>OZ014479.1:21020970-21579560 GCA_963965965.1 Trididemnum nubilum | reverse complement strand
TACAGGCCGAAAATGGGCAAAAAGTTGACGGTTTTGAACCAATCTATCTCGATAATTACCGATATTGATGAAAAATGGTTTGTGATTTTTGAGCACACTATCAACCACCTTTCTTTTGGTTATGTTCGTTTACCCCAACTTGAATACTATTTTTCTTGTTTTGGCATTTTTTTCTTACTTTTCTTTTCTTCTTTGTTCTTTTTTTTTCTGTTGCTATCTACTTTTAAACCGCTAAACGTACTGTGATCAAAGTTTGAGCAATTGAAGATATCAGGGAGGACTTTTGTGCGACAGAAATCGGGGGTGCCAGGTTGGGGGGATCTTCCTCAATCGGGTCCTCCAAAATTTTGAACTTTTAAACCGTTGTAGCTAGATGGATCAAATTGTCGGAAGGTGTAGATATTAAAAATAAACAAAACCTAGCAAAATTGGGGATGCCACAAAGGGGGTTTCCCCCAAACAGGCCCTCCAAAATTTAAACTTTTTAACCTTTTAAGCTAGACCCATAAAATTTTCAAGGTAAGTAAATATAAAGGAAAAATAAAATTGTGACTAAATTTGGGGGTACCAAAATGAGGGTCCCCCAAAACGGAGCCACCAAAATTCAAGCTTTTTTAACCACTCACGCTAGACACATGAAATTTTTATGGTAGGCATATATGAAGAAAAGATAAAATTTTACAAAATTTGGGGGTATCGCAATTGGGAGCTTTCTCAAACGAAGACGCCAAAATTCAAACTTTTAAAATATGAAAGAAGATAAAATTTAACAAAATTTGGGGCACCAAAATGTGGGTTCCTTAATTGGATCCTTCAAAATTCTTACTTCTCCTCCATTAAAGCTAGACAAATGAAACTTTCACAATAGGTAAATTTAAAAGAAAGATAAAATTTGAATATGTAAATAAAATATGACTAATTTCTGGTCTCTCAATTGAGTCCTCCTCCAACGGGTCCTTCAAAATTTTTAACCACTCCAGTTGGACAAATAAAATTTTCTAAATAGGTAAAAATACAGTATGAAAAAATTGAGGATATCATACTATAAGGCAGAGACGTTCCTAAGGATGGTGGCACCCGGGGCGGGATTTCGTGGTGTCACCCTTTCTAACGTGACACCCTTTATGGAAATTATATCCAAAAGTGAGTGAGCACTGAAAACAAGAAGAAAACAGAGGTCTTCGCCGTAAGTTGAGTGGGTTTTCGGTCCAAAAGTAAGTGAAGACCAAAACAAAAAAAAAAAACGTCTTCGCGGGAAATTGAGTGCGGTTTCGGTCCAAATGAGAATAAGGACTGAATAAAAAAAAAAAACAACTTTACACCAGAGGTGGAGTCCTCGAGGACGTCCTTGGCCTCGAGGACACATTTTCAAGTCCTTGGCCTTGGCCTCTCAAGCCCTCAAGAATTGTCCTCTCTTCGGCTCGAGGACAGCACTTTTTTGATTCATTAAAAATCGGTCATGGCCATGACCTTCTTTTCACGTTACTTTGTAATGTGGTAGTTTTATTTTTTATTTTTTAAGATCGCCTGGAAAAAATTTTGAAGACCTTTTTTCTGGAGAACACTTGTGCCTGTGTTCTTGGTTCTTGGCCTTGGCCTCGAGCATTCCTGTCTTTGACCTCGAGAGGGTCTGTCCTCGAGAAATCGGCCCTTGGCATTGGCCTCGGATTTTTTTGTGTCCTTGGCCTTGGCCTCGAGCCTTGTGTCCTCGACTCCACATCTGGTCTTCACCACAAATTAGTGGAGTTATGGTTTCACATCATTAACTGGTGTCACCCGCAAATGGTGACACCCAAAGCGGGCCGCCCCCCTTGCGACGCCACTGCTATAGAGCTCCTCCAATTATGCTGACACCTTCCCCATTAACTACAAAAGCTAAACAAATTAAATCAATTGGATAGACTAATATGAATCAAAGATTAATGATAACAAAATTTTGTTTGCTACATTGATGAGACCATGCCAAATGAGCCCCAAAAATTTTTAAATCTTTATTACGTAGTACTCCTGTTAGATTTAAGCCATTAAATTTTAAGAGAACCTGTAGGCTAGTATGAGAAAAAGATAAAACATGCCAAACTTGGCAATGCCATGTTGGACAATTAGCTCTTCAATGGACCTTCAAACTATAACATGAATTCTTACAATGAATTGGTATTACAGAAAAGTAGAAGAGTGAAACTTATCGGATTGCTCCAGCATTTTAGACGTTGAAGTACTTGTGCTTAATGGCTTGGTTAGATTTAAGTTGGACGGCCGAGTTTTTTTACTAAACTGTTACTTGTGACGTTGAAAAAATCTTCAACTTGCTCTTCTAAGTTTTTGATAAATTTTATTAAGAAAGTTATTGTGCTGAATAATGGATGTATACAATAAACTGTACAACATTCAATATTTTGGCCGTTGGGTCGCACTGCTGAATAGCGTTCTCGGAATAGGAATAGCGTAAAATGCTTGCGTATTTCAGGCCATGATTAGTGTTAAGTTTGGCTGATGAATAATATTTTAGCACAGAAGTCGCTGGAATTTTAAAAATCGCTCCATGTCAGTGTTTTTCAACCTTTTTGGCGCTCGTACCCCTTAAAATTTTGTAAAATGTTTTTGTACCCCTTAACCTTTTTTGTAAAATGTTTTCGAACCATTTGAAGTTAAAAAAAGGTTTTCACCGCCTTTTGGAACGGATCTGATTCCCGGATTTGCTTGAAGACCAAAAAATAAAAGAAAGGTTTTCATCACAATTTGATACGAGTTAACGCGCCCTCATGCTCATGATACAGGCAGACAATGTGTTCTCGACCAGTTGCATAGTCAGAAATCTGCAATGGGGGAGTCACGGGGGTTTGGGGGCGAGCGCCGGAGGCACTGGGGTTCGTAAACCCCAGCACTCGAAAATTTTGTATTTTTTTGGCAAAAAATAACGTAATTTTAGGCCTATTTTGATAAAAATTAATGCTATTGAAAAGTGGCATTGAAATTAGCTGTGCAAAAATATGATTATACTAGTTGCATAAATGGGCTATGATATGGGAGGTAGCTATTACTATAATTTCAGTTCTCTTTTTTACAAGATGGTAAATTATAAAATTCTATACCGGTAGTTGAACAAAACTCTCAAGAAGTAATCGATTTCGTCTATATTTTATAGAGAAAGATATAATTAGGGGACTAATCAAATGAAGTTTGAGAGAAGTGATGGCAATGAACTAATACTGAATAGCTTAAATTTTTTTTTGATGAAATCTATCTTAAGCATTTTTCAATGAACGATCAAATCAGAATATCACTTTTTGGCAATATTGCAAAGTTTTTGTTGATTTTTGAGTTTTATTTTTGACAAATAACCCTCCCTACCAAAATAAACGTTTCAAACTATGCTTTAAATCAATATTTGAATCTATTCCAGTGCAAAAGACAATCGCAGAAGTGCTAAAAACGTGATATTTTCCTTATTCTGCATTTTCGTCGGCAGGCCAAAGGGGTAAGAGGGGGGGCTAAAGCCCCCGTGGCTACCCTACTGTTCTCAACTCATGAGGTGACTTTAGAGGTCCTCGGACCATCGCTCCGGCAGTCCAATTTTTAGCATAGTTCTAAATAACCTTTAATCGGACACCTCATCTCGTACCCCCTGCTTTGGTGCTTCTTACCCCCAAGGGGTACACGTACCTCCGGTTAAGAACCCCAGCTCTATGTTATTTCATAACAAAGTGAAAAACTGTTTGCAACTCTTAATAGTTTTTTGATTGACGTTACTTCATTATTTTGATAACTTTTCGAGACCTTTAAAGTTTGAGAGCGAATAACTTCGAAGGTGTTAAAATGAACTAAAAAGAGCGTAATGTGCAAAAAAGCAAATAATTTTTGATGAATAGTTGTTTTTGTTCCTAAATTTTGTTTGTGTACTTATCTTTTTCCATGCTAATTGCTAAGGTAGGCTTTGCTTTGATTTAGTTCTTAAATTTTGAGAAAAATCAGTAGAACTGTTCATACATGTGTTTATATGAAATTCTTCTTAAAAAATATTGCAGTGGGCTAATTGAGGGTGAGATTTGATGTTTAGGATATAGTGTGTCAAATTTCTAGTCAAGATAGTGAAGTTACAAAATCCAAAAATCAAATTGGCATTTTCAGATCAAAAAGTTTTGTTTTTGTTGTTTTAATCGGAGCGGTAGGTTTCTGTCGAAATATTTGTTTTAAAGAGGGTTTTATTTTTAACCGCAATTTTAATAATTGCGATGCGATGCTAACTGAAAATTCACTAAACCCCTTAAAAGCTGAAACGTGAACTAAACAGAGTTGTTAAATTTTGCTTGACATTTATAGCTCCCTTTTCTAGACATTAAAGTTTTGAAAGCCGTTAAGCACAAATTTTATCAAGTTACTGGAACACTGTGAAGTTTGAAAGCAATATATTTCAAATCTATCAACAACCATAAACACGCTTAACGCAATATTGCGAAGATCTTTAGTTCAGTAAAGTAATATTCTCTCGCGAAGTTCCGGATATCCCTTGCAATGTCGTTTTCTAGTTATTGCTAGCAGCTATGCAACATATTATACCGAAAAATGATTACAATTTGTCAACAAGTTCAAATGCAAAACAGTATAAAGTTGAGTTTTCCAATCTTATCCGCTATAAAATATTCGTTTGTAAATAATCCCTCAATCATAGTTACACCTGACGTCGTAGACCTATTTTATTTCAAATTAATTCCATTTGAATAAGTCAACCTTGATGATCCCGATTACGAGCGAAACAAACTGTTGGGTTTAAATTTTTTCATTTTTATACGTGACGTGTACTGTGTTATGCCATTTCAAGCTAAAGTTATTTAGATTTGGGTTAGAGTAATTTATTATGGTAGAATTGCTTTTTCTTCGAGTTGGTTTAGGGCTAACGCTATTTTCACTAACTTGAAGTTAGGTTAATAATGTCCGACAATGCCTATGAGTGAAACGCATTTTTGCCATTCTCTTTTTATCTTTTTGATGCACAAAAATAATTCAACACAAACACATACGCAATCATAGAAACCCACAAAATGAAAAGTACAATATCGACGAAAGTAGTATAATAAACAGAGGTGGAGTCCTCGAGGACGTCCTCGGCCTCAAGGACACATTTTGAAGTCCTTGGCCTTGGCCTCGAAGCCTTAGGTCCTCGAAAATTGCCCTGTCTTCGGCTCGAGGACAGCACTATTTTTTGAACCGTTGAAATTTTGTTGGAAAACGCCAGAAACCTCGCGGAAAACTTGCAAATACCTTTTTTGTTTTCCGCAATTGGAGCATAGGCTTAGCCAAGTGGGCCTCCCCCCCCCAATTGAAATTTCACCAATGTCAAAATTGTGACAAAAAAGCCTATTGTTTCTTCAGTTTCAGTTTCTTTTTGGCATTTTTTGCTTACACCAGTAGCGAACAACAATATTGAAGACCAGGGGCCCCGGCACCCCTCAAATCAATTTTTGCCAGCCAATTTAAACGTAAACCTAAAAGAAATGGATAGTTTTTGTCCTAAAAGTTGCTATCTCAGGTCCACATCTAGCCTTTTTATGAACGTAGTGCATTAACCAAGGCCGGATTTACCCCAATATGGCGCAGTACCAGCTAAGGGCCCTGCGCTCAAATCGTAAGACTTTTATGGTCTTTATAATTTGGCAGAAAGATGTTGCAAAAATCTCCAAAGTGCCAGGGGCCCAGCGCGATGTTAATCCGGCCCGGCAATAACATGGTTAGTACGCGTAACCATCTATTGTACCATTTTTCAATAACAATTCTTTAATTCGCCTCCACCTCGCCAGTTTTTACGCACAAAATACTTTAAAAAAAATTAGCCATGGAAAATGCTGATTGAACAAATCGTTGAACTTCAATTGAGGGGGCCTGGGCCCCTTGGCCTAACATGCACTTCTATAACTGGTTATTTTCATGACAAAACAAAAATCTCTAAGGAAAATCTTCGAGTGGGTTTTCATTTACTGCTAAAATGTTGCACGAGACAATGCATCTTACTTCCCCCTACCTGGACCAAATCACGAACAATTAAAGTTTAACACCAAAATGCTAGATGTTAAACGTGTTTTGGACTTAAATTGCAACTACAGTAGAAGGAGGATTAAAGAATTTAATTTTTTTAATTGGCTTTCAAATGTCAAAAATCTAATGCTTTCAAATGGCTCTAAACATGTGCGAAATGTGATTCAATGGCATTAAAATAGCTTTTTTTCCAAAAAATTACAAAAAATTGCCCAACAGCTGTGGGGTTCGCCCCCAGACCCCTAAGTCTCCGGCGGCTAGGGGCCCCGCCCCCAGACCCCCCGCCTGTGATACGTTTGAGTTACACTGGCTTTCTCAAAACGTCTCCAAAGTTACGTATTTGCACTTTTCAACTATATTAGTTTAAGCCCTCTCCCTTTGCAAAATTCTGGTTAAGAGCCAACAGGCAAATTTTCGATGACGTCATTGCATGTGATTTGTGGTTTTGGCCTCCCCAATCAAAAATTCTGGCTGCGCCTATAAATTGGAGATTGCCTGAAAAACTTTTTTGAAGACGTTTTTTTTATTTTTGAGAACACTTGCGGCTGTGTCTTTAGTCCTTGGCCTTGGTCTCGAGCATTCCTGTCCTTGGCCTCGAGAGGTCTGTCCTCAAAAAGGCTGTCCTTGGCCTTGGCCTCGGATTTTTTTTGTGTCCTTGGCCTTGGCCTCGAGCCTTGTGTCTTCGACTCCACCTCTGATAACAAGCATTACATAAGCTTTTTTTCAAAAATGCAAAACAGGGTGAATACAAAAAATTATAAAAACAGGAAGAACATAAATTGGAAAAGAACACTAGACAATTTTTTCTACTCAAGGATTTTGTTTTTCTGAGGTTTCTTCCTGCTTTTGATTTGCATTCTAGTTGTAGCGACACCTACCGGATTTATAAGGATCCTAAATATCCAGCTTACTGAAAGCACAGAAGTTTTATGTAATTTGATTAAAAACAGTAAAACCTTATTTCAAATAGCAAAAATTTTAAAAGTTTTGGAATTAGGTATATGTACATCATCAGCAAAACTAATGCCAGAAACTGAGGAGACTGCCAGAAATTTGGTAACAAGACTCAACGAACACAGTCCCGGCACCCGGGAAGTGTAAAAACAGTACAGACGTAACCCAACCATCTTTTTAAAAATTCCGACCACATAATTGACTTTGCCAAACCATAACTCTTGGAACTGCCAGGAAGCAAACTAAGCTCTTTATTTCGGAAACCGAGTTAAGCATTAACAAAATGAAAGGGGGCATAAACGTTGATCATTCATCGATAACTTTGTATTTGTTCAACGCATGATATTGCTGCTTTTTCCTTTTTCTCATTTACTGCAAAGCGCTAGCATCGCAAAAATAATCAGTGTATGTAGCAGCAACACAGCAACTTGTTTATAACCATTAACATTTAAGCATTTGCAGCGCTATTTTACTGTTTGTATTGCAGGGAGGCTACTTTCATTTTAAACCTGTTCATTGCATTTAGACCATTTCATTAATTACATGTAGACATTGCTAAACCCGAAACGTGTAGAAATTTTACTACTATTTTAAATAAGGCTTTACTGTTTTTAATCAACAAAATTTCCATTTTGCTAATGTTAAACTCGTGTCGACTATTGCTGTCACCGATAGCGCATAAGATAAAATAAATCTGACTGGGACTTGCAAGAATTGGACTCAATTTCACAAGGGTGAAGGTTTGATTCCCAGCCATAGCAAATTTCTCTCTTGCTTGTAACCACCTGATGCAATGAAAAAATTATCTTGTGTTCTTTCCGATCTTATACGTACTGGTATTCGTCCAAACGTCCTGTTTTAAAAAAATACAAAGCAAAAACAAACAAAATAGAAAAACACTGAGGGTTGGTTTCTGTATCGCCGCAATATGTGTGAACGCATGCAATGTAATTTTGCATCCAAAATTGTAGAGTATTTTCAAAATAAAAATAAAATACCGGGACTGTATATGCTGCGCCACAAATTTTTTTATAGTCTAGAAATAGACCCGTGGAGAAAAAGAAATGAGCATTGAAAAAAAAGTTTGCTCTTGTTGTGAATGTTTTCTTGCGGGAACGCGTATTCGATTGACTTGATTGGACATATTTGTAGAACAAGTGAACCGTGAAAAAAAAAGTCACGCTGATTGGACGTATTGGCATATTCTAGAACAAATGAACCGTGAAGAACATGCAAGACTGTCTGTTTCCCGTCTATTAATAAAGAGTTTATGGTCTCAGAGCACAGAACAATTATACAAGTCAAATGGCGTGGCGTAACAATGAGGGCTCTGAATCAAAATCCACAGATCGATTCGTTCCGCTGCAGATGGTTCCGGATTTGCGTATATAGGTCTACTTGTGTTGTGCAACCTATCGGACTCAATATAAGACGGTTTAGTTAGTTGTCTGTTTTTGAAATTCGAACCAAATCTTGTCATTTTTTAAGCTTGCCATTATGTTGATTGAGTTTTGGCAAAAATATTTTTTACAAACATAAAAAGACAGCTCACAACTCATGCCGAAGCTGCAAACAATGAAACAAATTGCTGTTTTGTAAAAGAAGTTTTATTCAGAAAAATTGCAATTTACAATCAGGAAATATTTTTAAATAAGTCAAATGATAAAATTTTGAAAAGCGACACAATTAACAACCAAATAATAACGAAAACAAAACACCAACGCAAACACCACATCAAAGTATTATACTTCATTGTAATTCGTCTGTAGAAGGTAACTCTTCTTGCTTCTCTTCCGTCTTTTCTTGTTCGATTTCAATTTCCAGTTCTTTTTCCTCGGGGGCAGGAAGTGACATCACTGGTGCGGTGATGCGTAACACTCCTTTGCTGCTCAAAGCGGATATGACGTCTTCTGGTCGGACGTTGTCGGGTAAAACTATGGACTTGTGAACTTCACGTTTCGAATATGATTTGCAGCCATGTTCGTCTTTGCTTTCTTCTTGATTTGCTTCAACTATCACTTTCTGTCCGACCGTTTTGACTTTGATATTTTCGGGATTGAATCCAGAAAGCTTGAGATCGTATGTGAATTTGTCGTCGTTTTTATCGGCAGTGTTGTCAGGTTTTGCTTGATTTTTGTTTGTTGGTTCTTCTGGCTGCAACAACTCCCGCAGGATTCGATCCCAGCCTCCATCGATTTTGTTTCGTCGACAGCTTCTTACTTGGAATTGAGGAAGGAAGAAATCGTCCACCAGCTCCCAGTAAGGATGGCTGCGAACACAATGGGATGAAGGATAAAAAACTCTTAACGCCATTTCGATTGTTATATTCGCTATGTTCAACTTGCTTTGAACGCTGTAAGTTCGAAATTCGATTGCGACGACGTAAGCTCAGCAGGGCGTTTATATATGAACGCGAAATATTTTCACGTAAACGCTCGAACGTTCGAGGAAGCAAGAGAAAAAAGAGAAAGAGAATGCTCGAAACGTGACGACAGCATTTTTACGCACGATGAGAAAAAGCGACAAGCCTGATGTATACAGCATCCAATTTGATGGTATTGAATTTGAATAATCGGTGTTCTGAAGATTTTTGTCCGGGTAATTTTTCTCATTTTGGCCTTGCTAGCCTTACTGAAGAGCCCTGAGGTTGGGCAAAACAGCTGCTTAAGGCATGATATTGAAAATTATTTTGAATTGAACTAGTATATCTCTTGTAATATTGTGATTACTCCGAAAAAAAAATTTTTGTTATGATCTGGTTAATTTGCGATTCTTTGCCTTTCTACGCTCATGTTCATGCCTGTGGTTCTAGCTATACTGACGAGTAATAAAAGACGAACGTCGATTCCGAAACAGTATGTCTCGGAATGATAATCAAAATTAATTTCTCGGTAGATTGTTTAATCGGTATTTGTTTCCAGTTTACTTCTTTACTTAAAGCACACTTAACTTTCAAATCTAATCAAACTTTCAATAGATTCGGATTTTTTATTTTTATTTTTTTGAATAAATCAATATTTGTTTTTGTTACTACTATTGAATTTTCAATAATTTTGAATTAAGGGTTTTATTAGTTCTCAATTAATTTTAAAGTGCTTCACCTTAGTTTTAATGCTCAGTATTGAAATATGTATTTTATGCTATATGTTATGTAAATATTGCAGAAAAACTCGTGCATGAAAATCCATCCCCAAAGGTTGGAATGTAAGTAATGGTGTTCCTTATCACACAAATTCAAAATGATTTTTGCGGTTGGTAATTTGACAAGGCACTTCTTCATCCCACCAAAAATCTTAGCAGTGCCGCAACTAGAACGTTGTTCTTAGGGGGGACAAAATTTGTTTCTGAGGGGCGGGGCAAAAATTTTGGGTTGGTCTACTATTCTCCGAGTTCTCTGTTGATGTCCAAAGAAAAAAAAAAAGAAAAAAAGTCATCAGACCAAATTGTTCTATTTATTTCCTAGTTTTCTCTTGGTTAAAAAAAAAGCCACCATCTTGAAACTGCCGTAAAGGAAAGAAGAGTTTGGGTGGGCATGCTGGGGATTTTAGGGGGGTTGAATTTTTGTTTAGGGGGGCGCCGCTCCCTTTTGCCCCCTTAGTGGCGGCCTTCAATCTTAGATAGAAACGCGCCAGAGACCGAATTTAGTGCCTCAAGCATGCTAAGAGCGCCGTAGCATCTGTAATTCCATTTTTTGACGAATATTAGATACAGTAAGTCAGTCAGTGAGAGGTAAGTGAACTTGTTTTTGATTCTGCGTTGGCTGTAGCCTACCTTTTGTGGACAAAACTTTACAGTTGAGGGCCGAGCAGCAGAAGGATGCAGTACTTCGTTAGTTTGTTGCTTTTGTTTGGTAAACTCGATATTAAAAATTTGTTCATACAACTTGAATATAAATTATAGTGTGTAGAACAGTATCTTAAAAATAGATGTTCGCATAGTGCCGAAACTACTAACTCTACAACAAAGCAATAGTTTTCATCATTACAAATATACACTAAATAATTAATACTTCTATCATGTCAACGTTAACAAGCAATTTAACTTTCTTTAACAAAATGTTATGGAGGTGCCGGGTATCGATCCCGGTGCCTCGCGCATGCTAAGCGCGCGCTCTACCATCTGAGCTACACCCCCGATGACAAACACCCTGTAAAAAGACGCATTCTACTGACAGCGCACAGCTGACACTTTTTGTTTACACAATCAATTTGGATTGCCATCGCTCGATGACAATGAATTGGTCAGCCGCTAATGGAGTTTATTACTCTTTCAACATTAAAATATTAAGACAGGGCTAGCTTATGAAGGAAAACTTCAAGGCAATTAAGTTAAATTAGCATCGATATAAATTTGATAAATCAGGTTTTGTTTCTTTGCGGTTTCAAATTGTTTTGCACAGCGCATACTGTTTGAAAATTATGCTGCTACATGATAGTAAATCACTCTGCGAAAAACTGTACAGCATGAATCGGCGTAAATGGCCTATGACGTCATTTCACGCTTCGAGCATTCTCTTTCTCTTTTTTCTCTTGCTTCCTCGAACGTTCGAGCGTTTACGTAAAAAGATTTCGCGTTCATATATAAACGCCCTGCTGAGCTTACGTCGTCGCAATCGAATTTCGAACTTACAGCGTTCAGAGCAAGTTGAACAAATCAAAACAATCGAAATGGCGTTGAGAGTTTTTTATCCTTCATCCCAATGCGTTCGCAGCCATCCTTACTGGGAGCTGGTGGACGATTTCTTCCTTCCTCAATTCCAAGTAAGAAGCTGTCGACGAAACAAAATCGATGGAGGCTGGGATCGAATCCTGCGGGAGTTGTTGCAGCCAGAAGAACCAACAAACAAAAATCAAGCAAAACCTGACAACACTGCCGATAAAAACGACGACAAATTCACATACGATCTCAAGCTTTCTGGATTCAATCCCGAAAATATCAAAGTCAAAACGGTCGGACAGAAAGTGATAGTTGAAGCAAATCAAGAAGAAAGCAAAGACGAACATGGCTGCAAATCATATTCGAAACGTGAAGTTCACAAGTCCATAGTTTTACCCGACAACGTCCGACCAGAAGACGTCATATCCGCTTTGAGCAACAAAGGAGTGTTACGCATCACCGCACCAGTGATATCACTTCCTGCCCCCGAGGAAAAAGAACTGGAAATTGAAATCGAACAAGAAAGGAAGGAAGATGAACAAGAAGAACAACAGAAGAAAGATGAAGAAGAAACCAGCAAAAACGAATTACAATGACTTTGTTAAATTTAGTATTTTGAATGTTTGATTTTTGTTGTATTAGATTTTTATTTTGTTTTCTTTATGATGCTGCTTTTCATGTGTAAAATGTTTTCAAAATAAAAGTGTTTAGCAAATATAACTGGTGTCCAAATCAAGATCAAAAAACACTCAAAATCTTGCATTTTTTCATTTTAAATTGAAACTTTAATTAAAAATAATATTTTTTCTACCTTGAAACAAAAAAATGTTTACCTAACATTTCAAATTTTTTAATAATTTTTTTGTTTTACACTGATATTTTATTAAAATGCCATAAAATTTAACCAAAATAGATAATGTTTATTAATTTTAGTCAATTTGTTTGTTGTCGTAGCGATAATTTTGTAAAAAAAGTTACGTTTTGTCATTTTAAATCGAAAGTTTAGTAAAAATCATCTGTTTTGTACTTTGAAACTAAAACGTTTACCTAACATTTTACATTTTTTAACAATTTTTTAGTTTTACTCTGATTTTTTTACTAAAAAGCAATAAAATTTAACCGAAATAGATGTTTATTAATTTTAGTCAAGAAACCAAAACTTTTTTTGTTGTCGTAGCGATAAGTTTGTAAAAAATATTACGTTTCGTCATTTTAAATTGAAAATTTCAGTAAAAATAATCTTTTTTTGTACCATAAAACTAAAATGTTTACCTAACATCTTAATTTTTTTTTAGTTTTACACTAATTTTTTTACTAAAATACCGTAAAATTTAACCAAAATAGATAATGTTTATTAATTTTAGTCAATAAATTTCAACTTTTTTTGTGGTCGTAGCAATAATTTTGTAAAAAATCTTACGTTTCGTCATTTTAAATTAAAAATGTCAGTAGAAATAATCTTTTTTGTACCATAAAACTAAAATGTTTACCTAACATCTTAATTTTTTTTGTCGTTTTGCACTGATCGTTTTACTGAAAGGCTGTAAAATTTTATTCAACTACACTCTATCTTGAGTAAAAACAAGAACTTTTGCTATTTTTTTTGGTGTTATTCGGTATCGAACCTTGTCTTGTAGTCTCGAGTTATAAAATTTACGTCAGTTTTTGCAATTTTCTTGTTTGCGTCAAACTGTTTTTTGCAGAAATCAAAATCTTACAATTTCTTTGATTAAAACAATAATTCAACCTTAAAACGAAAATTATTTGAAAACTTTTAATCAAAAATTTTCTAAAAAAGGTGTGTTTTTATTACTTGATCTTGTTGTATTGGGTGAATTCATGAAAATATTTTAAAACTTAACGCTTTATTTGTCCTAAGTTTAAATCTAACAGACATAATTGAAAAGCTTGCCTAAAACCTGAACTTTTCAATAATTTTTTTCATTGTGTGCCGATAATTTGATCGAAATCTTGGGTTTCTTCGTGATGGTTATTACTTTTTATCTAATATAGTAAACTTTTTATCTGTTTTCATGTTTTTACGAGAAATGTTTGATCATAGACATCCAAATACTTGCATTTTCTTTGATTTGAATAAGAGTTTTAATAAAAAATAAAACAAAAATTTGCCTAAAATTAAGACATTTTGATGATCGCGATTACGGGTGAAACAGACTGTAGGGTCTTAAACCTTTAATGTTATGATATTCACTCTGAGCTACGCTGTCAAAGACTTTTTTTTTTTTGGAATCGGTTGAATTCAAACTCCATTCATCATATATTTTATTGGAATGTTTAATATGGTGATAATTTTGTAAAACATTTCAAAAATTTACCTTGAAGTCTTATTTGAAACCAATGTTTTTTGTAGTTATTCCGGAGAATCGTTCAAAATTAAACCTTTTTTTCATAATCTCGGTTATAAATTTACCTGAAACATGTACTTTGAATCAAATATTTTCTAAATTCTTAAATATTGTAACGATTTTCTTGGTTGTGGTAATTTGTTTAAAAGATATTTCAACGTTATACAATTTGTTTTCAACAACATTTTGCAAGTTTTTTGAGTAATCGTGTTTACATAGAGGTTGTGAAAAAAGTAATTCTAAAAAATGATTATGATTCAATTGATTCATAATTTTCTAAAATTTTGTTTTTTATCAATTAATGTTGTTTTTTTATGGGAACCAATTCAATACATTCTCTTCAGTCCTTGTGATTTCTCTGTCGTGAGCAAAAACTGTAACGTAACAATGAAAAGTGATGGTCAAAAATTTTAAATTTTTATAAGTTTCTTGTTTACATAAGAATAGTTTGATCAAAAAAAGACATTCAAAGTTCAATTCCTTTGACTTGAATAA
Organism: Trididemnum nubilum; assembly: GCA_963965965.1. Classification (NCBI taxonomy): domain Eukaryota; kingdom Metazoa; phylum Chordata; class Ascidiacea; order Aplousobranchia; family Didemnidae; genus Trididemnum; species Trididemnum nubilum. Next base: position 21,565,059 of record OZ014479.1, on the reverse strand, counting down.
AAATTTTATCTAAAAAAACCGAAAGCTCACTTAAAATCTTACAAGTTTGAAATATTCTTACAGTTTTGTGTAAATAATTGACGTATTACAATTTTTTAACGATGATTTTTTCCGTATTATTTGCGATAAGGCAACGGCAGTAGCTCAGTGGTAGAGCGTCGGGCTAGTGATCGAAAAGTTGCTGACCCCTGGCTCGAACTGATAATGCGCTGTTGTGTCCTTGGGAAAGATACTTTACGCTAATTTCTCTTTGCGACCAGGTAGTCTACCCGTTGCGGTGGCCCAGCCTGATCTTGCGACAAGAACTCAAGAAGCGGTGCTGTACGTTGGTATGGTTTGCCAGATGCAGCGCGTGGTTCATACAAACAAATCAAAAATTTGATAACTTTTAACTAAAAATTCTTATTTTTTTATAATGTACAACAAAAACTAATGCAAAAAACTCGTTTGATACATTAACTTTTTATAAACTTTGTCTTGATGTCAGAGTGTTTTGATCAAAATATTGAAAATCGTCTGTTTATTCTGTATACCGCTTTTATCATTGGTTAAAATTGGTTAAATTTGGACTGCGTCGTTTTCACGGTGACTAAAATTGCATGATCTTTGTTGAACTCCCACTTTTTGCGTTTTAAGTGGACACAAAAATGAACCTTACTGACGTCAAAGATATGACGTCATATCCTCAACAAGGTCAGAATTCAAAAGCTTGTGACCAAACCGTTTCTCAATACTTTAATAGTATTCGAATTGTCTTGATTTGTTGAAACTAAAACAAACAAGGTTTAGAAGTTTACCTCTCATCACTAGATAGTGCTCTTGATTCGTTTTTTATCTATATTTTGATTAAAATGTTAGTTCAGACTAAAGTGTAAGGTAAAACGCATGTATTAGGTAATGCTTTGGACTCTTTCTCTATGATCTAGAATATGATTTTGCATGGTTCATTATCATTCTATTTTAAGTTCCTTGTTTATTATTCGAATTATGCAAAAACAGGCAAGATTTTATCCCTCACCGCTACGTACCGCTCTTGATTCATTCTCTATTTATGTAGTGATTTCAAGCGTTAGTTCAAACTTAATAGTTGAGTATTTTTAATCGATTATGTAATGCTTCGTCCTCTCTTTAGTCTATATCGTGGTTTTACATTTTTTGTGTAAGACATATTGTTTCAAAACCGTGCGTGTAATATATTGTTCCAAAACCGTGCATAATATTGATAACTCCTACCATATTATACCTTGACTTGATGCGTATTATAACGTTATTCGTTTTGCTGCTTCTATTTGCGTAAAAATGCTGTTTGTTTTTTATTGAATTGGCTACAATTGTACTGTTCTGATTGAATTATTACTTATTTTATTAAAATTGTATTTTGGCACAAATAAAATGAAACGAATCAAAATAAAATTAATAACCAATCCGAATTTAAATTAAGTACCACAAATTAAAAAATTAGTTAACTTGAGGCTAAACTTTTTATTTCTTATACCAATGTCTGAGTTCAATTTTTGCACTCAATTTCAAAACCGTTCATGCATATCTCTTTTGTGACGTAGTATAGCACTATTTCGAGTAAACGTTTTCTGACAATAGGTACATATGCTCGTTTTGGTAGAATGACTAGAGCGTTAAAACTCTCGAGTAAGTATTGCAGCTAACAAACTTGCTAGTCCTTGTGGTGCCAAAACAATCGGAAATTAAACAAATTGAATTATATTACGTCATGCCAGCAAAACAGCGTTAACAAATTTTAATCTGGCGAAGGAAAACGGTTGAAAAGATTTTCTAAAGGTGAATTTGTGACAGGTTATCTGAGCTTTACAGATGTGGCTGCAACAGCTAACGACCAACCCCTCGCTATTTTAATGCAAAAGTCGAAGATAATACCACCTTTCCATATCGACTCACATAATATTCTAGCAGTCACTGTTGCAATATTTTAATGCAAAAGTCAAAGGATACTATTGACCAACTTGTATTCAAGTTCACCATTTTCTTGTTGAAACATAATACCGTAGTTATTCAAACTCCAGAATTAATATACAATCATATTTCAGACATATTTCTACGTTATCGACTAAATGTCTTAAAATTTAGTTTTGTTTTCATAATTTTTAATTTTTTTTTGATTAAAAGTATCGAATTGTTGGAACTTTGCAAACTTCAAAGCGATTTTGCGACAGCTAACCACCCGTCCAAAGAACGGTCCACGACCTTTAAACTATAGTCCAAATTTTAAACTTTAGACTTTAACTAACTACCTGTGGTGGTTCGATTCCCAGGCAAGTCTTACATTTTAGACTTTAACTAACCGCCTGCGGTAGTTTGATTTCCAGGTAAGCTTTACAAATTTTACACTTTGGAATCACTACCTGCGGTAGTTCTGTTCTTTGGTAAACTTTTGACTCACCACCTTCGGTGGTTCGGTTCTTAGACAAACCTTAGTCTCACCACCTTCGGCGACTCAGGTATTTTAAACTTTAGACTCACCACCTTTGGTGGTTCGGTTCTTATGTGAGTAGTTTTAAGCTTAAGACTCACCAACTTCGGTGGTTCGGTTCTAAGGTAAGTAGTTTTTAAGCTTAAGACTCACCACCTTCGGTGGTTCGGTTCTAAGGTAAGTAGTTTTTAAGCTTAAGACTCACCACCTTCGGTGGTTCGGCAAACTTTAGACTCGCCACCTTCGGTGGTTCGGTACTTGGGTAAGCCTAACTAATTTTAAACTTTGGACACACTACCTTCGGTGGTTCGGTTCCCAGGAAGTGTTACAAATTGTAAACTTTAGACTCACCACCTGCGGTGATTCGGTTTCGAAAAAGTCTTACCAATTTTACACTTTAGACTCACCACCTTCGGTGGTTTGGTTCCCAGATAAGCATTTTAAGCTTAAGACGGTTCCCAACGGTTGTCAGGTAAGTGTTTTAAAGTTTAGGTTTTTTGCCGCATTCCTCCGCTAGAGATTCAGTCCATAATCTGAGGTTGACAGACCTATTCTAGAGCGCTCTTTGAAAAGTTGAAAAAATTCGCTTTTAAGTTAACAGGAATTTCCCCAAAGAGGGGATTCCCCAAAGCTCGCATACGATCAGACAGTTAACGATTCTAATTAAAGTCTTAATTCTAATCTCATTCGATGAAAAAACAGATTTCATTAACTACCTTTTATAGACAATGTTATTACGCCATCGTATGTTAAATAGTTAAACTTATTGGGATTAAACAAGTTGTATTGCACCATGCTCGCTCCATATTCGAAAAAAATTAACAAAAAGGTAGCGATTCACAGCTAAACCTTAGATAACAGCTGTCACGATTTCGACACGGCAGCGGAAATTCAGCACGACAGGAAACGTTTCAAGTTACACAGAGCTTAAACATACAAAATAGACTTCATAGTGTTAACTAGAACATCTTAGAAACCACCGGGCTATTCACTTTTAACCAGCTACTTTGAAGCAAGCCACCTGCGGTGGTTCGGTACTCGAGCAAGACACTCTTCAAGCTTTAGACTTGAAGCCAGGCACCTGCGGTGGTTTGGTACTCAGGTCAACACTAAGTTTCCATTCTTACACTAAACTTAGAGTTAAGACTAGATCTTGGATTACTTTTAACCGGCTACTTTGAAGCCAGGCACCTGCGGTGGCTTGACAAACCACCTACGGTGGTTCGGTACTCAAGCAAGACACTAAAAGTCTTTAGACTTGAAGCCAGGCAAACCACCTGCGGTGGTTCGATACTCAGGCAGGACCAACTTTTAAACAACTAGCTAGGGTTAGAGCTAAGGTTAGAACTAAGGACTACAACACCGCGTTTAGACAAAACTACGTTTAGATAACATCACGTTTAGGGGATTGCATCCCCTAAACCCCTGATCCCCTAAACCCCTAATCCCCTGATCCCCTAATCCCCTAAACCGTATAGTTTTGGCGCATTTTATACTACTTACGTATCTTGTGAAAGTTTAAAGGATTAGGTAGTGTGAGGTAAGATTTTGTAGTTTTGTACACATCAAACTTACTACACAAACGGACACAGCTGCAAGACAGTTTGAATTCAGAACATATTTGTTTACTTTTAAATATGTTTTAGCCAGTTGGACATTGCCTTTGTACATGTGTATATCCTCTAGCCCAGTGCTTTTCAACCGGGTGTATTGTACATCCTAGGGTGTACCAAAATTTTTCAAGGGTGTACCACTATAATAGGGTGTACTGGGATGTACAACATACCATAAAACAAAACAGTGAATTTATTTTCATACCAGATGTCGCTGCATCATTATAAATAAAAACAACTATGATTCTGACCCGATTGTACTGGAGTAACTTCACTGTCAAGAGAGCCTCTATACACCAGTGACCACTGAGACAATATAAGCTGATTGTAGGTACTGTGGTGCATCGACACCAGAGTTATAAGTCGGGTCGGGCTTTTTGGGTCGAGTTCAGGCCTAAAGTTGACAAAATTTTCGGCTTAATTTTGGCCTGAGACCATAGGCGTAGCCAGGATTTTTGATTTGGGGGGGCCCAAACCACACATCACATGCAATGACGTCATCAGAAACTTCGAAAAAGGAATTTTTTGTGGGGGCAAAGATATCGTATAATGGAAGACCTGAAGCCGTGGCCTGGTGTTAACACGTAACTAGGAACTCGTTTAAGGGAGAGAGCTTAAACCAATTGGTAGAATGCGAAAATGGCTAAATTGGGAGAAGTGTGTTGAATAAAGAAGTGTACTGCAATTCAAACGTATCGAAGACGGAGGTGTGGGAGCGGATCCCCCAGCCGCTATAGGCTATGAGGGTTTTGGGGCGAAGCCCCCAGCCGCAGGGCGATTTTTCGTAATTTTTTGGAAAAAAAGCTATTTTAATACCATTGGATCACATTTCGCACCTATTCAGAGCCATTTGAAAGTACTAGATTTTTAGCATTTGAAAGCCCATTCAAAAAGTTAAGTTGTTTAGTCCTCCTTTTGCTTGCAATTTAAGTCCAAAACACGTTTAAAATCTTGCAGTTTGGGATTAAATTTTGTAAGTGATTTGGCCCATGTAGGAAGAAGTAAAGTGCATTGCCTCCTTCATTATTTTAGCAGTAAATAACAATCCAGTCAAATATTTTCGTTAGAGATTATTGTTTTGTCAGAAAAGAAACCAGTTATAGGAATACTTTTACGGCCAGGGAGCCAAGCCCTCTCAATTCAAAAATTTGTTCAATGAGCATTCCCCTTACTGCAGCTAATTTTTTTCAACAGTATTTTGTTGCATAAAAACTAGCGAGGTGGAGGTGAATTGTTGTTGAAAAATGTACAGTAGATAGTTACGCCTACAAACCATGTTATTGCCGGGCCGGACTTATATTGAGTTGAGCCCCTAGCACTGTGGGGTTTTTGCAATATTTTCCTGCCAAATATTTTTTGGCAGGATTGACACGTTTACAACACAATTTTTTTTCCATTTTTTTTTTTGCGATAACACCTAAGGTCTGGTTGGTTCAAGCTGAACTGGACTGCCAAGTGACGTCGTTTGGAGGAATGCTTAACTAAAGTAATAAATTATCAGTGAAACTAAACATATGATATTTCGAACTCCAAATAGTAAACGTCGCTCTTCTGACTTAAAACTTACGACTTAAAACTTACTGGTATGCAACAAAATAATTACATAGAAAAAGTGACTATAATAAGATTTCTTGAGTTAATTAATGCGCACGAGCATCTCAATTGGAAATCACACATTGATTATCTGTTGCGGAAACTTCGTATTAGGTATAGAGTAGTTAAAAAAGCATCTCCTTTTCTAAATTCTAAAACATTGAAAACATTATATTATTTTATGATACATTGATACAGTTGCATCTTTCATTTGCACATGGTACAACAGGAATAAAACTACATTGCTGAGCTGACAGCGCACAGCAATAGGCGTCAGCAGGTTAAATTTTCACAAACTCTCTTAAACCTCACAAATTTTAAAAATTCTTACATTTTTAGTACTTAATGCAGGCTCCATTCTTATTGGCCCCCTCCCACCCCCACTCTACGCCCGTTTGTAAATTTTTCTGCCGACGCCCTTGGGCACTGCTAATAAATTTATTGGAAAGATCTATAACTAAAATTATCGAGCACCTGTAAATGATGAAATGAATGCTAATGAGCATCTTACCATTGAGTAATTAGTTAACTTAGAAACAGCCTGCTTTATGCATAAATGCGAAAATGAAAATTTAGCTTCTGCGTTTCGCAATTTTTTTGACCAAAACTGCACAAACACAGCCTCATCCCGTCAAACAAAAACCATTCTAATTAATTTCCAAGTTATTGCAGAATCTACTGTCTATCGCAAAGCAATCCACAAAATATAAAGGCCCATTAATCTGGAATAGGGTTACCCCACATCGCAAAAAATTAAAAACATTACAAAAAGTTTCGAAACAATCTGAAATCCAGTCCATTAAAATGAAAAATATTGTGGTTAATGTTGCCATAAATTTTGTGTGAGAACTTTTGCAACTTTGTGTTTTTTTTTGCAGATATCAAGGTTCAGTTTGGATTGGATTAGTATCAGTAGCTTAGCCAGAGGGGAGGGGGCGGGGGGGCTATAGCCCCCCCCATTGGCATGTCGACCAAAATGCAGAATAAGAAAAACACTACGTTTTTAGCACTTTTGAGACTGTTTTATGCACTGGAATGGACTAAATAGTGATTTAAAACATCTTTTGAAACATATATTCAGGGGGGGCTAATTATTTAAAAATAAAACTAACAAATAGATAAAAACTTTGAAAAATGGTCAAAAATAAGCAATCAAATTTGATTGCAAGTGTAAAAAGGCTAAACATAGGTGTCATCAACAAATATGCTATAAACTGAGGAATAGGAGGGCTATTCAGTATTAGTTAATTACCAATCATTTCTTTCAAATCTCTTTTCATTAGCCTCCCCCCAATTATTTTTCTCTATGAACTGTATACGAAATAGAATACTCTGTGTGAGTTTCATTGAACTATTCGATTTTATAATTTACCATATTCTAAACAAGAGAACTAACATTTTACCATTAGCCACCTCCCAAATAGCCCATTTATTCCAGCAGTTTAATCATGTTTGCACTGCTAATTTCTAAGCAACGTTTTAAAAGCATTATTTTTTTATCAAAATAGCCCTAAAATGAAGTTATTTTTCCAAAAAATGCAAAATTTTCGAGCGCTGGGGGCTCCGCCCCCAGACCCCCAAAAGAGCCCCTCATTGCGAATTTCTGGCTACGCGCCTGATTAGTAGCCACATTCAGCAATCATTCATTTACATTCTACACTCAGTACCAGAGTTGTCCGGAACACTAAATCTTTGTTCCTATTCCATTCCGTTTTTAATGGCTTTTGTTCCTATTCCTAACGTTTCCTAAATCTAACAAAAATATCATTCCGAAATTCCTTAACTAAAAAAATTGCACCTATAAAATAACAAAGCTTTATCAAAATATCAATACCATATTGGCGTGTAACGCATTTTGAAAATATTTGAAGTTTGTTTGAGAGTTTGAAAATACAAACTATTTCAAATATGAACTTTTGCCTTTATCGAATGCGACTTCAGTAACGTTCATTTTGCCTTTTGAAATACTGTCCGTGCGTGACGTCTGAACTGACACGCAAATGCAAACTCATTTACAACATTTAGTAATCGCGCACGCTGCAACTAAGTTACTAGAAAACTGCACAATTAACTGCAAAAAAACTTTTATGAACAAAATTAATCTGAGATTTAGGAATTCCTGTTCCTGTTCCGGTAAATGAAAAATTAATTCCAAACCGTTCCGGTTCCAAAAAAAAGGCAAATTGCGGCTGGAACTTGTTTCTGGTTCAGGTCCATGAACAACCCTGCTCAGTACCTCGATCTGCATATACGTTAGGCATTTTGCATTACGCTATCGAATTTGATTGCTTATTTTGAGCCAATTTCAGCGAAGTTTTACTGTTTTGTGAGCTTTTTTTATGACAAATATTAGCTCCCCCACAACTAAATGTTTTAAAAGTGGCTTTAAACCACTTTAAAGTCCATATCACTTCAAAAGACTCTTTAAGAAGTGCGAAATACGTGATATTTTCCTTATTGCGTATTTTGGCCGGTAGGCCAATGGGGGGGAAGGGCTATAATCGCTTGGAACTAGCAGAAACTTTATCTATCGGTTATTCCCTGATGCCGCAAAATATTTGTTGGCTGCAGGTGTAGCACTGAGATCTCTGTATTCCAGCTGTTTCACGTGACATGCCTTGCACATATTGTGCAATTGTGCTATGAAAGTCAGATCTCACTTTGAAGATGAGGATCAGGTAATTTTCAGAGGACAAACTAGCAAAAATTAAAAGCAAAGCCAGTAAAGCCAAATCCGCTACTATAAATTACCCTCCAAAGCCTGTTCATACCAGGCGGGGATCGCAGAAACTGGTTAAATGCTACTTTATGTGCAAAAACACTTAACCTAAAGTGAAAGTGATTGTGAACGTTTTGAAGAGTCTGGTGTTCTGGTAACTCAAGCAAAAGTTCGTTCAAACCCCTGGTTTAGCTGGTCAGCTACTCAAAATTAAAGTACAGCATTGCTATTATGATTTTACACTTTACCCCGTTCGCCTGTTGCAGAAATATCTGGCCTAGTGATCATCGTGCAGTGTTCCTGTTTATCGTAATACTTAAAGACTTATTGGGACTTCACGTGAGCGCGTAGCACCTTTGTTTTGTTCGCGAATTTTGGCAGATGAGGATTGATTTGCTCATAACTAGCAAAACAGTAAAACTTAAAAACATTGAAATTTCGACTCAATATAAGAATTAATGAAAGCGTTATGTGTGCCAATTTTAGGGATCCTAGGTTACGTGATCGTGAATTGACACACAAAAAAAAACATAAAAACACGGCAATTTTTGGCTTGAAAAGTTATTAATTCTCCTGTAACTCAAACACTACTTGACGTGCAAAGCTGAAGATTGTACACACTACACAATCGGGAAGCTTATAATTGCTTTATGCAAGCCGAGTTTGGAAGTGCCCGGTCTCGTGACCAAAACTTTACAGACCGAAAATGGCAGAAAGATGGACGAATTTGAACCGATATATCTGGGTAAATACCGACTTTGATGGATAATGATTTGTGATTTTTGAGAACACTGTCAACTGCCTTTCTTTTGATTATATTCGTTTACCCGAACCTGAATACTATTTTTCTTCATGTTTTTCTGTTTTCTTGCTATTTTTTTCCTTTTTTTCTATCTCTTCCCGGCTATCAACTTTTAAACCGCTAAACGTACTGCATTCAAAGTTTGAGCGATTAAAGATATCAGGGAAGACCAGTGCACGACAAAAATAGATGGGGCCAGGTTGGGGGATCCCCTTCAATCGGGTCCTCCAAATTTTTAACTTTTAAATTGTTACAGCTAGCTGGATCAACTTTTCGGAATGGGTAGACATTAAAAATAAACAGAACCTAACAAAATTGGGGCGCCACATTGGGGGGTCTCTCCCGAAACGAGATCTCCAAAATTCAAACTTTTTAAACCTTTTTAGCTAGAAGCATGAAATTTTTGGTAAGTAAGCATAAAGAAAGATGAAATTTGACAACATTTGAAGCACCAAAATGTGGATCCCTCAATTTAGGTTCTTCAAAATTCAAACTTCTTAACGATTTATTAAAGCTAGACACATGAAACTTTCAAAATAGGTAAATATAAAAAAAGATAAAATCCTAATAGGTAAAAAAATATATGACTAATTTTCGAGGTTGCCACAATTGCGAGTCCTCCTCCAACGGGTTCTTCAAAATTTTTAACCACTCAAGCTAGACAAATAAAATTGTCTTAATAGGTAAAAATATATTATAAAACAAAATTGAAATCATCGTAGTATGGGGTCCTCCAATTATGTTGCCTCCCCCCATTCATTACAAAATCTAAACAAATTAAATCTATTGGATAGGTTAATATGAGTCAAAGATTAAAGGTAACAAAATTTGATTGACCATATTGAGGAGACCATGCCAAATGGCTCCAAAAATTTTTTAAATTTTTATTACAAAGTACTCAGCTAGACATATCATATTTTAAGAGTACCTGTAGGCTAAATATGAGAGAAAGATAAAACATGCCAAACCTGGCAATGCCATGTTGGACAATTAGCCCTTCAATGGACCTTCAACTATAACATGAATTCTTACAATGAATTGTATCACAGAAAAGTAGAAGAGTAAAACTTATCGGATTACTCCAACATTTTAGACGTTGAAGTACTTGTGCTTAATGGCTTGGTTAAATTTAAGTTGGACGGCAGAGTTTTTTCCACTAAACTGTACTTGTGACGTTGAAAAAATTATCTACTTGCTCTTCTAAGTTTTTGATAAATTTTATTAAGAAAGTTATTTTCCTGAATAATGAATGTATACAATAAACTGTACAAGTGTACAACATCCAATATTTTGGCCGTTGGGTCGCCACTGCTGAATAGCGTTCTCGGAATAGGAATAGCTGTAAAATTCGTGTATATTTCTATGTGTGGTTAGTGTTAAGTTTAAATGATGTAATAAAGTCGCTGAAATTTTAAAGATTGCTATATGTTATTTTAAAATAAGGTGAAAAAACTGTTAGGAACTTATAATAGCTTTTTGATTGACGTTACTTCATTATTTGATAAGGTTTCGAGACGTTTAAAACTCTGAGAGCGAATAACCTCAAAGCTATTAAAATGAACTAGAGCAGGGTTTCTCAACCAGTGGGTCATGGCCCACTATAGGGCCATAGAAGATTTTGCGCTGGGCCACAAACAGGCCCGGCGCCAAGGGGGACATTCCGGGGCCGTGCTCCCCAAACGAGAATTTTGCCCCCCAAGCAAATATTGTGCCCCAAAGAAAGTAACAGGCTCGGTGCCACCGAAGTGCAGTTCGAGACCTGAGACTCCAAATATACTGTATATCACCCCAGAATTCGTGAGCAAGAACTGTTTTTTTGCAGATTTTGAAATAAAGCCCTTTTTTTTATTGTTTTACCCCCAGAGTTCGTGAAATTTGCTCTTCTTTTGAGCTGAAGACCATTTTTTTCTTTCGTCTTCACCCTAGAATTCATGAAAATTCGCGCATTTTTTGAGATGAAGACCTTTGTTTTTGTTTTTTTTTTGTTTTTTTTGGTCTTTACCCCAGAATTCGTGGAATTTCGCGACGAAGACCTTTGTTGTTGCTCCACATTCTCGAATTCGAAGTATTAAACTTTTTGTGCCCCCCCAAAAAAATTTGTTTATGCCCCCCCCCCCCAGTACGCTATGCTGGCGCCGGGCCTGGCCACAGACCTATTCGAAAAGTTGGCTGTTTGGTTCAAAAAAGTCTAATTTCAGTTATTGACAAAAATCGGGTACTCCAATTCGCTGACCTTTTTTCGGAATAAAGACAAAAATTGCTCTCCCAGACGTGAGGACCTTTTTTTTCGGATATCAGGGCAAAAAATCGCTCTCCCAGAGACGAAGACTTTTTTTTGAGATCCGGGCAATCACTGAGCTAACAACACTGACTCAAACGTGAAGACCTGGTTTTTCAAGACGGAGGGCCACATAGCAATGGTCCAACAGCGGTGGTCTACAAAGCAATGAGCCATGCAAACTTTCAAAAAACACAAAATGGGCCACGGTTCCGAAGAGGTTGAGAACACTGAACTAAAGTGAAATGTGCAAAAGAAATTGATAAGTTTTGGTGAATAGTTGCTTGACTTTAAACATTACACCTAGGGTCCTGGAAAGCATAAAGTCAAGAAAATCAATATAAGTTTTCAATTTAGTAAAGTCATCGTGAAGTTAGCCTCTGCAATATCACATATGAATTTATAAGAATTTGATGTTTTGTTTCTAAATTTTGTTTGTGTACGTATCGTTTTCCATGCTAATTGCTAAGGCAGGCATTGTTTTAAGTTAGTTCTTAAATTTTGAGAAAAATCAGTCGACTTGTTCGAAGTGTTTATACATGTGCTTTTATACAAATTTTTCATAAAAAAAAAAGCTGTATTGCATTGGGCGATAGTTGAGGATGTAGATTTGATAATTAGGATAGTGTGTCAACTTTCTGGTCAAGATTATGTAAGTTACAAAATCATATTGACATTTTCAAATCGAAAAGTTTTGTTGCTTTTGTTGTTTTAATCGGAGCAAAAGGTTACTGTCGAAATATTTGTTGTAACGAGGGTTTTGTTTTTAACCGCAATTTTAACGATTGCGCTGCGCTGCAACTAAGTGAAAATTCAACTCCTTAAAAGCTGAAACGAGGACTAAACAGAGTTGTAAAATTTTGATTGACATTTTATAGAATCCTTTTCTTGTTTTTTACATTCAAATTTTGAAAGCCGTTAACTATAAACCTGATCAAGGTAATAAAACATTATGAAATTTGAAAGCGATGTCACTTTTTAGATGTGACTATCAACAACCATGTACACGCTTAACGCAATTGTGAAGATCTTTAGTTCAGTAACATCAGATATTTTCGCGAAGTCCCCGGATATCGCTTGCGATGTCGTATTCTAGTTTCACAATGGCACCTATGCAAATTTCGTTGAGATTTTGTGTGCTTTCGTTTATTAAAATGCTTGTTTTAACATAAAATCGTGAAAAAGTCTCAAGAAACAGCTTATACTCAGTCCAAGTTTTGTTAGGTTACTAAAGTCAATTTTTTTGAATATTTCAGTCAATTTTGTTTGAATTTTTCAGTCAATTTTCTTTAAATTTTTAGGTCAATAAAAACTTGTCCTAGTCATGACTTTGCTATCTACTAAATCTTACCATTCAATTTTAACTCAACTAATCAATTTCAACTCAACAAATTTCAAAACGCTATGGTGCTATATTCGAAAGTTGAACTAACTTGAAAACTAATTGGACGTGTGTTTAATTTTGGGCATATTTCTTTTTACCTCCTGCTTTTATCCACAACATCATGAAGAAATGTTTAGCTTATGAATTGAGACACTGACAGCAGGTATCTAAATCTTTTATTGAGGCATTTGTACATAATCTTGGATTCTTTTTTGTTTGGTTGAAGTAAAAGCGATCCTAAGTTTTTTTTGTTGAAGGTGCAGCGACCCCGCCTTTTCCGCATTTTTTTTCGTAAAGGTATTGTTATTTTCTTACATGGAATAATGTACATCGTTTTGTCGGCTGTAACCTTTTTCTGGTGAATTGTTTACTTGAAACTGTTACTTTTAATGTTCAAAGAATTGCCAGAAATAAAACATTGCTACTATCTACAACTACTAATATGCGTACACAATCCAGTTATTTGTTTCCTTTGTTGCTCAAACGAAATGCTTGTTTGTTTTTCGATTTCGAGCCGCATGAATTGTTTGTGTTAGCGCTTACGCTTCTCAAATCTGCTTTTGTGGGTTAAAAAATAGACCAAGACTGATTCTTTTTCTAAATTAAATAAATTTTTGATAAATCTAATTTCTTTTCAAAATAACTACGACTTTAAACGAGGACTGAAGGCAAAATCAATAGAGGTATCTAAAGTTGGGGCAATCGTATGAGATTAGATTGGCGTTGACTTTATTCTTTTTGACCCAGCCGTTCCAGAGATATTCGACTTCAGACTCGACGTAGGGACCTCTCCAGCCATAATTTTTATTGGCAACCCTGACGTTTCAATGCAGCAACCTAGCCCACAGAATCCTATTGTATGTTAACTGTATTGTATGTTAATTGTAGGGGGGACGCGTCCCCCCATCGAAAGTTAACGTCCCTCCATTGAGATTTAGCGTCCCCCCATCGAAATTTAGGCGTCCTCCAATCGAGAGTTGAGCGCTGGATGACCAGAGAAAAAATAGCCAGCCAGGACTAAAAGATCCTACAAATTTCCTGCCGAAGACGGTCGCAAATTGCAGCGAAGACCTTTTTTTTAGGTCTTCACCTGATTTCGGGGAAAAATGACTCCAATTTCCGGCGAAGACCTTTTTCTTGTTTTTGGTCTTTATTCAGTTTCGGCGGCGGAAATACATTATTTCCACTAAACTTTTTGTAGAGTTGGTCAAGGCTGCAAAAGCGTCCCTCCATGCAAAATTTTACAACTTAAGTACTGGATAGAATCAACACCAATCTGATCTAGTGTAACACGACTGGCCTAACTTTAGATCCCTTGCTGATTTTGCCTTCAGTCCTCGTTCAATCAAAAATACAACGGTTTGTATGCACGCTTTGTATTCTTTTTTTGATAATCTTCATTCTCACTGCGAGACACCTTTTACTTGATCTAACACGACAAAATCATTCTTTAGAAGAGTTTTCTACTATACGCAAAAGGCTTATTTTTAGTTTTATTTATCTCCACTAGCTAATTATTTCGCCATTTATGCGACTTAAAATTATTTTATAGATCTATCAATTTCTAAACCACTTTTCCCAGTTTCTTTAATGCATAGTGAAAACTTGTACAAAATAACTTTTGAAAAATATTAATTATGCTGAACGTTTTGTGTTTTGCCCAATCAGAAGCACACAAAGGGCGTCTTTGTTAGTTTGGATTTAAGCATTTAAAATTGCGTCGATAGATTCTACTTTTTTGAGATTGCTGTTCAACAATTATTATCTCTATAACTCAGGCGCGTAGCCAGAAATTCGCAATGGTAGGGGGGGCTGTTTGGGGGTCTGGGGGCGGAGCCCCCTGCCGCCGGAGGCCAATAAAGGTCTGGGGGCGAAGCCCCCAGCTGCCGGAGGCTGGGGGTTTGGGGGCAAAGCCCCCAGCCGCCGGAGGCACGGGGGTCTGGGGGCTTTGCCCCCAGCGCTCGAAAATTTTGCATCTTTTTGCAAAAATAACTTCATTTTAGGGCTATTTTGATTAAAAAATAATGCTTTTAAAACGTGGCTTAGAAATTGGCAGTGCAAACATGATTAAACTGGTGGCATAAATGGGCTATTTGGGAAGTGGCTGATGGTAAAATGTTAGTTCTCGTGTTTAGATGCTGGTAAATTACAAAATCGAATAGTTCAATAAAACTCAAACGTAGTAATCTATTTCGCATAAGGTTTATAGAGAAAAATAATTGGTGGGGGGGTTAATAAAAAGAGATTTGAGAGAAATGATTGGTAATTAACAAATACTGAATAGCCCCCCTCCCCCTATTCCTTAGTTTATAGTATATTTGTTGATGACATCTATGTTCAGCATTTTTACACTCGCAATCAAATTTGATTGCTTATTTCTTACCATTCATCAAAGCTTTCACTGATTTGCTGGTTTTATTTTTGACAAATTAGCCCCCTCCCCCTGAACTTATGTTTCAGATGTTTTAAATCACTATTTAGTCCACTTCAGTACATAAAACAGTATCAAAAGTGCTAAAAATGTAGTGTTTTTCCCATTCTGCATTTTGGTCGACATGTCAATGGGTGGGGGCTATAGCCCCTGGCTACGCTACTGGCTAAAGACGTGATATTTTCCTAATTGTGCATTTGGTCGGCAGTTCATTAGCCCCCCCAAAATAAACGTTTCAAAATATGCTTTAAAGCATTTTTTAGTCTAATCCAGTGCAAAAGAGAGTCTTAGAAATGCTAAAAACGTGGTATTTTACTTATTCTGCATTTTGGTCGGCAGTCTATTAGCCCCCCCCCTAAATAAACGTTTCAAACTCTGCTTTAAAGCAGTTTTTAGTCTAATCCAGTGCAAAAGAGAGTCTTAAAAGTGCTAAAAACGTGGTAGTTTACTTATTCTGCATTTTGGTCAGCAGGCCAATGGGGGGGCTATAGCCCCCCCGCCCCCCCTGGCTACGCTACTGCTATAACTCAATATTCTAACTGTTGCTATGACCTTACATTAATTTATTGTTAAGGCGGAACAAGATTGGCGCTCTTCGAGGTCGACTCCTGGGAAGTCAGAAAACTTCTACCGGCAGTTAGGTGGCCAGATCAACCACCAGCCTTGCAGCCGCAAGCAGCTCGAGTCAATGATGCACAGAGCTGGACAGAGCTGTTTTGAGCTTTAAAAGGGCATTCAACCCGAATTTTGAAAAAATGCGAAAAAATCTTTAAAAATATGTTCGCCAACATGACCTCATTGCGATTCTTGCAGCTCATCCGGTGAAGAAAATCGAAGAGAAAAAATTTTATGTTTCCCCTTAGATTTCAAATTTCGGCCATCTTGTTTCAAGTAGATTGCGCGATAAATTAGTTTGTAACTTCCATTTCCGAGTCTTGCTAAGTTCCTGGCTTGTTGGAACTAGGTGAGTTTTGAAGGTATTGGTAAATAAATTAGTGGAACAGCTACTATTTGAATTCAGAGAGGTTAGATGCTTTCCTAGTCTGCTTTGTCCGCCAAGTGCTAGCTAAGTAGTCGGAGTAAGAGAAGGCTTTAGTGCTTTAGGCGTAGTAGCCTATACCCTAATGCAGATTGTGACTATTGCTTCGTATAGATAGCCTATCCGAAAAAATTATTGCCTGTTTAAGGCTAAGGCATCGTAGCTGACAAGATATTTGACTAAAGATCAGATAAGGCCAGTTAGTTTTTCACATAAATATGAAACTGCAAACTTCAGTGCAAAGCATTTTAGTTATCATTTTTCGTTTAGGTTTGTTACGGTTATCAGCAGGTACTTACGAAGCCACTTCCTCCACAGTGTAGTCAGTCATTTGGAACCAGGGCTGTAGGTCTCAAGACCGGTCTCGGTCTCGAGACCAATTTTTTGTGGTCTCAGTCTCGGTCTTGGTCTAGGCTGTTTTGCACCGGTCTTGGTCTCGAACCGTTGTGGTCTTGGTCTCGTAGCTCAAAAATTGGTCTCGAGACCGGGTAATTTCTGTAAGTAAAATAAAATAGCTAATTTTGTAATGTTTGTAAGAAAAAATAAATTAGCGAGATCGTGTAAATTTTGTAAGTAAAATGTAGTTTTGTAAGAAGCTAACGAAGCGGTTACATAATCGGTAGGGCAAAGAGGTTTTGCACCTGGACATGAAGATTGTCGCATTTTTACATGAGAAAAGATGTCATTCACGCATAACAGTTTTGATGACGAGGAACGAAACTAGAGTCCAAGCAAAACTATAGAGTTCTTGCCCAATTCTAGCACTGCAGATGTTTTTGCGACTTTTTTGATCCCCATGGGATAGAAGTTTTTGTGTCAAAGGAGTACACAATGCTACTATTTTGAGATTGTAGAGTGCTGCACAAATAAGTGAGAATTTTTTTGGCAGTCGTTGAAGCAGTTGTTAAAAAAAGTTCGTCTTTTCGCTTTTGCAATTTGACGACGCTGCTAAAGAAGCAAAAAACCTCAACTCGAAGTAGACAAGGCTATGGGAATTAAACTGTTTTACAAACATAGTCGCTAAAATTGACGTCGATGCTCTCAAAATTTAAGAACAAATCAAAAAACAAATGAGGCTGAAAATCGGCAAAAAATTAAAAACAGCCAGTCACAATTCAAAATTTACTGATTCTTATCAAACAAGAGTGAATACATTGTGTACATATTACTTTATAGTCTATTGCAGTCGCGTAGCCAGGATTTCGCAAAGGGGGGATGGGGGGCTTTTTTGGAAGTTTGATACAACCGAAAATGAACTTGACCCAAATTTTCATTAGTCTTAAATTAGATTTAGGTGGTTTTTCTGTCAAAATTAGGTGATCTCCAAAAAAAAAAGGTCTTCACCGAAATTCAAAGGGTTTTTCCGGCCGAAATCAGAAACTCAAGGTTTTTTTTCGGCCGAATGCAGGTGATCTTCAAAAAAAAAAGGTCTCCACCGAAATTCAAACGGGTTTTTCCGGCCGAAATCAGAAATTCAAGGTTTTTTTGGCCGAATACAGGTGATCTCCAACAAAAAAAAAGGTCTTCCCCGAAATTCAAAGGGTTTTTCCTGTCGAAATCAGAAATTCAAAGGGTTTTTCTGGCCGAAATCAGAAATTCAAAGGGTTTTTCTGGCCGAAATCAGGTGATCTCCAAAAAAGAGGTCTTTACCGACTTTGGGTGAGCTCCTGAACCAAAAAACTCCACTATTCTGGTCCAAACAACGGCAAGTCCTTCCCAACTTCGGCTCCCAAATCTCTTTGGGAGGGCTGTTTTCATTTTTGAAGCAAAAATCGGCCGCAAAAGCACTAGAAACGTGCTATTTTGCATATTTTTCAGGCCGAAGCTAAACGTAAAATGGCAAGTGACGCAAACAGGAGGGCAAAGTGGGCTGCAGCTCTCCTCTTTTTAGTCATATCACTTACAAAATTTGATTCATGAATGCAAGCATTTAAACGTGTCTTGGACTTGACCTGTACAGGTAAAGAAGAGGAGCTAAAGTGGTTGAGCAATTTAATTCTTTCAAACGGCTTTCGAATCTTAGCAATTAAGTTCTTAGCGATTTTAGCAATTAGAAACCTTAGCTATTAAGCAGTTCTAAAAACGTGCGAAGTATGATTCAAATGGTTATTTTTTACAAAAAATCATAAAAATTGTCTAGCGACTGGGGCAAACCTCCGGATGTGATACGATTAAGTTACAACAGTTTGCTAAGCACGACGACAAAACAGTGCTGCGAACTCGAACTTGAACTCGAAAAAGCTCGGTATTTTTGCCGAACTCGCTCACAAAAAAATAATTTTGCTGAACTCGAACTTGAACTCGAATAAAACTGCCCAAGTTCGTAAAACGAAATTTAAAGATTAAAAAATCGTTTGAAATTTTTTTTTTGATCAAGCTTTGTAAATTGAGATTGTGTTTTTCGCAACAGTGCATGTTTTCCACTTTTTATGCTTAGGCGACCTAGAAAAATAGCTAGGAGTATAAAAAAAGAAACGATTAAGGTGGAAAAGCGACGCAACGTTTTATCTTGAGTTAATTAAGTGATTAGAAATTTGTCTCTTATATAGCGAAAACTTGACTATTATTGTGTTAACAGTTATCTACTCCCGTGATTCTCAACCTAAGGGTCGCCTAAAAATTTTTTAGGGTAGTTTTTTTTAAACAACTACAAAGAGTAAAACTTGCAGAAAGCAATACAGTAATAAAATAATAGTCAACCCTAGTTGCATTTTTGCAACAAAAAACTCCAGCAGTGAAATTTTGAGTTTCTCAAGATCACAAAGGTGTAAAACGCTTAGAAGTAGTAAACGATATATTTTCAAATTTAATCTTTCATTATGCTCGCTGTAATACGCCGAAGCATGTAATAAGGTTACTGGGTCTATCTCCGCGTCATTGCGCCCTGGCAACACAGCTCTTTTCGGAGAAATATCGCAGCGTTGGCGAGCCGTTGGCAACACTGTGTCCGATTTGACCGGCCCGAGATTTAAATCTCACACCTCCCGCTCCAGAGACGAACGCGTTACTGCTCGACCAACTAGCATAGAATTCACTCAGTGAAGAAGCTTTGTGCTCGTGGAGACTAGAAATCAAAGGTCATGTATGTCAGACTACGTAAGGACGTTATTGGTAAGGATATTGAAAGCTAAATAGCAAATATTCATAAACATTTCAGTGAAAACTTCTTTGTACGATTTTCAACACAGTTCTGTCATCATGAAAAGTTTTTTTTTTTACATAGCTTTAAATTTAAACTATGCATCAGTATATACATGGGCCACAAAATTTTACACCATTGATTTTTTCAATAAACTTAAGTCGCATTAAAAAAAGATTGAGAAGCAATGGTCTACTCTAATGTTTGTAGAAAAAGTACAAAACCTGGATAGTATTTGCAGCTCACTGGAATAAATCTGCGAGTTAAGTTTTGACAAAAAATGTGCAATTATAAGAAATGAGTTTCCCAGATAGCCAGGTGATCTGGGCCAGGTCTGGTTTTCACCTGGGAAAATCGGGCATCCACTTAATCCGGCTTTGCCAGATCAAAATCAGATCTGGCACCAAACTGGCACAAACTACAATGTATGGATGCACAATGCCCGATCAAAACCAGATCTGACACGGAACTGGCTCAGGATAAACCGTTTTGACCTATAATGCCAGATCAACATCAGATCTGATACTGAACTGGCTGAAACCAAATTGTTTTGGTCTATAATGCCCGATCTAAATCAGATCTGATCCTGAAGTGGCTTAAGCTAAAATGTTTTCACCTATTATGCCAGATCAACATCAGATCTGATACCGAAGTGGCTCAAGCTTCCATGTTTCAGCCCATAATGCCCGATCTAAATCAGATCTGATCCTGCAGTGGCTCTAGCTAAAATGTTTTCACCTAAAATGCCAGATCAACATCAGATCTGATACTGAAGTGGCTTGAGCTTACACGTATTAACCAATAATGCCCGATCTAAATCAGATCTGATACAGAAGTGGCTCAAGCTGAAATGTTTTCACCTATTATGCCAGATCAACATCACGTCTGATACTGAAGTGGCTCAAGCTTCCATGTTTCAGCCCATAATGCCCGATCTAAATCAGATCTGATCCTGCAGTGGCTCAAGCTAAAATGTTTTCACCGATAATGCCAGATCAACCTCAGATCTGATACAGAAGTGGCTTGAGCTAAAATGTTTAAACCCATAATGCCCGATCTAAATCAGATCTGATCTTGAAGTGGCTCAAGCTAAAATATTTTCACCTATAATGCCAGCTCAACATCAGATCTGATCCTGAAGTGGCTTAAGCTAAAATGTTTTCACCTATTATGCCAGATCAACCTCAGATCTGATACTGAAGTGGCTCGAGCTTCCATGTTTCAGCCCATAATGCCCGATCTAAATCAGATCTGATCTTGAAGTGGCTCAAGCTAAAATGTTTTCATCTATAATACCAGATCAACATCAGATCTGATACAGAAGTGGCTCGAGCTTTCATGTTTCAGCCCATAATGCCAGATCAACATCAGATTGGATACAGAAGTGGCTCAAGCTGAAATGTTTTCATCCATAATGCCAGATCAACATCAGATCTGATACAGAAGTGGCTCGAGCTTCCATGTTTCAGCCCATAATGCCAGATCTAAATCAGATCTGATACAGAAGTGGCTCAAGCCAAAATGTTTTTATCTATAACGCCAGACCAACATCAAATCTGATACTGAAGTGGCTCGAGCTTCCATGTTTCAGCCCATAATGCCAGATCTAAGTCAGATCTGATACAGAAGTGGCTCAAGCTGAAATGTTTTCACCTATAATGCCAGATCAACCTCAGATCTGATACCGAAGTGGCTTGAGTTAATATGTTTCAGCCCATATTGCCCGATCTAAATCAGATCTGAGCCTGAAGTGGCTCAAGCTAAAATTTTTTGATCTATAATGCCAGATCAACATCAGATCTGATACAGAAGTGGCTCGAGCTTCCATGTTTCAGCCCATAATGCCAGATCTAAATCAGATCTGATCCTGAAGTGGCTCAAGCTAAAATGTTTTTACTTATAATGCCAGATCAACATCAGATCTGATTCTGAAGTGACTTGAGCTTACACGTATCAGCCAATAATGCCCGATCTAAATCAGATCTGATCTTGAAGTGGCTCTAGCTAAAATGTTTTCACCTATTACGCCAGATCAACATCAGATCTGATACAGAAGTGGCTCGAGCTTCCATGTTTCAGCCCATAATGCCAGATCTAAATCAGATCTGATGCAGAAGTGGCTCAAGCTGAAATGTTTTTACCAATAATGCCAGATCACTAACAGATCTGATAACGAAGTGGCTCGAGTTAATATGTTTCAACCCATAATGCCAGATCTAAGTCAGATCTGATACAGAAGTGGCTCAAGCTAAAATGTTTTGATCTATAATGCCAGATCAACATCAGATCGGATAGAGAAGTGGCTCAAGCTAAAATGTTTTCACCTATAATGCCATATTACAATCAGATCTGATCCTGCAGTGGCTCAAGCTAAAATGTTTTCATCTATAATGCCAGATCAACATCAGATCTGATACAGAAGTGGCTCGAGCTTCCATGTTTCAACCTATAATGCCAGATCAACATCAGATCTGATACAGAAGTGGCTCAAGCTAAAATGTTTTGACCTACTTTGCCAGATCAACATCAGATCTGATACAGAAGTGGCTCGAGCTTGCACATTTCAACCGATAATGCCAGATCTAAATCAGATTCGACACCAAAGTGGCTTAAGCTGAAATGTTTTGACCTATAATGCCAGATCAACATCAGATCTGATTCTGAAGTGGCTCGAGCTTTCACATTGCATCACATAATGTCAGATCAAAATCTTAGTAGAAAAGGAACTGGCTTAAGGCTAATTTTTTTTTGACCAGTAATGCCAAATCAACATCAGATCTGATACAGAAGTGACCCAAGCTGTTACATTTAACCCATAATGCCCCATCTAAATCAGATCTGACACCAAAGTGGCTCAAGCTAATATGTTTTGCATTATCATGCCAGATCGGATACCGAAAGGCTCAAGTTTACTCATTTTAACCCATAATGTTCGATCTAAATCAGATCTGACACCAAAGTGGCACAAGCTGAAATGCTTTGACCTATAACGCCAGATCAACTCCAGATCTGATCCCGAAGTGACTTAAGCTAAAATGCTTTGCACTATAACACCAGATCAACATCAGATCGGATTCTGAAGTTGCTCAAGGTTAAATATTTTAATTTTTAACCCATAATATCAGATCAAACTCAGATCTGATACAGAGGTGGCTCTAACTTACACACTTTAATTCATAAAGCTATATCAAAATCAAATTTGACTTGGAACTGGTTCAAGCTACATCATTTTGACTTACAATGCCAAATCAAAATCAGATCGAATACAAAAAGTCGCTCAAGGCTCAAGCACATTTCAATTCATAATGCCAGATCAACACTAGAACTAACACCGAACCGGCTTAAGCTAAAATACTGTATTTTGCACTATAATTCCAGATTAACATCAGATCATATACAGATATCGCTCAAGCTTACGCATTTCAATCAACAAACCAGATCAACACTACATCACCGAATTGATTTAAATTGAACGCTTCAACGCATAATGCTTAATCCAAATCATATCTGACACCCAATTGGCTCAAACTAAAATGTTTTGCGCTTTAATGCCAGGTCAACACCAGATCGGTTACCAAAGTGGCTCA
The DNA here is from genome assembly GCA_963965965.1 of Trididemnum nubilum. Taxonomy (NCBI): domain Eukaryota; kingdom Metazoa; phylum Chordata; class Ascidiacea; order Aplousobranchia; family Didemnidae; genus Trididemnum; species Trididemnum nubilum. The sequence goes on along the minus strand of OZ014479.1, from coordinate 21,542,028 downwards.
AACTTAAACATTTCCTCCTATAATGCCAGGTAAAAATCAAAGCTGACACAGTGCAAGCTAAAATGTCTTGCATTATATTGCCAGATCTGCACCAGATCGGATGCGAAAGTAGATCAAACTTGCGCATTTCTACCCAAAATACCTAATCAAAATTGGATCAGACCGAAAAGTGGCTCAAGCTAAAATGATTTGTTCTAATGCCAGATCAACATGAGATTGGATACCGAGTGGCTTAAGCTTAAACATTTCAACCAGAAAAATCACGTATTGGATACCGAAGTGGCCCAAGCTTACACATTTCAATCGACAAAACCAGATCAAATTCAGATGTGACATCGAACTGGTATGATCTGAAATATTTTGACCCATAATGCCTTTTCGGCTAGATTAAAATCAAATCAGATACCGAACATAACCTACAATTTTTTAGCAAAAGTTTTAAACATCATTATCCACTCAATAATTTTGAACAAAAAATATAATAATATTTGTAGGTTCTAGCTGAATAATTTGCGCTACAAGGTTTAATATAAAATAATTAAACTTTTGTACAACTTCGCATTAACCTTTCTTATGATATGCACTAAAGGCGGAGTATCATATTCCAGTTTGGATTGAACTCTAGATGGCGCAAGCTGCACATAGTTTTAAGACAAAGTTAAGCAATAAAATGTTAGCACTTGCCAATGGCGTAGCGATAGGAATCGGATCGAAACTTGAAGGGGTAAAGTTTGATTCCCTGCAATTGCAATTTTGCAAGTACGTGTAAGTTAAATACCTCTGTTTAAAAATTATCTTTTGGTATACGTATGAAGAAGCTAAAATGGTTTGATCCATAATGCAAGATCAACACTAGATTGGATACCGAAGTGGCCCCAGCTTACACGTCATTTCAGTTCACACTGCCAGATCAAATTCAGATCTGACATCGAACCAGGCCCGGCGCCAGAGCAGCGTGACTGGGGGGGCAAAAACAATAATTGGGGGGGGGCACAAACTCAGATGAAGACCAAAAACAAAGCTTGCTTTCGGGGCACAATAATCGTACGGGATCACGAAGGAAGTCTAGACGAAAACGAAAAGAGGTCTTCGCTAAGACTGGACCTGTTTTTCCGCCCAAAATTAGGTGAAGACCAAAAAAAAAGGTCTCCGCTCAGACTGGACCTGTTTCTCCGCCCAAAATTAAGTGAAGACCAAAGAAAAAAAAAAAGGTCTTCGCTCGGACTGGACCTCTTTTTCTGCCCAAAATTCAGGTCTTTCTCACAATTTTACGGTACTTTTCTCATGATTGGGGGCACACACAGCGCTTTGGGGGGGCAAAGCAACTGATTTGGGGGGGCACGGCCCCGAAATGCCCCCCGTGGCGCCGGGTCTGCATCGAATTAGCACAAGCTAAAATGTTTTGACTCATAGTGCCATATCAGCCAGACCAAAATCAGATTGGATACCAAATATAATCTACAATTTTTAACAAAGTTTTATCCAATCAATGATTTTGAACAAGAAATAGAATAATATTTGTTAGTTTCTAATTTCAGAATTTGCCCTGCGAGGTTTAATATAAAATAATTAAACCTTTTTACAACTTTGCTTTAAGATTTTTTATAGTATGTACTAAATGCGAAATATTAAATTCCAATTTGGATTAAACTCTAGATGGCGCAAGCTGCTCATAATTTTAAGACAAGGTTAAACAATAAAAATCGGCATTTGCTGATGGCGTAGCGGTAGGAATCGGACTAAAACTTGCAGGGGTAACAATTTGATTTCCTGCCATTGCAAATTTTGCAAGTGCGTGTAAGTTAACTACCTGTGTTTAAAAATTGTCTTGTGGTATACATATGAAGTTTTATGTTTTTCCTGTTTCTAAGAAAATAAAAAAAGAATAAAATATTGAAACTTATATGCACCGGTAATTTACGCTTGTTTTTCACATCAAAAAAAATACAGAAAAATTCTGATCTTGTAAAGAATAACAAACAACTTGCTGCATTTCCTTTTTGAATAAAAAATTATTTGTGTTATTTGGAAAGCTTTTGCTGACTAAATATCTTCAAAATCAAGAATATACGTTTAAGCGTATGACCGAGTGAAAGTTTGTTCCGTTTGTTTGGAGAAAGCAATAAGCTCAAATGGTTAACTGTACATTGTGGAACCACCAAGTTCGTTTTGTGTCAGAGGGTTTTGCTTATGCCTACAATATATTTAGTGGGTGGCTGCTCGACTCGATGACCAAAAGGTCCTTTGCAGCTGCCTGCTACGTTTAGGTTTAAACAAATATGTTTGCGTCTGTAAAGTAATTTGGAAATGCAAAATAAACGTCTATCTATCCACCTAAAAAAGGAGTTGCCACAAAGAAAGTAAAAGTTATATTGATACTACGAATATGGAAATAGCAATAAATGCTGCTGAAGAGTTTTCGAAAAAGATCATGTATTTTATATACGTCTTTTGTTAGTTGTATATATCTATATTGTCTGCACTGCATGAAAATAAAAGTAATACTTGAAAAATAAAAAATATGGAAGTTTATTTCTAAATCTGCTTCTGCAATTAACTTAAAATGCATTTAAATTGGCTCCAATGAATGACGTAAAAGTAAATAACATATTTCCGAAATTCGCAATAAGTTCTCAATGCTCAGCGGTTGCTGAAAGATACGGCTAAATTAAACCATGATATAACTGTGTTATTTACTTTTAGTTTGAATATGATTTACTCTCCTGTAAAATTGTAGGCCAACGGTTAAAATTGACCAAAATTTTGAATGCGCCGGGAATTAACACTGGAAATTATTTGAATACCAACATTTTTTTCTAAATTGTTGACGTTACGTAGCTTTAACGGTTTTAAGACTTTGAAATAGCGAGAAAAAACTCGGCTGTGGCAAGATCAAATTTGCATTAGTTGTTTCAAACGACCTTTGCTAAATTGTAGGTCTCGGAGTTGGATAGGCTGCTGCTCACGCGATATCTGTTCTGACTTTGATGAGGCAAAATGCTTTTCAAATATAAAAATACACTTATTAGTTTGAATTAGTTACCTTTCAGCAAAACATATATGCGATTTGCTGCGCTTGGAAAGAACCAAAAAACAGGGCTAGACTGGTAGGCCAGCATAGCCTACTGATAATTTAAGCTACAGTAGTTTGATGTATTGCTATTTTGAGAGTAAAACTTTGTCTAAGAAAACAGTTAGGAAACGCTTGTAGTTTAAAATCTTTAATTACAATAAATGAGTTAAATTGACGTTTAATGTCCCTTTAACTTTTCTAAATTTTTCAATTTTGTCTGACACATTACTCTCTTTTACAAAGGTTTTTCTTCCTCTCTGTTTTGTACTTCAGAGCTGCTTTTTTTTTCTGGGAAAAACATCTTGAGCAGCTTCTTTTGTTTTAATCATTGTGCTTCCCCACGCTCTATGTTTGGCCTGGCCTTTGTCGTCCTTTTCGCTCATGTTTCCACCGGAGATTTCACCGCAGTGTATGTAGGTGAATTTGTCATCCAGATTTTTGATCATTCATCCCATCAATCATTTGATATCACTTTACCCATAGACTCTTTATTAGTAGACTGGAAACTGACAGTTTTGTCTTTTTTTCTTCTAAAATATTTGTTCTAAAATATGTCGATTCGTCCAATCAGTGAAACTTTTTTCTTCACGATTCACTCATTCTACAAATATGTCCAATTAAATCAGTCGAATACGCGTGACCGCAAAAAAACTTCGCAACAAGAGCACTCCTTGTTTCTTCAATGCTCTTCTCTTTTTCTCCACGCGTCTGTTTCTAGTCTACTAAATAAAGAGTCTGTGCTTTACCAGATGTGCACAATGACAAATAATTCATACAGTAACGATTCAATCTTGTAGTAATTTGACCAATTAATAATGATATTCTTTTTTTTCTGTTTTTTTTTTATCGTTATTGTTACTTTAGGATATAACATCGGTACACACCGGTAACAAAATTTGGATGGTTGCTTGAATAGATGACTGCAAAGTCTTTTCGCAACCTCCCCGCCATTAATGATTTAGACCCAATTTTATATATTTTTGTGCTATGTTTTAGTGTGTTTGCTATTTAACGCCAAAATACACCACTCGTTCGTTCATCAAGCCAAACTTTTAACATATTGTTTGGCATCACTCTCACTTTGAGCCCCATTTGTAATTAAGGGGGCATTAACACCTAATTAATTTATTTCTAAAAAAAACATGCCAATACTTTCATATGCTTCTTTTTTTTTTCATTCATTTTTTATTCTTGACCACCACAACAATAGCGAAGACATATAGTAACACAATAAAACACGTAAAGTTAGGAAGAGGAAGTAGCGACACAACGTCAGACGTTAAAAGGGAATTCAAGGAAAGTTTTTTACTCTTCACCAAAATGTTGGGATAAGCCTGAAATGCATTCTCACCAAATTTGAAGTTTCTAGTACGTCTCTCCGTTTTTAAGATATTGCAGTTCAAAATTAGCCGTTTTCCACTTACTTTAGTGTTCCCATTTTATCAGTATTGTGACAAAAGATTAACTTTGGGAAACCTGGCTTACGTTTATTGAAAAGCAGCTAGCTGATTTTACTGTTTTAAACCTGTACTTTGTTTTACAATAACTCTGCCGCAAAATATTTATGGAGAATCAAGAACATGCAGTCAATTATTGAAATTTTGTTTCTAATTGGCAACCCTGGCAAAATTTCTAAGGGGAAAAAGCATTTCTAAGGGTAAATCTAATTCGTTATATCTCAGGAACGAAAGGTCGTATAAAGATGAAATTTGGTAAAGTTGGTCTTCAGATCTGTCAAAATTTTTTGAGAGAAAATCGAGCAAAGAAATTTCCGACCTGAATGCCCTTTTTAAGACATGCAAAGGATATTGAGGACAATTGGACAGAAAAGCGATTTTTATTTGCATGATTGCTGCACCTGTAACACAAGTTGATCAGTATGCACAATGTATAGGCCTAATCAATCACACTCTTCAACGTACACATGCAGGCACACAAGATGTAAGCAAAACTAGCGGCTGAAGTAGCTGTCCGAGTAATTGATAAGAAGAAGAGAGAGAGCAGTGACGTAGTGCGAGGCCAGGGAAGGTTACGTAGGTGGTTGATGGGTTTTTCTATAGATAGTTCCATATACTATGCTGCAACACGCTTATCAACTGACTAGAAATCTTCTTCAGAACTGTATGCAGACTGAAGGCCTCTGCTTCATAACCAGCCCTTGACTTTTTCTAGTCTTTGGGGTGTGGCCGTTTAAGTGTTTTCAGGGAAAACATGCTGACTCAACGGCCACATTAAACGTATACGTATTTGTACTACGTGATGTTTTCCTACAAAATTGCTGATGATGCTCAAAACCTTGTAGTTGTATTGTAACTGTACGAACTGTGCCGTCTGGTAAAATAGCATGTTCTGGATGAGTGGATGGATCTTGAAACACAACAGGGAATAAATTAAAATGTGAAGTGGTTCCAACAGAAAGTAGCTACTCCACATACAGCGAATATCACCTTGACCAACGATCGATTCTCTAATTGTTTGATTAGCAGGCGGCATGATACAGAATGGCCGCCACATTCGCCTGACTTCAGTCCCCCAGATTTCTACCTGTAGGGCTTGTTAAATGATAAAGTTTATCAAAATAATTCCAAAACTATCGCTGAATTAAAATAGGCCATTACGCTGAACATTTGTGAAATAAAAAAAGAAGAATGTGCCGGAGTGATTTATAACTTTGCTTGCCGGCTTCAAGAATGCCTCAGACAAAATGGTGGTCATTTGGAACATGTATTTAAATGATCCCAAAATTTAGCTAAAGGTCCCAAACTTTCAGTACTCAATTGTTATTACATAAGCTCACAGAAAATGTCAACATTTTTAACGTATTTTAGTTTAGTAATAAATGGTAACCAAATTAATGAGTTTCCATTGTTTTAGCTTTGAATGGTTTTAGTGGTAAGTTAGTGTTTTAAGCTTTTAAATTCATTTTGGTGTTCCATTGTTCTCTAGTGTTTACTGAATAAATTGCACAGGTTTTATATATGACGAATTGACGACATCGCAAGTCATAGCAATTATCTAGCGAGGACAGGACACAGCTTGGTGATTAGTATTAGTAGCCAACTAACCATGTTGCGTTACTGCTATCAAGTGTTATAATTCAAATACTGTACGACCACATCCATATGCTTTTGGTACGATTAACGATGGAGCCGTTTATAGTACTGATAACTACTGATACGTCCGCATTCAAAAATCAGTAACTTTTGGGGAGTTATATGGTTTAGGCTCTCGTTTTAAAGCGCGATACCATATATTTATACATGGTATTTAGCAGCATTCATAAACCACAATGCAGAAAACACAAGAGTCTTGCGAAAAAAAAATTTGTACTTGGCTACTTGAGTAGCTTAAAAATTTGTTTACTTTGTACTTTTACTTGCTTAGTTAAGTGGTTCAGTACTTTCCACTCTACTTGCACTACATTTGATCGTCAGTAACAACACTTTTACTTGACTATTGTTTCTGACTAATTTTGAAACCTCTGGAATTAATGAAAGCGTCTTATGCACCAATTTTGGGGAGGCTAGTCACGTGATTGTGAATTGAGACACAAAACAACGGCAATTTTTGGCTTGAAAATTTATTAATTCGCCTATAACCAGAAAACCACTTGGCGTGCAAAGCTGAAATTTATACACAATGTGGGTGCTCATAAATGGTTTATGCAAACCAAGTTTGGAGGCGCCCAGTTACAGTATGTGACCAAGATTTTACGGGCCGGAAAGTGGACAAGTTTGCTAACCAATATTTAATTGTATCTCGGAAAATACCGATTTTGATATGGAAAATGATTTGGGATTTTTGAGCACACTATCAATCGCCTTTCTTTTCGTTATATGTTCGCTTACCCCAAACTATGAATACTATTTTTCTGCTTTTTCATCTTTTTTCTTACTTTTTTTTTTCTTCTTTTCCAGCTATCTGCTTTTAAACTGCTGAAGGCACTGTATTCAAAGTTTGAGCGATTGAAGATATCAGGAAGGACTCGTGCCGGACACAAATTGGGGGTGCCAGGTTGAGCGGATCCCCTCAATCGGGCCCAAAAAATTTAAACTTTTAAACATTTACAGCTAGATGGATCAAATTTTCGGAATGGGAAGATATTAAAAATAAACTAGACGTAACAAAAATTGGGAGTGCCACGATAGGGATTTGCCCCCAAACAGGCCTTCAAAAACTCAAACTTTTTAACCTTTCAAGCTATGCTCACAAAATTTTAAGGTAACTAAACATAAACAAAAGATAAAATTTGACAAAATTTGGGGGTAACAAAATGGGGGGTCCCCAACACGGTGCCACCAAAATCTAAACTTTTTAACCTCTTATGCTAGACGCATAAACTTTTCGGGATAGGCAAATATGGAGAAATTGGAGAAAATTTGAGGGTACCAAAATGGGGGTCACCCTCGAACGAGGCCACCAAACTTTTAATCTTTTAAACCCTTAAAGCTAGATGGATCAAATTTTCGGAATGGGTAGATATTAAAAATAAACTAAATCTAAAAAAAATCGGAGGTACCAAAATGGGGTCCCCCCAAACGGGGCTCTCCAAAATTTAAACGTTTTAACCTTTTAAGCTAGACAGATGAAGTTTTTAAGGTAAGCAAATATAAAGGAAAAATAAAATTTGACAAAATTTGGAGGTTCCAAAAGGGAAAGTACCCCCCATAAGGAGCCGCCAAAATTCAAACTTTTTAATTGTTTATAAGCTATAGGTATATCAAATTTTCAGGATAGGCAAATAAGCATATGAAAAGATAAAATTTCACAAAATTTGAAGCACCAAAATTGGGAGTCCCTCAATTGGGTCCTTCAAAATTCAAACGATCAACCATTCAAGCTAGACACATGAAATTTTCAGAATAGATAAATATAAGTTAAAGATAAAATGTGACAGTAATTCAGGGGTACCACAATGAGGGTGTCCCTCAAACGAGGATGCCAAAATTCAAACTTTTTAATTGTTGTGCTATAGGTACATCAAATTTTCAGGATAGGCAAATAAACATGAAGAAAAGGTAAAATTTGAGGCACCAAATTTGGGTTCCCTCAATTGGATCCTTCAAAATTCAAACAATCAACCATTCAAGCTAGACACATGAAACTTTTAGAATAGGTAAATGTAAAAAAAAAGAAAATCAGAAAAGGTGAATAAAATATGGTTAGGTGCTGCAATTGGATAGTCGTCCTCCAAAGAGTCCTTCAAAATTTTTTACCACTCAAGCTAGACAAATAAAATTTTAAAGATAGGTAAAACTATAATATGAAAAAATATTGATCTCATGCTATAGGGGTCCTCCAATTATGTTGGCACCTCCCCCACTAACTACAAAAGCTGAACAAATTAAGTCTATTGGATAGGTTAATAATATAGTTAAATCTTTTAAAGATAGATAACAAAACTTGGTGGGCCACATTGAGGAGACCATGCCAAATGGACTCCTTAAAATTTTAATATCTTTATTACGAAGTACTCCAGCTAGACATAATTATCAAATTTTAAGAGTACCGATAGGCTAATAAAAGAAAAGATGAAACATGCCGAACTTGGCATTGCCATGTTAGACAATTAGCCCTTAAATGAACCTTTAGACTGTAAGATGAATTCTCACAATTGATTGGTATCATAGAAAAGTAGAGGAGTCAAACTTGTGGGATTCCTCCAGCATTTAAAACGTTAGCTTGAAGTACTTGAGTTTAATGGGTTTGTTAAATTTAAACTGGATGACCGAGTTTTTTATTAAACTGTCACTGGTTACGTTGAAAAAATCTTCTACTTGCTCTTCAAAGTTTTTGAACAATTTTGTTACTGTAAGAAAGCTTTCGAGCTGACTAATGCATGTAATACAATTAATATACTGTGCAATATCTAATATGTTGGCTGTTGGGTCGCACTGCTAAATAGCGTTCTCAAAATAGAAATAGCTGTAAAATGCGTGCATATTTTTGACCGTGGTTAGTGTTAAGTTTGACTGACGTAATAAAGTCGCTGGAATTTTAGATATCGCTCTACGTTATTTCATAACAAGGGAAAAACTGTCAGGAACTCCCAATAGCTTTTTGATTGATGTTACTTGATTATTTTGATAACTTTTTGAGACCTTTAAACCTTGAGAGCGAATAATCTCATGGTTGTAAAAATAAACTAAAAAGAGCGTATTGAGCAAAAGAAATAGATAATTTTTTGCAAATAATTGTTTGACTTTAAACATTATACGTAGGGTTCTGGAAAGCATCGAGTTGAGTAAATTAATATAAGTTTTCAATGTGATGAAGTTATCGTAAAGTTAGACTCTGAAATATTACATAAATTTATAAGAATTTGACTTTTTTGTTTTTAAATTTTATTTGTGTTCGTAAGGTCGTTACTTTTTCCATGCTAATTGCTAAGGCAGCCATTAATTGTTTTGATTTAGTTCTTAAATTTTGAGAAAAATCAGTAAAAGTGTTCATACATGTGCATATTGTGCTTATATAAACTTCTTCTTAAAAAATATTGTGTTGGGCTAGTTGAGGGTGTAGATTTAATATTTAGGAGAGTGTGTCAGATTTCTGGTCAAGGTAATGTAAGTGCAAATCCAAAAATCACATTGGCAAAAGGTTGCTGTCGAAATATTTGTTTTAATTGTTTGTAACCGCAATTTTAACAACTGCGCTGCGCTGTTATGTGAAAATTCGACAAACTCCTTAAAAGTTGAAACGAGAGAATTATCATTTTATAGATTGTCATTTTATATATTGCCATTTTATAGCTTTTGATTGTTATTTTATAGATACCTTTTCTAGACATTTAAATTTTCAAAGCCGTTAACTACAAACCTGATCGAGTTAATGGAACATTTTCGAAAGCGATGTATTTCAGATCTAATATATCATCAGCCATAAACCTACTGCAATTGTGAATTTCTGTAATTAATTTAGTAAAATTGGATATTTTCGCGAAGTCTGCTGATATTGTTTGCGATGTCATATTTCAGTATTTTTTTTACTATTTTAAATCAATTCACGAGACGTGTTTAAGCTAAGTACAAAATTATTTTCTTGAAGAAACAACAAAAAAATTAAGACAAAAACAAATTGGCTATTTAATGTTGGAAACAAAATCTAGCAAGCAATTCCTCCAAAAGATACTCTATACCAAAAGTTTCCAAAAAAATTTAGGCCTAAACAGTTTTTAATTGTTAAGTAAAAGAGAACGAAATAGAAAAGCAAAAAAAATTGTTTGCACTCTGCAGTTTAATTGCAGTTCAAAATAGTCAGTCTTATTTTGGAAAAAGTCTTTAAACAGCAAAATTAGGAACTAAACTAGCGTAAAAATGACTAAGAAAATTCATTTTGAGGTTGCGACCAATCAGAAAAAACTTGACATTTTTTCAACCTTAGTCTTTAACAACGGATCTCTCAAATCATTTTGCATTGCGCTTTAGCATCCAAATATAATGGCCTAAACAGTATGAGGCTATAGATTCATATAAAAAAAAGAGATAAACACTGCGTGATCAATTCATAAATTGTTATATACTTGACTCAAATTTAATTCTATTCTGCTCTGGTTGTTACAAAAAAAGTTGAAATTTTGAATTTGAAAATGATTTTGAGAGAAAATTTAAAGTTTATCTATAAATGCGCCCTACTCCAAGTTACATATGGAATTTAGAGTTTTAAACTATACCAAAACAGGAGGTACTGCTCTGTCGTGCCCCCCAGTTGAGAATTGAGATGCCACATTAGTTGTGGGTTGTTATTAAAGTAGTATGCGATACATAAGATATGATCGAAGTTAGTTGGATAATTGGGGAAAACTGATTGGAGGTTAAGCTGGAAATCCACTTGACTTTTTAGCTGCAGACCCACAAATTAGATGGTTATTCTTGTGTCAGTGGACTATAGCCGTACAAGCATTCTACAACTTTTTTTTAAATTTTCGCATTTTTTTACGTTTTTAAAAAACAATCTTAACTACGACGTACTATTTCTAATATTTTGGTTGGTCAGTGAATGAATCGTACTCATTGTTGTCGGGGCTTGTTGGGAAGTCACAGTCAGTTACTAACATACTTAATTCTAAAATTGATGTTTATTGTCAAAACTGCAATAGGCATATAGGTCTAAAGTACTTTTTCTATCTTTGCACAAATAAATTTGATGCAAACTGAAGAAAATTGAAACCATCCAAGCAATACTTGTAGGCACTAGTGAAATGCGGTTCGTTTTTTTATCTTGTAGTTGTCGTGGTCGTTCCAATCTACTGATACAGTACATTTTCGGGGCAGTTTTATGAAAAAATACAATAGAAAATTTTTGTTAACCGAAAGTAGAATCTGAAAAAAAATTACGAAAATTTTTGCCGCACCTTGTGTAACAATGTCTTCTTACACATTTTTGTCATGCTTTTCAAATTTCATCAAGTTTGAAAGAAAGCATATAGTATTGTAGAAAAATAAAAACGCCCTATTTTTTTTGGAAAATAAATTTCATTTGCAAAACCGGTAGTCCATGATTTCGCCTAAAAAAAAAGGAATTTAATCTGTTGAGAAAAAGATCGAAATACTTTTTTTATAATTTTCTTTCATTCTATTGCTGTATTCACGCGTTTTACCAACGTGTTTTACGAGAAAGATTAGGTCTACAAGCTCTGGATATCATGGGATACAGGGAGAATTATGCTCCAGGCAAACTAGTAAATCTGAAGTCTTTTATTTCCGTTTTTTCTTGACTAAATAAATGAAGAAATGCTGTACAGGATGCAGCTGTCCTGAGTTTACGTTCTTATGCGTAATTTTTGTTCAAAGTCGAGGTGTTGGTCTCGTTCCAAATGCAGATATTTGGTTAAAACTCATAAAAACCACCAATTTTTTTTGGCAAAAGCATTTTTTAGGTGGTAGCTTTTCAATTTTTTGAAAGCGCTTCAAATCAGACTTCGATGGGCAATTTTAATCAAAAATTTTTACATCAGAAAGCTCTAAATTCAATTTAAACCAATTTTGACGCATTATTATAATGGACTAATTTCAGCCAATGCTCCAACCTTTGCACTATGTGAAGAAAACTTTATAAAGAGTTCTTTGTCCAATTCGAGCGCTGCAGTTAACTCCGCGGCTTTTAAAATCCCGCATTGCACATTGCACAGTTTGTGATCGAAGTTTTTGTTTCAAAGCGTTTGTTTCGATTTGCCAAACATGTTTTCGTTAATTGCTGAATTCTTAAAATGAAGATGCGGAGTTTTATAACTAAATTCAATAACGCGTAGAAGAGCGACGCCAGACTCTCCCAAACCCTCACTTCTTGGACTAGCTGCACATTTGATTTAAATGATTGTTAATGAAGTTTATTTGTTTTAATGAATGAACAAAAATACAAAAACGAAGCAGGTGCATAGCCAGGAATTCGCAATGGGGGGGGGGGAACTATTTCGGGGGTTTGGAGGCAAAGCCCGAATTGCATGGATGAAATCTCGAATGAACAAAATCCCGAAATGGACGAACTCCCAAATGGAAAAAGTTCCGAACTAGACAAAATCCAGAACAGACAACATCCTGAAAGGACAAAATCCAGAATGGAAAAAATCCAGAATTGGACAAAGTTCAGAACGGAAAAAATTCAGAATTAGACAAAATCTCGAATACAAAAATCCAGAATAGACAAAATCCAGCATTGAGCCAACTTTAAAAATAGACAAAGTCAGGATTAATAGTGTACTTACAGCTGGCTTATAAGCACTAATTAATATAAATAATTTGCCCACAAAACTGCATGTCGTTCATTCGCTTAAGTTGCGGAGACCTAGAAAAACAGCGTATATACAAAAAAGAGTGATCAATTCAAAACTCTCTGCAATTTTCTCCAAGTATGTAGGTGCCAAGTAGTTTGTTCTGTAGCGAAATTCTCGCACTTATCACATTTGCCGTCAACTCCTTCAGTTTTCAGAAAAAGAAACTAGGTTAATACAGTATTTAGATTTTAGAATCTAAGCAATTAAGAGTTTAAGAGACAATTGGCCCGCGAACAAACTCTCTAAAAATAAAATTTTCATTGTTCCAATATTGCTTTCTTTTTTGTCAAGAGCAAAATCTGTTATGAATGTTTACAAAATTAAATATTAAACTTTTTTGTCGAGACTAAAAGGATTTCCTTTGAACTAAAGTAAAACCAGCAAAAGAACAATTAAGTTTAGAAAATTGCACTTCAGTTCAGTGGTTACGTGTTAGGGTTATATTATGTTTTAATGCTGCAGTTGAGAATGCTAGTTGAAAGTTTGTTAATTTTACCGATGCGACATGGCCTGTTATGTTACCTAACGGTAGAAAGTTTCCTTTCATATATACAGTATATATAGTGCTTCCAGTGTATATAGGCAGTGGCTATTTTTCCTCTAGAAGCAAAATAGCCCCTTGTTATTTTGCCATTTGGAGGCGAAATAGTCCTAGACGCTATTTTGCCTCAAGTGCCAAAATAGCCCCAACCCAAACCCTAACCTTAACCCTAATTCTTACCCTAGCCCTAATCCTAACCCTAACCCAAACAGAGGAAAATACTACTTTGCCTCTAGAGGCAAAATAGCTACTTCCTACTACAGTATACTTATAGTTTTTCTAAATTTGTAGCTAAAACGGAATTAAAGAGGAGTATTGGACAGTAAATATTGCGTTTGTAGTTGCAGCTGTGGAGGTGCACTGTCGTATAGTTAGCTACTGGATAAAAAATAAGATACAGCGTGAAACAGCAGCCAGCTGCTTCTAAAGATAACTTGAAGCGTCGAGCGGTAACACGCTCGTCTCTGGAGCGGGAGGTCTGAAGTTCAAATCTCGGGCCAGTCAAAATGGACACAGTGCTGCCAACAGCTCGCCACCGCTGCGACATTTCTTCAAACGACGCTGTGTTGGTGTGTTGCCCGAACGTAATGACGCCGAGATGGAACCCGCCAACTCGTTACACGCTTCGGCGTAAAAAAGCGATTATAATGAAAGATTTAATTTGATGAATACTAAATACAATGTTAAATGACCCTTCATGAATTTTGATTTGGCAATAAATCCCTTCCATAAATGATTTTTAGTTCAAACTAACTTGATATTGAGTCATATTTCATTACAAATACCCCTTGAAAAATTCAGCAAGTTGCGAAAGTTAAGAAAAGTTTCATAATTTTTGAGATTGGCTAAAATCAATTTTAAAATAGCTTTTAATAGCGTCGGAGCTATATTATTTTCACTCTTTGAGAAATGGGTTGCCTTGAAAAAGGCAGTTTATTTGGATTCAACGTTTTTGTCGTAGATTATGAAGAGATCTGAACAAAAATATTCAATCAAAACCACCTTTTTCAAGGCTGCCCATTTTTCATCGAGTGGAAGAAATAGCTCCGACTCTATTAAAACTGTTTTGAAATTCTGTACCACAAAGCTTTTTAAAATCAATTTCCGAAATCCGCATATTTTCGCCCATATAACGTCATGAGACGTTTTTGTGCTGTAATCATTTCAACTTGGGCGTTTTATGATTCAGAAAAAAAAACTATGTAAAAATTTGAACCGTTTATGACACATTGAAAAAATGACGTCAACTTAAAGTAAGGCTTTGATGTCACTATGATGACGTCAGCAGATCAAAACTAGTTTTTATAAAAAACTTGGTGAGCACCAACCTGCATGCCGAGTTTGTGTTTTCATGATTTTTGGTTTAGGAATTAATACGGGGGCATATTTGCCCTTCCTCCAGTGTAAAATACGTTAGTCAAATAGACTGTGTGAAACACAGTTAATGTAAACAAGATTGGTCTTCGTGTTAAGATAACACAGTATATTTTGCTAAACTTCAATTTCGATGTGAATGTGATTTCGATCTGAATTTCGATGCGAAACTTCAAATTCGATGGGAAAAGAAGAAAAAAAAAAAGTGAGAAAAAAGATGAAAAAGCAGAAAAATAGTATTCATAGTTTGGGGTACGCGAACATATAACGAAAAGAAAGGCGATTGATAGTGTGCTCAAAAATCCCAAATCATTTTCAATCAACATCGGTATTTACCGAGGGATCCTGCACAAAATCCCGAATTGGACAAAATCCCGAATGGACAAAATCCTGAATTGGACAAAATCCAGAATTGAACCAACTTCAACAATAAAGAAAATCAGGATTAATGCTGTATTCACTGCTGCCTTATAAGCACTAACAAATACAAACAATTATTATATTTGCCGACAAAACTGCATGTTTTTCATTCGCTTTAGTTCTGGCGACCTGGAAAAACAGCGCATATACTAAACTAGAGCGATAAAGTCAAAAAACTTTGCAGTCTTGTCGAGTTAATTAGGTGCCAAGCAGTTTGTCCTGCAGCAAAAGCCTCCCGCTCCAGAAGCGAACGCGTTACCGCTCGACCAACGCATTCGTCTCTGAAGCGGGAGGTTTGAAGTTCAAATCTCGGGCAGGTCAATTGGACACAGTATTGCCAACGGCTCTCCGCCGCTGCGACATTCTTCGAAAGGAGCTGTGTTGCCCGGGTGCAATGACGCGGATATGAGGACCCGCCAACTCGTTTCACGCTTCGACGTATTACAGCGAGTATCTTAACAAGTACATTTTTGCTTCTCCAGATTTATTGATATAAGTATTTTATTGTCTTATTGTTTGATCAATGCGAGAAAACGCTCACCTAACAAGCTCCATAAAAGTAAAACTGTAGGCCATATGCGTGGGTAAGAGTCGTGAAATTTAATTTTCATCTTTTCGTACGTGCAGCAGACGCGTAGCCAGAAATCTGCAATGGGGGGGAGTTGTTTTGGGGGTCTGATCGCGGAGCCCCCAGCCGCCGGAAGCCATTACGAGTCAAGAGGCAGAGACCCAGCGGCTGGAAAATTGTGTATTTTTTACAAAAAATAATTTTTATTTTGGAAGTATTTTGATATTTTAGTAGTATTTAGATAAAAATCAATGCTTTTAAAACGTGGCATAGAAATTATCAGTGCAAAAGCTTGATTATACTGGTCGCAAAAATGGTCTGTGTGGGAGGTGGCTATAAACAATAAAATTTTAGTTTCTTCATTTCTTGTTACAAGCTGGTATAAATCATAAAATCTTATAGTTCACAAGGAGTAATCTATTTCGTTTATATTTTATAGAAAAAAATAATTGAATTTTAATTCTCTTACTGAAGATAATATTTGACTTAAAACTAAAATTTCATTTATCTTATTTCCAAGCTGGTAAGCTTGTTTACACGTAACTTGAAAAAATGCAGTTCTGTTACTTACAAGCTAGTAAACCGTAAAATCCTAGTTCAATAAAACTTATAAGGAGGAATCTATTTCGTTTATGTTTTACAAAGAAAAATAATAGGAGGGGAGAGCGGGCTAATGGAATGAAATTTGAAAGAAGTAATATTGACAAAATTTGAGAGAAGTGATTGATAATTATTAACTACTGTTGAATGGCCTCCTGCCTATTCCAGAGCTTAAATATTTCTTTTTATGAATACCCTGGTTCTGCATTTTTCAACAAACGATTCAACTTGATTGCTTTACTTTTGGACATTTTTCAGAGTTTTTATTGATTGTTGTATTTTACTTTCGTCAAATCAGCCCCCCTCTAAATGAATGTTTCAAAAGATGCTTTAAATCATTTTTGAGTCCATTCCAGTGCAAAAGACTGTCTCAGAGATCTTTACACCCCCCCGCCTACGCTACTGATCTTAGTGCAGACTTACACCAAGATGCTTCAAAAATACACAACACTTGAGTTGCTGATATTTTCGTGAATTTCAGACACTACCGAAATACCGTGATATTACCAATAATCTGATATCATCACAAACTTTTAAAAGAATAGCTCTGAAAATGGCACTTAATTATGTCAAAAACCAAAAACATTTTAAACCTAACGTTGTTTGTCAAAACTAGTTCCAAGACATGAGAGAATGCCCTTTTTTATTCTACGCGTTAACAAGGAATTTTGACAATGAAAAAGCTCGTTAATGTAAATTCTTTCAATGTTGAAGTTTCGGGCTAATGTGTGAAATTTCTAGAAAATAAGTTTTTGGGGAAATGTAATTTCGGCCAAATGTAGATTCTGGCTAGTGTAAGTTCTGGAAAATAAGTTTTCGGGGAAATGTAATTTCGGCCAAATGTAGATTCTGGCAAATGTAAATTCTGGAAAATAAGTTTTCGGGGAAATGTAAATTCTGGCAAATATAGATTCTTGCAAGTGCAGGGAAATGTAATTTCTGGCAAGTGCATGTTCAGGGAAATGTAATTTCTGGCAAGTGCACGTTCAGGGAAATATAATTTCTGGCAAGTGCACGTTCAGGGAAATGTACATTCGGGTTAATATAGTTTCGGCCAAGTGTTTTTCGGGGAAATGTAATTTCTGGAAGATGTTTTTCGTGGAGGTGTATAGGATCCCAAAGGAAGTTCTTTTAGCAATGGCAAAAAACATTTATTATTTGACTTTGTAAACCTTTATACCAGATTTAAATCGTTTTTGACAAAAAAAGAAAATCTTGAAAACAGAAAAAAACTTATTTTCGGAGAGTTTGTTTGTGGGCCGATTTCCTCTCCACCTCTTAGTTGCTTACTTTTTCGTCAAGACCAAAACTCGCTAATTTATTTTAAATATTGTATTAACCTAGTTTTCTTTTCCTGCAAACTCAAGGAGTTGATGGCAAACGTGATAAGTACGAGGCTTTCGCTGCAGGACAAACTGCTTGGCACCTAATTAACTCGACAGAACTGCAAAGTTTTTTGACTTGATCGCTCTAGTTTAGTATATGCGCTGTTTTTCCAGGTCGCCAGGACAAAAGCGAATAAAAAACATGCAGTTTTGTCGGCAAATAATTGTTTGTATTTGTTAGTGCTTATAAGGCAGCAGTGAGTACACTATTAATCCTGATTTTCTCTATTGTTGAAGTTGGTTCAATTCTGGACTTTGTTCATCTGGGATTTTGTCCATTCAGGATTTTGTCCAATTCGGAATTTTGTCCATTCGGGATTTTGTCCATTAGGGATTTTGTCCAATTCGGGATTTTGTTTTTCGTGATTTTATTCGTAAACGTTTACCGAGACATATCGTTTCAAACTTGTCCACTTTCTGCCCATTTCCGGCCTGTAAAATCTTGGTCGCGTGACTGCACGCCCCCAAACTTGGTGTATATAAACCACTTATAAGCAAGCACATTGTGTACAAATTTCAGCTTTGCACGCCAAGTGGTTTTCGAATTACAGGCGAATTAATAAAATTTCAAGCCAAAAATAGCCGTTTTTTTACGCTTTTTTTGTCTCAATTCACGATCACGTGACCTAGCCTCCCTAAAATTGGTGCACATGACGCTTTCATTATTGTAATTGTAATTACATTTTATTCACCAAGATGCCTTGGCCAGGAGACAGCGAAGGGACCTTTCGGTCTTCGAGTCAAGCTGCCACCCGCCCACCTGTCTACCATCACACACGGCGGAGGCTTCACACTGTTCCTTTAATTGCTGAACGTCAAGTAGGGAAGCTATGAATACCAATTTTTATAGTCTTTGGTTTGACCCCACCGGGAATCGAACCCGAGTCTACCGCTTCAGTAGCAGACGGTCTATCTACTCGACCACCGGTTGAGTCCAAATTTCAGCTTGCTAAGTTTTACTGATTGCTAGTTATGAGGCATGAGTTCGTTCGTTCGTTCAATCCTCATCTGACGAAAATTGCAAACAAAAACCAAAGGTACTACGCGCTCACACGAAGTCCCAATTATTCTTACTGACATTTAAACAGTACTCATGCTTTTAAACAATCCGTTTGTCTTGTCAATTAATTAACCAAACACATCAACCTTATTCAATTTTAAGATTTGAACATAGTTCCATAAAACCTGCAATTTTTTTAAAGGCGGTAAGAATATTGCTATTTTCGCTCAAAAACCCTTCATCGACTGGGGGCTTAACCTCCCATGACCTCCGTTGTAGTCCCCTTTTAATGAAAGATTTTTGGCCAAAAATAGCAATTCTCATCGCTATATACCGTATACAAAGTACGGTACATGATTAACATAAGCACAGTACGTGAAAAGCCAAATCTCTCAATGCTTACTATGATGATTATTCACACTGGTCGTATACCGGTACGTAAAATTCAGAAGTTACATAGCAGATTTGAAACGTAAAATTTTTTCACAACTGTGAGGTAGCACTTCTGGTGACCTTGTCAGATTTAGATCAGAGTAATGTGAGAAGAGGGTACGATGGCAAGTGCAAAAATTGCTTTCTTGTGTGGGTTGAAGGTTCGGGTGGGCTGCCAGAATAGGCTATGTATATGTGTGAATTCAGATGCTGAAGAAACACTAGCCTAATCTGGGAAAGCAGTTATGTGAGGTAAGTGCTACCACACAGTTGCGAAAAAAATGGTATGTAAAAATTTTGGGTAATTACCGAGATTAATATTTCTTGCCTTGTAAACCAACGTCACCATTTTGGTATAATTCCAAGTCTGAAGCAGAGCGTATGTATTCAATGTTTACTTTGATGTCTTGATAGTTTTTATAGGCGTTAAAATTTTTTTGATATTACTGTAGTTGACTGGCCTGATGTCACTGCTTACCAAAGAACATGGCAGGATATACCTGACTGGCCTGGTGTCACGGCATACTAAAGAATATGGCAGAATATCTCACATTCAATGTACCGCTGCAAACAGGCCACTTCTTTCCTGTTGATGAACAAGTGAAACAATGCCCTGTAGGTACTGCGCAGCTTTTGAATTGAAAAGCTTACACTAGACAACGTGGAGGTCAGTATTGCAAGGTACTGAAAAACCCAAAAACCGAAGAAAAATGAAATCAAATTTATTTTTAAAGCCTAGTAAATCCTACCATAGTCACTAAATATGACATCCTACCTAATGTTATCGTAAGGTAGTAAGTTCTTCAAATTGCAGTATGATTTTTGCTCAGAGCAGTTTTAGAAAGTAAGAAACCAAGATTTTTAGAAAGTAAAGAAACCAGAACGTTTAACAAAACCATTTCGGTTTTCAAAAGCATTACTACAGTTTTGGTAAAAGAGTGAAAACATGAACTGCATTATTGAGTTTAGACTATGGTTTAGAAAGCAGTTTCTTAAAAGCATGATTAAGGCTGTAGTAATAAAAACAAAGAATAACATGACCTACGGCATGATATCGCAGATTTAATGTACCGCTGCTAACTGGCCACTTTTTTCGATGTTTATGAACAACTCACACTCTGTATTTACCAGCCGCAACCGCTTCAGTCTGAGATGAAGCGAATATTGAAGCGAGACAAACAATGCGCGCGCTATTGAAGCGAGACAAGCGTGCACCGAATGCGCTCTAGGTTACTGCGCAGCTTTTTATTTGAATAGCTTGCAATGGACAGCGTGGAACTGTTGCGAGTCAGCATTGCAAGGTACGGTAAGTACGTACAGTAGCCTACTGGGCAACTGAAAAACCGTAGAAAAATGAAATTCTGTGTTAAGTACGTGTCTATGTGTAGTGTTGTCATAAGGTAGTACTTCAGGCTGCAGTATGATTTTTGTTCAGAGCAGTTTTAGAAAGTAAAGAAACCAGAAAGTTTTACAAAACAATATCGGTTTTCAAAAACATTCTTTATTGGTAAAAAGAGAAACCAGAAAGTTTTACAAAACAATTTCGGTTTTCAAAAACATTCTTTTTGGTAAAAGAGTGAAAACATGAACCGTATTCTTAAAAGGAAGGGGCCATTTTGCCTCTGGATGCAAGATAGTATTTTCCCTCTGTAGGTTAGGGTTTGGATTAAGGTTGGGGATTGGACTTAAGGTTGTAGAGATTAGGTTGTAGAGACTTAAGGTTGTAGAGACTTAAGATTGGACTTAAGATTGGATTAAGGTTGTAGAGCAAACATGCAGGACTGTTGCTGGAGCATTTTCACCACAAAGCAGTCATATTTTTGCAATTTTGACATCAAAAATGAATTCCTTGCCCAGAAACCCCCCATGTAGCAATTTTCAGGCATCAGATTGCCCTAGAAATGGAATTACAACACTCTTTTCAAAACTTTGGAGCAAAATCTCCCTCTAGTGGCTGAAAATTCAAACTGCGATAACTTGAAGTCCACTTAAGATATTCAAAAAAACAAGTTTTTATTTTTCATTCTGTGTGATACTCTTTAAGTGTAAGAACAAATATCCATGTTTGGTTACATATAGTGACAAGCCATTTTGAATTAAGCATGGAATGACCCGCGTCTGAAATTGTGGAGATGTGTAACTAGTTAATATTTCGCTTTGGTTTGTCATCGAGCACCCCAATGCAGGCATTGTAATCTTACATTATGTTGCTTTTCTAATGATTTGCTTGTTGCCTTTTAGGTCTACTACTGCAAGAAATAGAATTTGCTGTACAGTACTAAAAATAATTACAAGTTAGTGAAAATGGCAGAAAATGATGCAAGTATTGAGAAAATATATAGTGTGGTCGAATTCCTTCGCGAAAACAGCAGCATGTTTGTGGTACCAAAAACATGGATTCATGGGCAGTATTGTTTATGGCCACCTTGTAATAATTTACCGAAAATAGAACTTATGGTAGAGAAATATGTTCAATCGGAATCCAGCTGGAAGAAACTTAAAGTCAAAGTATGGCTACCTTCAGGTAAGGATTTTGCTTTTAACTATTTTTGCTGAGTAAGACTTACTGCAGGGGTGTCTGAGTCTTTTCGGTCACTGGCCAGATTTGTTGTTCCAAAAATTTCACTGGCCAAAGTTTAGTTTGTGGTATTATTTGGAAAAGGTCTTTTGATAGATTTTGTTATATTCTCCCCCCCAAAAAAGATCTTCAGTGGTGTTCTCCAAAAATAAAGTCTTCAGCTCACCAATGCCGATAGATTTTGTGGTGTTCTCCAAAAAAAAAAAAGTTGAGGACTCAGATCTGTAACTCACAATATCGTGTTAGCGCATATGGATCAATTAATGAGTAGTTATCTCAAAAGATTGCGTTAAATTAAAAGGTGTATAGAAAACTGCGATAGTCTACCAAGTTATTCTCATGGACCTGTGACAACTTGTAAGTGATGCATTCACTAAGAAAAATAAGTTTTGATTAATTAAACCACTTGAAAATGACGGCTATGTGGTAAAAGCACGAACGATTTAGTAAAAAAAGCTTAAATAAATGCCGGTTGTAAATTTGCATAATTTTAGCCCTTTTCAATTTTTTTCAAAGCAATCAGATCAGGATTGTAAAGCTTAATGAAGTTAGTAGAAGTCGGATGATGCCCTGAAGTCCCCAGATATTGCTTGCGATATCACGTTCTAGTTTCTATGCCACGTTTCTAAGCATTGAATTTTATCAAAATATGCTTTAAATTCAAAAAATACAGACTTTTCAGCGGCTAGGTGCTCTGCCATCAGACCTCCAATGGCTTTCGGCTGCTGGGGGCTCCGCTGTGCTATCAGTGCCCTAAAACAGCTTTCTATTGCAGATTTTTGGCTACGCGCATGACTAAGATACTTTAAATATATAACCTTTGTGTGCTGATATTTTTGTTAGTTTTTGATACTATGGAATTATTGCAATATTATCAATAATAATCCGAAAACACATCAAAATACATTTAAGTTTGAAATAGTTCTGAAGAAGGCACTTAATTTTGTCAAAAACCAAAATTATTTTAAACCTGATCTTTCTCAAAATTAATTACAAAATATGAAAGACTGCTTTTTTTTGCCTCATCTATTCTACGCGTTACTTAATAATATTATTTTTGAAAATAAGCGAGCCTAATTATGTATTTTCGTAATGTAAGTTCTATCAATAACGAAATTTCGGGCTAGAGTGCATAATTTCTGGAAAAAAAAGTTTTTGGAAAAATGTAATTTTGGTCAAATGTAAATTCTGGCATGTGTAAATGCTGAAAAATAAGTTTTTGCGGAAATGTAATTTCGGCCAAATGCAAATTGTGGCAAGTGTAATTCTGGAAAATAAGTTTGCAGAAAAATTAGTTTTTGCAAGTGCACGTTCAGAGAAATGTACATTCGGGTTAATTTAGTTTCGGCTAAGCGTTTTTCGGGGAAATGTAACTGGGACTTCGCACGAGCGCTAGGGTGTTGCAGGCGCCCCATGAAATTTAAATTTTTATCCAAATTCGCTCACCTTTTTTTTCAAACTGCGTTTAGTCCAGTAGAACATGAATATGAAGTTTTGAAAAATTTCATCGACGTTTACCCTACCCGCCGGGGCACTTTCCGGACCAACTTTTTGAAAAAAATCAACTTTTTCGTCACTGGAGGGCGCCATGTAAAATATACATAACTGGAAGTGGTTTTAAAAGATGCCCTTTCTTGTTCCACACATATTTTAAAAAAAACTGAGTGAATTGGACCATCAGGTCCAAAGATATGGGTCATTTTATGGTCATATTTTACTCATTACTGCCTCTAGTGGTAGAAAGTTAAGTTGCATTAACTCAAAAACTGCTCATCCAATTGACACAGAATTTGGTCTACCCCCACATTTTTAGGGCTGAGGATTTCATTTATGTCCTTGGTTTGAGTTGGAACTGCCACTGGAGGGCAGTAATCTATCTTTTTTTCATCGATTGTTGCTTTTCCATTGCTTCATGTTTATGTGATGCAATTTTATTTTTGTTAAACGAACTATACATGACAATACAGTAAGCAGTTAAGTGTAGTTCGGCTTAAAGTGGATTCCTTGAATGTCAGTGATCTTCCTTCTGTGTAATTCCACCAGTAAAAGTGCTTACTGAGAATGGTATTACAGACGAAACTGGTTAGTCGCATACCTAGTTTGCCAGACATTTTATACGATTATCCGATATATGGGTTTAAGCAATACGCTCTAGAAAAAGTATTTATCAAAAACGAACGTTGTACTAGGGATTGCATATCAGTCAAATGGGGCATGAAGCGCTTTATACTTGTCTAAAATAACACTACAGCAATTCATTACAAAACACTGTGTATCGCCAGCAGTCGCATAAATAGCGCGACTTCAAGTTACTGATTTGCACTTACGCTACAAACAACCGCGATAAAATATTACACTGATCTCAACAAAAGTCTTTATTGTGTCACAACTACTTTGATCGGAGCGCAACTGCTTTTTTGTATAAGCGCAGCGTAATAATGAAAGAAAGTTATATTAGAAAGAAAAAAATAAAATAATGAAAAAGGCCACTCGCTGTTTCACACAAAACCTTATTTCTATCGTTTTACAGTACTTCATGCCATGTGGTTGTTTACATCTTTTTGGCCTGCCTTTGAAAACAAGGACGTATTTCCTTTACAAAATTTTGCCTCTGTAAAACATTACACTTTAGCAAACCAACACAATGTTTTCGATAACAAACCACTTTGTTATTGATGATTTCCTGAAGAAAATTGCGTTTAACCGAACAAAGGTAGCAATTAGGGCAATAAAGCTTATGCAATAATCCGATTTATTCCTTTAAACAGTATGTGATTAACAGGTGTTTTTACTTAAAGTTAGATAGGATTTGGTTTGGGATTTCAGATTTGTATGCAATAAAACGATATATGCGTTTAAGCAGTATGCAATTAACCGATTTCGTCTGAATTACACTTGCTGTGTAATGTGCATTGGCTTGAGAACATCTTAATCCCACAACACGTGCTTAAACTCATCATGCACTACCTTTTTTTTTAATTTCTCAAACTAATTTAGACTGAATCATGTTATCAAAATGTGTGAAGGGGTTTAAAGTGATTTCATCAGCTTTCTTCGTGAGTAAAACATTGCATCATCTTATATAAAGGATGATGCAATCAGTAGTCAGATTTTTGAGAAATTCAGGAAAAAAGGTAACTTGCATGATAAGAATGTGATTTAAGAATAAAAGGTAACTTGCATGATAAACATAAGGTGTGTGATTTGACAATAAAAGGTTCGGTTCAGTTAACGAGCAAGTGTATCACTATTGTCAGTGCTAATTAACAGCATTCGTGGAGTGGAAGCATATCCAAGAGGTGATTATAAAAAATAGTGGGACTTAATGGAAGCATACATTGGACTTAGTGAAGGACGATTCCAGTTCTTGGGATGTCGTGCTGTTCACAAAGCCCGATGGATGGGAAAACAGCTCTATTGTTACAAAATGGCAATGCTGCAAGAATATATCCCTCAAGGAATCGTTTCCAGGTTTCAGTTACAAAAGAATTCTAGATTTGTGGACTTCTGCACATTTGTTTTTAATTCGTGGTGGTTCAACTGTCCCCTTGCAGTATAGGCACCACACCAGGACCTGGAACTTGTCAACAACATCAAGAGCTTTGCTAATGTTGACCCTGTTGTAAGTGCTGCTGCACTAAAAGCCTTTTCAAGGCACACTTGGTATCTCTCAGTCGAATTAATTCCCTTAGCCTTGTGGGATGAAGATGTCACTTACGAAGAAAAAAATCTTTTGGGCGACAGTATAAATGCATCTCAGTGTAGCACTAGCAGTGCCACTATGGAGTTCACAAAAAGATATGGCAATTGACTTGGCAAGCCAGAATTGCCAGATGTCACAGCTGGGCAACACCTTTCTTTGAGCCAATTTGCTACTGCTGATAGCACTATGTTTTTCCGGATTTTTTCAATCCCTTCTTTTCTAGCAAAGCCTGCGATGCAGTGAAAGATGATGAGGACTATGCTCTCGACAATGAGATCATAAATGGACTCAAAGTATGTAATGACTCTGCCGAAAGGAGAGTGAAGCTTGTGGCGGACTTCTTGCATTTAGCTAGAGTTGAAAAAAACCTTCAAAATTACATGCTGGCGGTCTAAGAGGACAGAAGGAAAATTCCTAACCTTCGAAAACGCTCCTTTACTTCCAGCTAAACTTTGCTATGTACTGTGCTGTTGTACAGTGTTTATGTAAGGGTACAGTACTGCTGTGTTGTGCAACTTTTTGGTTGCTAAAATTGTCGAGAAATGCAAAAACTGTCCAATATTTTCCCACTTGGCAAAATCTTTGATGCTACTTTTCTTTTGGGATTTTACAACAATTTTAACCTCAAATAAGTTGCTTATGGGAAGCACTGTTATGTATTGTGCAATGTTCTTTGTACTGTTGTTCAATAAAATCTTTGATGTTGCTGTTTTTGAATTTCTCAACAATTTTAGTCTCAAATAAGTTGCTGGTTTGGAACACTACTGTTATGTATTGTTCAGAGTTCTATGTACTGCTATTCAACAATAACACAATTGCATCACATAAACATGAAGCAATGGAAAAGCAACAATCGATGAAAAAAAGATAGATTACTGCCCTCCAGTGGCAGTTCCAACTCAAACCAAGGACATAAATGAAATCCTCAGCCCTAAAAATGTGGGGGTAGACCAAATTCTGTGTCAATTGGATGAGCAGTTTTTGAGTTAATGCAACTTAACTTTCTACCACTAGAGGCAGTAATGAGTAAAATATGACCATAAAATGACCCATATCTTTGGACCTGATGGTCCAATTCACTCAGTTTTTTTTAAAATATGTGTGGAACAAGAAAGGGCATCTTTTAAAACCACTTCCAGTTATGTATATTTTACATGGCGCCCTCCAGTGACGAAAAAGTTGATTTTTTTCAAAAAGTTGGTCCGGAAAGTGCCCCGGCGGGTAGGGTAAACGTCAATGAAATTTTTCAAAACTTCATATTCATGTTCTACTGGACTAAACGCAGTTTGAAAAAAAAGGTGAACAAAATCTGAGGTGGTCGGGGCGCCTGCAACACCCTAACGAGCGCGTAGTACGATTGGTTTTGTTCGCGAATTTTGGCAGATGAGGATTGATTTGATTATAACTAGCAAACGGTAACACCTAGAAAGTTGTGATTTGGACGTAACATAACAATTAATGAAAGCGTCTTGTGTGCCGATTTTGGGGATCCTAGGTCATGTAATCGTGAATTGAGACACAAAAAAAAAAACATAAAAAACTGCGATTTTAGGCTTGAAAATTTATCAATTCTCCTATAACTGAAAAAACTACTTGACGTGCAAAGCTGAAATTTGGACACAATGTGGGTGCTTATGAATGGTATATGCAAACCAAGTTTGGGGGCGCCGGGTCACGTTACCACAATTTTACAGGTCAAAAGTGGACGATTTTGAACCGATATATCTTGGTAATTAGCGATTATGATGAAAATTTTTTTTTGGATTGTTATTTTTAAGCACACTATCAACTTTTCTTTTGATTATGTTCATTTACCCCAACTTTAGTACTGTTTTTCTTTTTTTATTTTTCTCCGGCTATCTAGTTTTTAACCGCTAAACGCACTGTATTCAAAGTTTAAGCGATTGAAGATATCAGGGAGGACTAGAGCTCGACTGAAATTGGGGTTGCCAGGTTGGGCGAATCCCCCTTAAATGGGTCCTCCAAAATTTTGAATTTTAAACTGTTGGAGCTAGATGAATCAAATTTTCGGAATGGGTAGATAATCAAAATAAACTAAACCCAACAAAAATTGGGGAAGCCACAATGAGGGATTTCTCCCCAAACGGACCCACCAAAATTCAAACTTTTTTTAAGCTAAATACATGAAATTTTTGGGGTAAGTAATTATAAAGGAAAGATAAAATTTGACAAAGTTGGGGGTACCAAAATGGGGGGCCCTCTCAAACGGGACCGAAAAAATTCAAACTTTTTGACCACTTATGCCAGACAAATGAAATTTTCAGTATAGGCAAATATTACAAAAAAATCAAATTTGACAAAATTTGGGGTTATCAAAATGGGGGGTTCCCCTTAAACAGGGCCGCCAAAGTTTTGAACCTTTAAGCCATTGAAGCTAGATAAATCAAATTTTTGGAGTGGGTAGATATCAAAAACAAACTAAACCAAACAAAAATTATGGGTTCCAAAATTGGGGGTTACCCCCAAATGGAGACCTCCAAAATTCAAACTTTTTAACCTTTAAAGCTGGACACACAAAGTTTTTAAGGTAAATAAATTTAAAAGAAAAATAAAATTTAAAACAATTTGGAGTACCAAAGTGGGGGTCCTCTTAAATGGGGCCGCCAAAAATCAAACTTTCTAAGCACTCATGCTAGACACATAATATTTTGAAGGTTGGCAAATATAAAGAAAAGATAAAATTTGACAAAATTTGGGCATATCAAAATGAGGGGTACCCCTCAAAAGGGGGGCCAAAATTTCAACTTTTTAACCACTCATGCTATATACATGAAATTTTCAGAATATGCAGATATCAAGAAAAGATAAAATTTGACAAAATTTGGGATACCAAAATGATGGAGTCCTCTTCAAACAAGGATGCCAAAACTCAAAATTTAACCACTTACGCTGGACTGATGAAATTTTCAGAATAGACAAAATGAAGTTAATTTTAACAAAATTTGAGGGTACCAAAATGAAGGGATCCTACTCAAACAAAGACGCTAAAATTCAAAACTGAACCACTCACCCTGGACTGATAAAATTTTTTAGAATAGGCAAATATGAAAAGATAAAATTTGGGAGTACAACAGTGGGGGTCCCCTCAAATGATAATGCCAAAATTCACACCTTTTACTTTTGTAAGCTAGACACATCACAATTTCAGGATACACAAGCAAATATGAAAGAAAGATAAATTCGACAAAAAGTTTGTGGCACCAAAATGGAGGTCCTTCAGAATTCAAACTGTTCAACCATTTAAGCTAGACATATAAAACTTTCAGAATAGGCAAAAATAAAGATAAAATCACAATAGACAAATAAAATATCACTAATTTTAAATGCCACAATTAGAAAGTCGTCCTCCAACAAGTCCTTCACATGTTTTAACCACTAAAGCTAAACAAAAAAATGAGGATCTCATACTATAGGGGTGCTCCAATTGTGTTGGCACCTCCCCCCATTAACCACAAAAGCTAAACAAACTAAATCTATTGGATAAGTTGATATGAATCAAAGATTAAACATAAATTTAATTGGTTCCTTAAAATTTCAAAATTTTTGTTCCTTAAAATTTCAATCTTAAAATTTCACATGGGCTCCTTAAAATTTCAAAATTTTTGTTTCGAAGTACTCCAAGTAGACATAATCAAAGAGTACTGATAGGCTAATATAAGAAAATGACCAAACATGCCAAACTTGGCAATACCATGTTGGACAGTTAGCCCCTATATGGACCTTCAAACTGTATGTTGAATTCTCACAATGAATTGGTATCACAGAAAAGTAGAAAAGTAAAACCTATGGGATTATACTGCAACATTTAACATGTTGAAGTACTTGAGCTTAATGGCTTTGTTAGATTTAAGCTGTATGGCCGAGTATTTTTACTAAACTGTCGCTGATGACGTTAAAAAAAATTCTTGCTCTTCAAAGTTTTTTAACAATTTTGTTAAGAAAGCTTTTGTACTGAATAATAGATGTAATACAATATTCTGTACAATATCTAATATGTTGGCCGTTGGGTCGCTCTGCTAAATAGCGTTCTCAGAATAAGAATAGTTGTAAAATGCGTGCTTGTTTTTGGCCGTGATAGTGTTGTTTGGCTGATGTTATAAAGTTGCTGGAATTTTAAAGATCGCTTTATGTTGTTTCATAATAAAGAGAAAAACTGTTTGAACTTCTTATAGCTTTTTGATTGACGTTACTTGATTATTTTGATAACTTTTTGAGACCTTTAAACAATAAGAGCGAATGACCTCCAAGCTGTTAAAATGAACTAAAAAGAGCGCAATGAGCGAAAGAAGTAGAAGATGATTTTTGGTAAATAGTTGTTTGACTTTAAACATTGCCCATAGTGTTTTGGAAAGCATAGAGATGGGTAAATTATTGTACGTTTTCAATGTGAAGTCATCGTAAAGTTAGAATCTGTAATAACACTTATAAATTTAAAAGAATTTAATTTTTTGTTTTTAAATTTTGTTTGTGTACGTATCTCTTTCCATGCTAATTGCCACGGCAGGCATTGTTTAATTTAGTTCTTAGATTTTTGAAAAATTTGTCGAACTGTTCATGCATGTGCTGGTCTAAAATTTGTCTAAAAAAATATTGCAGTGAGCTAGATGGGGTGTAGATTTGATATTTCGGATAGTGTGGCAAATTTGGTAATGTAAGTTGCAAAATCCAAAACTCCAATTGGCATTGTCGGATCAAAAGTTTTTATTTCTGTGTGTCAATCGTAGCAAAAGGTTATTGTCGAAATATTTGTTTTAACGAGGGTTTTATTTGTAACCGCAATTTTAACAATTGCGCTGCTAAGCGAAAATTTGTAAGTTGCAAAATCCAAAACTCCAATTGGCATTGTCGGATCAAAAGTTTCTATTTCTGTGTGTCAATCGTAGCAAAAGGTTATTGTTGAAATATTTGTTTTAACGAGGGTTTTATTTGTAACCGCAATTTTAACAATTGCGCTGCTAAGCGAAAATTTAACTAACTCCTTAAAATTTGAAACGAGATCTGATAGATATTTATAGATGCCTTTTCTAGACATTTAAAATTTGGAAGCCGTTAAACACAAACTTGACTAAGTTAATGGAACATAATAAAATTCGAAAGCGATGTATTTCAGATGTGATTCTCAACAACTATAAACACGCTTAACGCAATTGTGAAGTTCTTTAGTTCAGTAAGTTCAATACTTTTGCGAAGTCCCCGGATATCGCTTGCGATGTCATACTCTAGTTTGTGGAAGACTGCACCAACGTCCTGCCACCTCAACGTGGTGGTGCAGTCCCCTCCCCAATGGGAATGGGTCGAAATGGCAGGACAGATATCCCGAGGGGCTCGACCGAAAGATCACCCCCATTGTCTTGTTTTCGCTGGGCCGCCCGTTGACCGGTCACAACTGGGCGGCTCCTCTACTTCTTATTGACCGGACCCCCTTTCGGCGTCTCCTTATCCTGGCATTGCTCCTTATTAGTGGCAATGTCCATCCTAACCCAGGCCCCATCAGCAACCATCCTCACCCCAGGTACCCCTGCTCCATCTGTCATCTAGATGTGGGCAGAGATTCTCTTCAATGCTCTGCTTGCCTTAAGTGGGTGCATTTTCTTTGCTCCTCCCTCACCCGTGCTGACTTTCGCACAGTCTGTGCAACTGGCACTGCAGTCGACTGGCGATGCCCAGCGTGCCATCCTCAAAATACAACTGACTCCCCCACTCAAACCAGTCTCCTTGTTACGCCGCCTGCGTCCCCTCCACCCCTCCCCCAGGGTTCCCCACACTACTGCCTGGTTTTTACCAATCACGTCCACCTCGGGGCCCCCCACGTTACCCTTGCTCCATTTGCTTTCTCGAGGTTGGTAAGGATTCTTTAAAGTGCTCCACCTGCTCCAAGTGGGTGCACTTCTCCTGCTTCTCTCTGACCCGGGCTGACTTTCACAAAATCTGCGCGGTTGGCTCCCCCATGGGTTGGAATTGCCCTGCTTGTCTTAATGGGGACCTTGCCTCTCCCACCCTCCGTCTAGCGTCCCCCCTCCCCTTCTCTCCAGCTCCGCCCCCACCCACACCCCCTCCACTTGCTTGCTCAGATCTCAGGGATTCATCTCTGCCTCTCCCCTCACATCCTCCCCTCCTTAACACCTACCCTCCTTCCGCCTTCACCCTTCCTGCCTCATCACCACCGCCCACAGGTTCACAGTCGGTCCATATCTTGCCACCCCACACTCAAGGAAATCCACGCCCCTCACAAAATCTTTGTATTCTTCAATGGAATGCCGGCGGTCTTCCTTCCTCCCGCCGTGCCGAACTGATCGCTTTTCTCTCTGGCAACCACTATGACCTCATTTTCCTCCAGGAAACTCATCTTTCCTCAACCAAAAAGTTCCAAATCCCTGGTTATTATACCCTCCGCACGGACCGGACATTCGGTAGACAAGGCCCTGTTTCCTCCGCTACTCATAACACTGGTGGTGGTGTCCTCACTCTCATCCACTCTGACCTGGCTTTCTCTCCTGTTTCTGTCTCCTCTCTGTCTTCCCAGGACCCCTACTCAGACTACACCTGTGTTAAAGTTCTTCTCTCCAACCACTCTCCTCTTCAATTTTTTAACCTCTACTTCCCTCCCATCAGAAACACTCCTTCTGACTACCGCACCAGGACCTTCTGTTCTGACATCCTTCCTAACTCCCCCGACACTTTTATCCTCGGAGACTTCAATGCTCACCACCCAACATGGGACAGACTCATTCCTCCTAACCCGCTCGGAAATGACCTGTTTCGCTGGATCACTTCCTCCGGTCTGGAAATTCTGAACGACCCCGCCTCTCCCACGCTCCTTCACCATTCCACTGGGAGCCGTTCTTCCCCTGATATCTCGTTAGCTCCTGCGTCTCTCGCTCCCCATTGTGAATGGCGCACTCTCCCTGGCTTTGGCTCGAACCATCTCCCCATTGAAATTGTCCCCCCCCTCTCTCCAGTTCGTCTCCCAAACACTCGTCCTCCCAAATTCAACTACAAAAAGGCCAGTTGGGATATTTACCAATCTTATATTGCTGAGCACCTTCCCTCTCTTGATTTCGATGCCCTCAACATCCACCAGGCTGCCCACTCCTTTTCCCTCTTCTTAGTCGAAGCTGCCAAGGCCTCTATCCCCTTTGGCCACCTTGGTCGTTCCCCCAAAGCCTGGTGGTCCCAGGAAGCGGAATCTGCAGTGCGGGAACGACGAAGAGCCCGCTCCGTAGCACACCGATCTGAGTCGCACCGACTCAGATACATAGACGCTTCTCGTAGGGCGTCCTCAGTCATTTCTAGAGCCAAATCTGCAACCTGGCAAGCCACCTGTTCTAACCTGTCTCCCCGTTCTGATCCTCGTGCTGTCTTCAGGCTTCTCAATGCCATCTCTGGCAAAAAGAACACCTCCCATGACCCTTCTTTTCCTGATTGCACTTCCCCTCTTGATACTGCCAACCACTACGCCTCTTATCTTCGCTCACATCTATCTCAAGCGACACCCCGTTCCTCGCGCAGAGCTGAAAGACAGTTTATGAATGAACTCCGGAAAGCTAGCTGTGAGGATGCTTCTTCCCTCCACAATTCTTTCTGCTCCCCCTTCTCCTTGAATGAACTCTCCACTGCTATCAGTAATCTCTCCGCTTCCACTGCGTCTGGCCCTGACCAGATTGCCTACCCTTTACTAAAGCACCTGCCCGAACCTGCACAGCTCCTCCTTCTTTCTCTTTTTAACAGGTCCTGGCACTCTCACACCTTCCCCTCTTGTTGGAAACCTTCCACTATCATTCCCATTCACAAACCTGGAAAACCCACTTCCTCTCCGTCCTCTTTTTGCCCAATTTCCCTCACCTCCTGCATCTCCAAGCTTTTTGAGCGCTTGATTCTTTCTCGCCTAACTTTTCACCTTGAATCTAATCATCTCCTCTCCACTTGCCAAGCCGGCTTTCGTCCTGGTAGGTCATCCCTTGACCAAATTCTAACTCTGTATCAATCAATCTGGGATGGCTTCCAAAAGAAAAAACCTCCAGACCGAACCATTTTGGCTTCTGTTGACTTCTCCAAGGCTTTCGACTCGGTCTGGCACTCTGCTCTTTTTCACAAACTCCTCTCGCTCAAACTCCCCCCTTGCTTCGTTCTCTGGGTGCGCTCCTTCCTTTCTGATCGTAGAGCTAAAGTCCAGGTTGGTGGTTCCCACAGCCGCTCCTTCCGCATCAGACGTGGGGTCCCACAGGGCTCGGTTCTTGGTCCAGTCCTTTTCATTCTGTTTGTTGATGACATCACTAAGGATTTACCTCGGGATGCCCATGCCTCCCTGTATGCTGACGATCTGGCCATCTGGTCCTCTTTCCCAGACCCGCTCAAAGCCTTCTCTGTTGTCCAATCCTCCCTCGCCGTCCTTGAAACATGGTCCAACTTATGGAGACTTCCACTCAATCCAAAGAAGTGTGAGTCCTCCTTTTTCTCTACACTTCCACTCAATCCAAAGAAGTGTGAGTCCTCCTTTTTCTCTACAGATCCCCATCAAGCCACTTTCCAACCCCGACTGAACCTCTTGGGCTTCCCTCTTTTGTTCAATCCCACCCCTAAATTCCTTGGAGTAACCTTTGATCGGACTCTATCCTTTGGGGCCCATGTCCAATCCCTGTGTTCCAAATTCTACCCACGCCACAAAGCCCTTCGCTCAATTGCCACTGCCTCTTGGGGTCCCACAAAAGAATCTCTCTCCCTACTCTACAAAGCCTTTGTCCGTCCGGTGCTCACATATGCCTCTCCTGGATGGTTCCCGTTCCTCTGCAACACTGCAACCAATCATCTGGAAGTTCTACACAGCTGCATGCAGGGTCATTACTGGTTGCCTCTCTTCCACCCCCTCCTCACTACTCCTTCTCGAGGCCCAACTCCCTCCTCTAAAGCTGACTCTAGAGCATCAGACCCTATACTCCTTTGAACGTGCTTTGCGCCTTCCCCCCGACTTCTCCAGCCTTTATGTCTTGGCAATTAAAAACGTTCCCTGTC
Organism: Trididemnum nubilum; assembly: GCA_963965965.1. Lineage (NCBI taxonomy): Eukaryota > Metazoa > Chordata > Ascidiacea > Aplousobranchia > Didemnidae > Trididemnum > Trididemnum nubilum. The sequence continues at coordinate 21,507,552 of OZ014479.1, read as the reverse complement.
GACTAAAGAAGAAACCCTCCTGGAGATCATCCTGTTCTTCAGCCACACTACCACTCCCATCCCCACGCGAGTCTCTGATCACTTGCCCCCCTTTTCCACCATGGTCCACAACCCACTTCACTGTTTCCCCCTTCATTCCCGACTGCACAGGCAGCAGTACAGCCCGACTCCAAATTGCTTCAAGCAGACTATCCTTCCTCCCCCCTCTGATATCCAAGTATGGACTGACGGTTCTGTTCCCTCCCTTTTCGGTCCTGGTGGCGCTGGAGTCTATGCTACATGCTCCAAATGCAACACATCCCATTCCCTATCCTTTTCCTCTGGTCCAATTGCCTCCAGCTTCAGAGCCGAAACCTTTGCCCTCAAGCAAGGTCTTGCTTGGTGTACTAGCCATTTGATGACCTGCAAATTCCAGTCAAGTTCTTTTCCTAACCGACTCTCAATCAGCCCTCTCTATCCTTTCTTCAGCCCCCTCTTATCTCCTGCCTGAGTCCCTATGTAATGTTTGGTCCCTTGCCTCCTCCCTCTCCAACAATACCACTTTGAGCTTCCAATGGGTCCCCGGACACGCAGGTCTCCCCGGAAATGAAAAAGCTGATTTACTTGCCAAAACTGGTGCCTCTCTGCCCACTGATGCGATCCCATGCCCTCTCCTCCCAGTTATTGCCAAAGTCCGTTATTCCCAATACCGCAATTGGAGACGTCACATCTCTCACTCCCACCTGAACTTCCAAGTCCCCGAAGTCTTTTCGGAGGAACTTCTTCTTTTTCGCTCCATACGCAGTGAGCTCTCTCGTCTTCGCTGCCATGGTCACAGTCTTCTTTTATCTTCTTATCTTCACAGGATCAGTCGGAAGGAGAATTCTGATTGTAGTGCCTGTGGACACCCTCTACAGGACCTCAATCATCTCCTCGATTGTCCTGCTTCTGAACCCCTTCGCAAATCTATCTTTGGCTCCTCTCTTTCTATTCTCGATCTATGGTCCAGACCTTGGGGTGTGGCCCGACTGTTGGGTCTCCGCGGAGTTCCTCCGCGCCCCCATCCCTCTGAAGGGGTCGGGTAGTACCACCACCACCTCCACCACCAGTTTTTGGAAGATGTTTTTCGGGTAGGTATATAGGATCCTCACTGCAGATTACACAAAATTTTGGCTGGGAGCAACACACCACCTTTCGAAGAAATGTTGCTGCGGTGGCGATTTATGGGCAACACTATCTGTTTCGACTGGCCCGAAATTTTATCCTCAGACCTTCCGCTCCAGAGACGGACGCGTTACCGCTTGATGTTCGACGAATTGTTTTTAAGAGGATGCAAAAACGAACTTCAACATTTTATTTGTTTTGAGTTATCGCTTAAGGGAGGTTTGCAGGACGAGTGCATCAAGCATCAGGTTTTTTTTTCGATGTAAAACTTATTTGCGGGCCTGCCTCAACGATAATTTGATCAACAAATGTGACGTTCGATTGTACTTGTGTTCTCTGACTTTAGATAGTTCGGTTAAATTATATATCTACATATTTTTTAGAAGTTCAAACGCCAAACAACGAATGCGCTGACAGTTGTAGTGATGAATCTATACAAGGTTCATCTCTGATGCCAATCTTAGGTAAGCGAGTGTTTTTGTCAATCTATCAAACAAAGCACACCGTACAGTTTTGCAATACACTTTTCTGTCTGCATTTTAAATTAGATACTTGCGTACCCGAGTGTCACACAAATGGTACCATGCCATCTTTTTTTACGCTCAGTGTCGCTACAAACCGAAAAAAGCGCAATTGCAAAGATACGAAGTAGACTACGGTAATAATTTTGCTTCCGATTGAAATGCTGCTGCTGTAAAGAAGTCCAAATTCAAAATGTACATATAACCCCATGTTTTACATGGTATTATTACCATGATAAGGACTAAAACACACTAGGAAAAGTTTAGTACCGGTGTGCATCAACTACAACACGGTTTAGTGATTGCACACTTTTAACAAATTGTTCTAATTTGACTGGTTAAAAGAGATTGTGACTACTGCTGATGCACCTGATTTGCCATTTGGCTTTTTTTAATCGTGGCAACCAAAATTTTTCTCGATGGCTAAAGTCTCGTCTTACTTAACCTTTTGACGACAAGTAATTCAAATTTTATGTACGATCAAACAAGAATTCTAATGAGCAATAACAGTATAGCAATGCTGATACCAAAAGTTTTTTGACCATGATCTCGAACCAACAAGATAAGACTTTGACCAAACGCACTTATTGCGAATTTTCAATTTAGGCCAGTGCGACTTCTAGGCTTTTATTATGCTAATCAAGATTTAGAGTATATACGGTAGCTATTCCTACCCAAACTTTTTAAGTCCATTCTATTTTCAAGTTTTTGGTGTACCATTTTTAATGCTTGTCTGAAAATTTTTATGTTTACTCGGATTTGTTATTTTACTTAAAAAAGATTTTCCATTCCCTGGAATATATCAAGCAAGACCAAAAATCTCTGCGGAAGGCGGTTGATGAAATGAAAAGATTTCAACAACAACCTCCTTGCGAAGCTTCTGTTACGATCGATTTTTTTCCTCTGAAAACTCAAGAGGAACTAAACAATTTTGAAAGGAAAGCTCTAGAACAGACCTTGAGAGAAAGCATTGTAAGTAGATTACATTTTGTACAAACTAATTTATTCATTCATTTATGGGTATGAATAAAGCTCAGTCTTTGTCTGTATAGCTGCACTAAGTTAGAGAACTCTTTTTTTGTTTGCTTGAAAGTCGCATTTCAAACTGTGGTGCTGCAGCGGGTGAATGAAGTCTTCAATGGGATATAAGCATGAAGTATCTTTCTCAAGATTGAACACTGCGACGCATGCCAGTTCGGAAATCAAACGGGAAGCTAGCAACCTTTTAATTAGCCAACCGATTCTCCACCAATGGAGCTATCGCCATTTGCAAATCAATTGTATTTAGTTTACTTTATAGAAAAATGTCATCAACGGATAAAGACAACCAAAAAGATTATTAGTAAGGCAGAGGATGCTGTTACGTTACGTAAAAATAAAAAAAAATATTAACTTACCTATAACCCAAACTCGAATCGTAAGTCCTAATTCGAGCATTAATCGGTTATACTGCTTAAAATTTAAACCTTCACTCGATTTTTATTGCTATTATTCATAAAATACTATAAAAGAAAGAAATAAGCGCCCAAACTTTGCTCGCTTTTGTTTATTGCCAATACGTACATACGTCCATTCATCTAGTTTGCAAATTTTTTTGATGATTAAAACGAATTGATCTGTGAAGTGTTCGAGAATGGTGGATAAGCTCATTCTCACGTCGCTACTCTTTACTGCCATCTATGTGATAGGACATTCAATTAGCAACTCCAGTATTGAGATAGAAATGTTATTACCGACATGTGACGAAGCAAAAGAGAGACTAAATATCGTTTTGCAATTAATATTGAGAATTTATTTCATAATATTGATACCGCTACCTAAGACAAAAAATTGGTGCGTTTCAATCTTTTCTGTTATACGTTTGTTTCAGATACAACACCTCCTGGCTTTCAACGGAAAGACTTCTTTTGAAGCATGCAGAGTCATGCTGGAAGAAACTTTTGGCCACGATATGGCTTTAAAATTTAATCTAAGCGGAAAGGGAAAATCTGGGAAAAAAGTTTCCAGAAGTTAAGATTATTTTCCCTAATTTTTAGTAAGTCAAATTTATTAATCAATGTTTATATTATGCAAAGTTTCGGTCGAGCTGTAACATCGAAAGCACTTATTCAATTGTTTTATTTAATTAGAAGTTTGCACGTACTTAGGAGTTTTTGCCATTCATGTTTTGCAGTGTTTTACTCAAACAATCCCGTGATCAAAATCAGTTGCTGATTTATTTTTCTTTAATAAAAAAAAAGGACTATCATTATCCAATCCATACCCTAAAAACAACTGTAAAAGTAATTTAACTTTGAAAGGATATGACTCGAATAATGGCACTAGTAAATCAGTTTATATTGGAGTGGCTGGCCGAACCAGAATCGTGTTGTAGGGTTAAGTGTTGCATAACGATAATCTTGCTCATTATTCTGCTAGAAGTTTTGCAAACATATTTTCTGATGTCAGGAAGTTTCGATACGCAGGGTTGCGAATGATAAAGAGTTAAACGGATTAAATTTATTTTTATGAATACAAGAAATTATAGCAGAAGGTGAACCTCTTTTTTACCCCAAGTAGTTCTCAGTTGTTTAATTTGGGCATTCTCGAACAAGTATCTCTTTAAAGGCATATAAAACACGGCGTAGCCTTGTACTTGAGTACGAGTTCCACCAATAAATTCATTGTTTTTGACGAAATGGTATATGTAATTGTTGATTGGAAAACTATTCTAGATAATGATCTACAGTATAGTGCAACTTTTTTTTGTTGCGAAATGTACCCCCTATGTTTTCTTGCCGAAAACTTACATTTAGTTCGGTACAAACTTAAGAAGAATCGCTAATACAAAACAACTTTGCTGTAAGTGAAACATTTAAGTGTTCACTGTACATGCTCTTTTGTGATTGAACTTTTGACCGTGTGAGTTAAGAGTACGACCTAATAATTAGTGTATCGCCAACCACAAATGCAAGCCAGCAGCATTTTGTTCTCAATAATGTTACCCTTAGCGCCCTGTAAAGAGTTAAAATTAGTGTATCGCCAGCCATAAGTGCAAGCCAGCAGCATTTTGTCCTCAGTAATGTTACTCTTTAGCGCCCTCTAATAGTTAATATTGTAAGAGAGTTTTTACTGAATTTAATTTTGAATGTCTTTGTTCAATATTATGGTCATTAAAAGAGGCGCAAGAAACTGTTTAAAACAAAATTATTTTTCATGTTTTGTAACTAACCTTTTGCATAAATTTTAACCGATCGTCTTCGTGCAAAATTGTTTTAGTATTGTCTATACTACTGTACTTTATCCATCCTTTTGGCTTGATTTTTTATTTTATCTAGTGTTGGGCAAGTTAATGAAAAACGTTAATTTCGTTAAGAGTTTATTTGCTAAGAATTTTTTAGTAGTAGTTAACTGAAAAACAAAAGTAACGCAAGTTGAAGTTAAAAGTTAATTCGTTAATTTCGTGCAGTTGATGCCCAAATAAAATGATTTCATTTCCATACGAGATAAAAATTATTCACTTTGATATCTGTTATTATGGTATTTAGCAGAGAGGTGGAGTCCTCGAGGCCACATTTTAAAGTTCTTGGCTTCCAAGGCTCAAGTCCTCGAAAATTGCCCTGTTCTCGGCTCGAGAACATCACTATTTTTTAAACAGTTGAAACTTCGTTGGAAAACCGTCAGATACCTCGCGGAAATTTTGCGAAGACTTTTTTGTTTTCCTCACTTGGAGCATAGGCGTTGCCAAGGGGAGGAAGGAACCCGGACTTTTTTTGGTCTTGGTCTTCACCTATTTTTATCAATGACTTTTTTGGTCTTCACCTATATTTGACAGAAAGATGTTGGCAAAATCTAACAATTCAGTAATTCACCTCCAGCCTCGCCGGTTTTTACGCACAAAATACTTAAAGACAAAATTAGCCATGGAAAATGCTCTGATTGAACAAATCATTGAACTTCAACTGAGGGGGCCTGGGCCCCCTGGCCGAACATGTACTCCCATAATTGAATATTTTCATGACAAAACAAAAATCTCGTAGGAAAATCTTCGGGTAGATTATTATTTACTTCTAAAATGTTGCAAGAGACAATGCACCTTACTTCCTTCCCCTTATCTGAACCAAATCACTCACAATTGAAATATAACTCCAAAATGCAAGATGTTAAACGTGTTTTGGACTTAAATTGCAAGTAAAAGGAGGATTTAACAATTTGATTTTTTCAATCGGCTTTGAAATGTCAAAAATGTAGTACTTTCAAATGATTCTAAACACTTGCGAAATGTGGCATTAAAATAGCTTTTTTTTCCAAAAAATTACAAAAGATCGCCCAGCGGCTGGGGGCCCCGCCCCCAGACCCCACCTGTGATATCTTTTGAGTTACACTAGCTTTCTCAACACGTTTCCAAAGTTGGATGTTTGCGTTTTTCAACTATAAGTTTAAGCCCTCTCCCGATGCAAAATCCTGGTTACGTGCCAACAAGCAACGATTTCAGATCTTCCATTCAACGATATCAATGTCCCACAAAAACTTTCTCTTTAGAAGAATTTTGATGATGTCATTTCATGTGATTATCGGTTTAGGCCTCCCCCAATTAAAAATTTTGGATACGCCTATGAATTGGAGATCGCCTGAAAAAAAATTTTTGAAGACCTTTTTTTTTAGGAGAACACGTGCGGATGTGTCCTTGGTCCTTGGCCTTGGCCTCGAGCATTTCTGTCCTTGGCCTCGAGAGGGTCTGTCCTCGGAAAAGCTGTCCTTGCCCTTGGCCTCGGATTTTTTTGTTTTTGGCCTCGAGCCTTGTGTCCTCGACTCCTCCTTTGGTATTTAGTGAATCAGTTTACATAGTAAGATGATTATGGCATTATTGTGGTGCATGATGTTGCCTAGAAATTTAACGGATTTACGTAAACTTTAAAAGTACAGCTTGAACTTTGAACCAGTTATTGAGCACTTTCTGGAACAGGCTGGCGAAACCTAGCACTACTTTTAAACATTTAAGTAGTTTAACGAAAGTTATATAGTTAATAAGTTTAAGTCGTTAATTAAAAAACTTGACTTCGTTATAAACTAGTTAATTCCCAACATTTTATCATACTGTAATTATATCCACTTGAAGAGCCGTTATTTGTCAAAACGGATGCAGTTTAATTACTGCGTAATATCCCTTTTCCACTATAGTTTTTTACTTAACCAACCGATCAATGATTGAATGAATAAAGCGTCTGCTATTGCAACGCTAGACTTTGGTCGATTTCCGGTCAGGTTGCTATCTCCTGGTCAAGGCAACTTGGTGAATGAAATAAAAATATAATGACAATTACACAATATGCTTATTATTGCCAAAAACCTTTTCCGTACGTAGAAACGAAGTAAAACCTAGCAAACTTTTATATTTTCTAAATTTTGTTTTGCAGATGCTCTGCGAAAATTGCGCGCAGATATCACGATAAAAGATTACAACATTACAGTCGTAAACTGGCTTGACGGCGCAAAAGATCGTAAAGGAGGCCGCTTGCAGCGGAAGCAAGTTGAGCCCGCTGCCGATTCGGGAGATACGGTATCGAGTGTTTAATTCTGTGCCTTAATTTCATGTGCAATAAATTGCCTTACCTTGCTGAATATAATTTTTGTGTCATTTTTAAAAACTTGAAATAACAGCACAAGGGTTTTTAATGTCCCATTTAGGTCGCATTTACATGATGAGTACATCGCTGGTTTTCAAAGTGCAAAAGCTTAATCGTTCTGCCAGATCTTGATTGTCGAAAAGCAGTGTGACTAAGCCCACAATGGTAAATCTAAAACTGAAAATAGATCAAGATACCATATGTTGTTAAAGGCGGTGAATCATCCCGCCAATTCCGTATGGTTTACAGTGTCTAACATTGTAATAAAATTTTTGATATTGTTTTAATTTTGTGGTTGTTTTTGCAAAAATATTCGACAAATACAAAAAGATATCCCCCGAAAAAAGTTTTTGACCGTGGTTTGGCGGGAAGAACAAAACTCAAGAGTTCCACGGGGCATATCTTTTTGTATTTGTTGAATATCTTTGCAACTGCCGCCCCAAGATATAAACAAAAAAATATCAAAATTTTATTTCAATTTTAGCTACCGGGGTATTGTAATCACCGGAATTGACTGGATGATTTACCGCCTTTAAGAATCACGACACTAGATCTGAAAACAATAAATATGCCACATTTAAAACAGATCAAGATACCAGATCTGAAACGGATAGCGAAGCCACATCTGGTCAAGATAGAGATTCCAGATCTAAAACAGATCAAGATACCAGACCTGAAACAGATAGCGATGCCACATCTGGTTAACATTAAAATGCCAGATCTGAAAACGATGGCAATGCCACATCTGATAAAGATCGAGATGCCAGATCCGAAACAGATCACGATGCCAGATCTTGAAAAGACCTGGTTTTTACATCTGGCAGAGATACAAATTTCCGATCCGAAACAGATCAAGATTGCCAGATCTAATAATGATCAGATAGCCAGATATGAAACAGATAAGATTTCCACATCTGGTTCTGGTCTTATAACCAGATCTGAATCTGATCCTCATGCCCGATCGGGTCGACTTTGCATGCTACCTCTGGCTCTGATCGGGTTAACACCTGGTTAAACTTTTACCAGTTCTAAACCCGATCTGAACCTGATCATTTTGCCCGACCTGGTTTTGGTCTAATAACCAGATCTGAATCTGATCTGCATGCCCGATCGGGTCGACTTTGCATGCTACCTCTGGCTTTGATCGGGTTAGGATCTGGTTAAACTTACCAGTTCTAAACCCGATCTGACCCTGATCATTTTGCCCGACCTGATTTTGGTCTAATAACCAGATCTGAATCTGATCTGCATGCCCGATCGGGTCAACTTTGCATGCTACCTCTGGCTTTGATCGGGTTAGGATCTGGTTAAATTATTACCAGTTCTAAACCCGATCTGACCCTGATCATTTTGCCCGACCTGGTTTTGGTCTAATAACCAGATCTGAATCTGATCTGCATGCCCGATCGGGTCGACTTTGCATGCTACCTCTGGCTTTGATCGGGTTAAGATCTGGTTAAACTATTACCAGTTCTAAACCCGATCTGAACCTGATCATTTTGCCCGATCTTGCCCGACCTGTTTCTGATGTGAGCCAGATAAAATGGCTATCTGGGTTAGCATTGTTTTGCATGATCTGGTATACTTTGCTTTGTGGGTGTTTGGGACTTGTGGGTTCAATCTTCATGTTTATGGGAGTGTAGTTTACGTATGTTTTTCTGGTTCGTGCGCTTTATATCTTTGCTGTTCGGAGCTGTTGTGCGTTCCAGTGGCTATATAACACGTGATTTTCCCTTTGACTGGATTGTGTTTACGTTTGTGAGCCACAATCTACGCGCGAGCCATTCTCCCATTGTCTTAAAGATTCGAATTTGCAACTTTTCGTTAGCCGCCACTGGTATAATCACTGAAACTCGCCCCCCCCCTTCACACCAAGGTCGCAACTCGCTGCCTTGTTCTTTAATATCGACATCTCCTATTTTGTGGTTACACCCATAGCCGTAGGAGACAGGGGTGCAGAGGGAACTCGCCACAGAGTTTGATTTGATGGAATTCCTTTAGCCCACAAAAACGCAAAAGTAACCTAATTTTGCTCCTAACCTACAGGACTCTTTCCCTCTCTTCACCAAAGATTGCGATCTGAATTAGGCAGACAAAGTCAAGTCCTTTCTGTAGGCTAATGGATTCCCAGAGCACATTATCCATTCCTCTATAGTAACGGATATGAAGCAATTTCAACCTTGGGAAAAAATCGGACCGGAACGATGGCCGGTCTATTTTTATCTTCCATGGGGCTTGATCTCGTTTCTACCCAGTGTGGAGAGCAAGCAAAATCTGCTATGAAGCCGCGCAATGTTTACTCAACCAGCAGGTTTCTTCTCGCTACCAAAAAAGATGTACTTCTAGCTACTTCACAAAAAACCTACGCCATGTAGCAGTTTTTAAAGCACAATGCTGGACTATGATAGTCGATATATGTAAGCCGTTTGACCCAAAGACTGCAACGCACGTTTCCAAATCAATCCACTCTGGGTCTTCTTTCCGAAAAGGCACAACCATACTCCATGTCTCTCAGTGCACGTCTACCACCCAGTCCTAGCCTTATACTCAGTCGCTTGCTTTTGATGTAGCCACTGGACTTCATTCTTTTCAACATTCTGCCAGTGCTTGACATGATGATGACAGCAAATTCTCTATTTTTCTCACGACCGCAGCTTTCTCTTCTATCTATTTGTTCATGATGCTATTTTTATTAAAACCAGTAGCCCTATCCTCCGTCGGCAAAATGGATAAATTCGTCTGCAGGTTAGAGATTTATCTGTTATTGATCTTTTTCCAGACAATCACGTCTCGGCTTTATTCCTAGAAATAGCGCTCCCAATTCCGATTATTCTTCTTGACAAGTGTCAGACAAAAAGCTTTGAAGTCATGAATATTTTGATCAAGACAACTAAACCCTTTCTTTAATGAACTAAGGAAGAGCTATGTTTTAATTTTTCATATCGGTTTTATCTTGGACAGGAGTGCCCAAAGTTTTCAAGCATAGCATCATTCTTGAGCTCGATCGGGCCGCACAATTTCCATAAAATGTTCGGAATATTTTTAGCGCGAGCACTGCTCATATAAGCTTTGTATTGTCGTGGCAAGACAAATAATTTTTAAACCAGTGCTAATCTTTACTAAAATTAAAATTTGTTTTATTTTTACAAAAATACACTTGGTCAAATATGTTGAACTTTCTATTACGCAACTAATCAAGTACCGTATATAATGCCACATCATATCCAGGGTTTTGTAAAGGGACGGTGTTGAATCAAAAACTTGCACGTATTCATCACCCGACATGTGGAATAAACAGCTGCGTTTCTCAAATGCAACCTAGACGACATGTGGAGGCGAAACCGTGGAACAATTTTAGTGATTTTACGGAAACAATTGGCCATTTCAATGCCATTTGGAAATTTTAATCGCATTTTTAGAAAGACTTGAAATAATTAACTCCCACTTGTATAGGTCTGAACCAACCTACATTTAATAGCAAGCATATTCTTTGTGTAAAACGTTTATAACTACTTAACTGAAAAGGGAAGAGGTTTTAGCCATCGAAGAATCTATGAACCTTTCTACATGAGGCTTTGCAAAGGTGTTCATGAAAAAACTCAACACCATTTCGTTATAAAAGATATCACGTTTGTTAGGAATATTTTTATAAGGTAATACTAATTGTGACACAAGCTTCTGTGATACAATAACCAATATTTTTGACGAAATGGTGTTGAAAATTTTCATCAACACCATTACAAAACCTCTTGTAAAAAGGTTGAGTTACTCATTGGTTGCACTATTAAACACATCTTAAGTACAGAAGTATTAAAGTACCGGTATTCAGATTTACCATTGGCACCGTGGCAGGACATAATATATGACTGCTCTCTTTGCTCACGATTTCTGCCATCTCCTTGAGTGATACCAACAACCTTCGTCTTACTATTGTGATTGCCATTTGTTTTCCGTCTATAATTTCACCTACCTTGCAATTTGCGATTGCTCTGCTTCGTTGTTGTCTGAATCCCCATCGGTTAAAACTATCAAAAGCTTTGCAACGTCGGGCCTTCCGTTATTGGTGATTTCTTTGGTGCCGGCCGCAATGGCAAAACCAATTCTTGTGCCTCCTCCTTGCTGAGATATAAGACCGATGTTTCCTGACAAAAATCTTTTTGTTTAAACAATATATTGTCTACTCGTAAAACACATAAGGAAATATTTGGAAGTAATCCAAGTCCAATTACACCAAACTGCTAGCTACTTCAAAAAAAAATTTCCGGCGCTTTTGGTTATTTTTTATGCATGCAGTTTTTTGCATAAAGTTTTGATAAACAATAAAAGTTTGAAGGCATTAGTAATTAAAATTTGATGAAACAATTGTATTAAATGTTACGTCATAGCATTACATCCTGATGTGCTGTATAGCATTTTTTGAACTCTTAATTTGTTTGCCTTTACGCAAAGAGCGCGGTCTGCAGGACATTTTGCAGCTGTAGCAATTTTAGCTCGAAACCTGTTACAAATCGCTGGCGTTTGTACGTGTTTTAATTTGCATATAATTAAAAGTTTGTTTCTTTCTTTATGCGCGAGGCATGAACAAGGCAAGCTTTGCGCTTTTGACTGTGATGGCAAACATTCTTCTCATTCATTCTTCTTTTTTAAGACCTGATGGTCAGACGTGCAATGACGTTATTTATGTTTAGATATTTCGTTAGCATGTATTTTTTTGGTTAAGCCAGCTGGGTTTTTCTTTCGTTAGCTCGCCGGTTTCAAGTTTAGTTTGAAACCGTGCTGTAGCGCGGTATAGTTATTTATTTATGTCATTATTTATTTCTGAATAAAGAAGAATTCAAACCATGGCAGCACGCGTTCTATAAGAACCCCAGGCGAGCTTAGTCTTTTTTTGGAGTTCGTTACATTAAATAAGGATTGAAGGAACAAAAGTACATTTCCTTCACAGATTTCACTTCCGTCATCTTGCATTACGCAATAATTTGTTCAAAAAAGTCTGTTTAATTTTATAATTTAAAATGTTCGCTCTATTGCCTTACTAAGAGATGTGACATGAATGTAGCAAAGCATATGGTAAAATCTGCTTATAGCATAAAAAACTTCATTGTTGTGGCCGAAAGCTGTTCAAATTGTGTGACGTCATGACATGCGGATTTCAACAGTTGACACATTTCGTAGCCAACAGTCCAACAACAACAACAACAACTGTACTTACTTGTTAGCTCATCATAGCCGTAATCGTTGTTGAGAGATATTTCTAATCTGGAAACGGTGTTAAAAAGAATCACCCCGATTCTGATGCGCCCATTTTCGATTTCGTTTCTGTGTAAAACAAATACAATTACCAGGGATAGCTTATTATGCAAAGTTTGTTAATACATCCGTGATACAACTAACAAAACTTATCGTGAGAGCGCCAACTTCACTGGCAAGCGGTCTGGAGGCAAAGCCACATCCGCTAAACAATTTTTGTGCTGAAAATCGCCGCTAGGAATCCCAAACAATAAACTACTTTGTTAGAAAAAACGCCGCATAAAGAATTATTAAAAAAGTGAGATTGAAATTAAATATAACTATAATTGTTTGAATGTGTGGAAAGATGTGCGTTACACTTAATCATTTTTTTACACGATGTCACAAAAATGAGGAAGCGAAGCTCTTTCGGAAAATTTGGGCATTTTTAGAAAAAATAATATCTTATTATTTATACGTGTCTACAATTATTGTTGGCCTTTCGAAGGACCCCGGGCAAATCACACATGTCACCAATGCCTTCCTTCTCAATATAGCCCTGCTGGAATTCTCAGGTTTTACTTTTTGCCGTTAAATGCTTAAAGTTAAATTTTTACAAAGTACCTTTTGGCGGCCGATACGTGCGCGCTCATTCATTGATAGGCAATAGGCATTAGGTGCGAGACTATAGAAAGATATCACGTGCACTAAATCGTAAAGAAATGATTGGCTTAAAATTTAAATTGGAAAAATATAGGAAAGCCAAATCTAATTCTGTAGTCTCCTTTTCGATCAAGTCACAAAATTGCTAATTTTTTTTTAATCACTAAAATTATTCAACGGAGGCATAAGAACTTTGCCCTCGCCACCATAACTTAGTTTTTTCGAAGGACTTGGGCTTGCAAATACCGCGTACGCTAACTCAATTCATTTCAAAAACCTAAATTATTTGCATTGTTTTGCAATACTTTTAGGTAGTAATATCAGAATATAGCTATAACATCTAAAAGCTATAACAGCATTTTTTTTAAATTAGGGAAAAGAAGTCGTTTGTCCAAATAAAAAGGTTTGTGTTTGAAAAAATGCTTAAAAGGTGGGGAACCATAATCAGTGGACGTTGCACCAGAGCTCTAACTGATGAAGGTAAGACCTTAAAAATGCTTATTTTCACGATTAGAATTTAGTAATGCTCATTCACAAGTTATGGCCTAATTGCTTCATTATCACGATCCCGCTACGGAACGTAATCAAAATTGCAGCTATAACGCGTAAAACTTCAAAATAACAATCGTTATTAATTTTTATAAACTGCTACAGTATTTTCAAGCTGTCATCAAAAATTTATCGAAATGCATTATCTTAAACCCTTTTGCGCTTAAAAAATTAAAATTTGCCAACCATAATTTTTTAAATGTGTCTTCGGTCCTCGGGTTTGGCCTCGACCATTCTAGTCCTTGGCCTCGAGAGGGTCTGTCCTCAAAAAGTTGGTCTTTGGCCTTGGCTTCGGACTTTTTTGAGTCCTTGGCCTCTATCGTTGGATCCTCGGCCCCACTTCTGATACCGGTATATTATTGAAATAATACAAGTCAGGGATAGATTATCCCTGATTCCAGTATATTGTTATGCTACTTTTTAAAACACCTTGTATAGTAGCTTGCACATTTTTCATAATTATAGAGTAGTCACTACAACTTGTTCACTTCAAATGAAGCTTGAAAAGACTTACAAGATGGCCATCATCATCGAATCAGCCAAATGATGATGAATGGGAAACACCTTATTGACCTTAGATCCTTTTTACTCAAGAATTACTTTAGTTCGCGTAAATTGAGCCAGAATTTTGGTGGTAGAGGCTTTTCTTTTGCGCATGGCAAGATAAGCTACATAATTTAATGAAACCCAATAACAACATTTTTTTTTCTCAATCTTTTCAGTAAATACAACCATAATACAACATTTTGACGAAATAACACTTGACAGCTAGCATTGTCGAAGCTGTAGGTAGAGCAAGTTTGAAGTAAGCGACGAGTTCAAGTTCGATCCGATTTGCTTTCTTTTCTTTTTTGTGCAGAAAGTTGCCTATGTGCGGGTCCAGTAAGAAATTGGTACTACAAGACATCTACAATTAATCATGATTTCGACAAAAAAAGGGAAGGGGGCGTTTATACTACTACTTTTTCACCTCGAAACCTGCAGTTCTGAAAACAAGATACGCAATGAAATCACTAAAAAATTTAAAACCACTATTTTGCAAGAGAAGATATTGGAATAAGATGATATTTAGACCAAAGTGAATATCTGGGATTAAAAATGTCCTCAAGTAGCAACACTGCAATATGCAGGCGGCAGAAGCTAGGCCCTTAAAGCCAGAAATATTATTTGAGAAATTTGAACAGCTTGATCAAAAATAAGAGCATGGATCTAGCCAAACTATATAAAACTATATGCGACTAGTCTATAGAAGAAAGAGAAATCATAGTTAATCAATTTGACAATCATTTCAGTACTATTGGAGCTAAATGAGCTGAAAAAATTAATCAAACAAATATAAAACCTATTGATTTTTTTATTAATAGGGTCTCTAATACTATTTTTCAGGAATTGCCTAATTCCAATAAAGTTATTCCCCAAATCTTGTCTCTCAAAGATAAAGCTTTGGGTCATGATAATATGCGCAGCTTTTTTCTCAAAGCAGTCAAATTTGTCGTTGCACCGTATTTAACCTTTTTCCTAAATCACATCTTTACCGAAGGTATTTTTTTAGATCTTGTAAAATAGCAAGAATTGCACCCATTTATAAAGGTGGAGTAAGAAACGAAACTAATAACTGGCGTCCGATCTCCATTTTGACCTGCTCTGTTGAGATAATTGAAAAAAATTATTTATAAGCGATTAATTAAATTTTTTGAAAAGCATAAAATAATCTATGCTAATCAATATTGTTTGCGTGGCAAGGTTTCCACCATGCATGCAATGTTAGATGTGGTTATTTCTTCTAACGAAAATATAATTAAAAATTGTTTCACTGGACTAGCATTCGTTGACCTAAAAACAGCTTTTAATGCTGTCTTACATTCTACTCTTTTATTAAAGTTGAGGCATTATGGTATTTGAGGTGTTGCATTGAACTTAATCAGTTTCTATTTGAGCAGTACAAAACAATACGTCTCCATTAACCAAAACCGATCTGAGTTGAAAACGATTAGTTATAGTGTTCCACAAGAATCATCTCTAGACCCACTGTTTTTTCTAGTTTATGTAAATGATCTTAAGAACGCATTTTGCTTATGATACTTCTCTTATAGTTAAATCCTTGGACCCCAAATTTCTACAAAACAAAATGAACACTGAATTAGAAAAACTTCATCTATGGTGCTGCGGTAATCAACTTACCATCAACCCAATTAAAACCACGATACTAATCACCCCAAAATATCCCAATACCTCTACCCTGCCGCTCAAAATCAAGAGTAATAACACCCCAGTGAATGTTGTAAGCTGGGCCAAATATTTAGGAGTTGTTTTTGACAATAAGTTAGAATTTAAAGAACATATCAAAACCTGGAAAACAAGGTAGCTCGAGCGGTTGGAATACTTACAAACATAAATTATTTTTTCCCAGATATTCCACTTTTAAATCTGTATTTTGCTCTTATGCATTCTATTATATTGCATAGTATAGTTGTTTGGGGTGGCACGTATCCCACACACTTACAAAAGCTGAGCTACAAATACTGCAAAAGAAAACACTTCGGGTAATCGCCGGCAACCACTATCAAGTAGAGGCCAATTTGATTTACCGCCAGTTGAAAGTTTTCAAAATACAAAATTTGTTAAAATACGAAGTTGCCTTATTTGTGTTCTGTTGCGTTAACAATAAAGCACCGATTTTCTTTTGTACATACTTTGCTAGACCAAACTAAGTTTCTTCACGTTATACAAGGCCATCCTTAAGCAATAATAAACTTTATATTCCACGTAACCGTTCTAATAAACTGCAGAGGTGTATCAAGTGTCAGGGAGTCAAAATTTGGGAGCAAATCCCAAATGAGTTAAAAAATATCTCTTATTTTCCTTTAAAAGCTGATACAAAGAGTTTCTTTTACTATCTTATGTCATATAAAGAAAATTGTACAAGATTCCATTTGTTTTAATTGTCTATCAATCGTAATTGTCGTAAAACAGTGTGAAGCTTCCACAGTGTGTGGTAGACAAATCGACAGCTGGTAGTTTGCTTCCCAGACTGAAAGTTCTGTTCGTTGTGTTTTGTTTACTTTTTCATGCTTTTTCGAAAACCATTGTTTGGCAAATCAAAAATAAAAACTTAAAACACTACAAAAATCGGCACTGATAAAAACAACCTAGCAATAAATAATAATCTTGATCAATGCCAAGGATATCGAAAATTCTTTATCATCGATTTCAAAGACGCTCTGATTCGGAAATTTTCAAAGTTAGTTTTAAAGCTATTTAAACAATGCAATAAGAACACGGCAACAGATAACGTTTTAGCATGTTCATTTTTAACTGTGGGTCCGGTTTTTGGTTCCGGTGATTGCTTGTTGTTGAGCCACACCAAACAATAGTTAAACTGATAATGAACCAAGCAAATCGAAGAGTTTATACTTCACCAAAAAATATTGCCAACATATTCGTGACAATCAACTAGTTAATTTGCACATTTCTTTTGCCATTTGGCTTTGGTTTTGGCAAGCCTCTGCAGCAAGCAGGCTCCACAACCAAAAAGCGGGCCTGAAAAGTGGACACTAGAGGTGGAGTCGAGGACACAAGGCTCGAGGCCAAGGTTAAGGACACAACAAAAATCCGAGGCCAAGACCAAGGCCAAGGACAGAACCTCTCGAGGCCAAGGACAGGAATGCTCAAGGCCAAGGCCAAGGACCAAGGACACAGGCGCAAGCGTTCTCTAAAAAAAAAAAAAGGTTTTCAAATTTTTTTTTCAGGCGATCTCCAATTTATTGGCGTACCCAGAATTTTTGATTGGGGGAGGCCTAAACTACAAATCACATGAAATGACGTCATCAAAATTTTTCTAAACAGGAAGTTTTTAAGGGACAAAGATATCGTAGGATGGAAGATCTGAAATCGTTGTTGCCTGTTTGCACGTAACCAGGATTATGCAAAAGAAGAGGGCTTAAATTAATAGCTGAAAATGCAAATATCTAACTTTGGGAACGTGTTGAGAAAACCAGTGTAACTCAAATGTATCACAGACGGGGGTTTAGGGGTCTGGGGGCAAAGCCCCAAGCCGTTGGGCGATTTTTTGTAATTTTTTGGAAAAAAAAGCTTTTTTAATGCCATCGGATTACATTTCGCTAGTGTTCAGAGCCATTTAAAAGCCCTCGATTTTTGACATTTGAAAGCCAATTGAAAAAATCGAATTGTTTAATCCTCTTTTTACTTGCAATTTAAGTCCAAAACACGTTTAACATCTTGCATTTTGAAGTTAAATTTTAATTGTAAGTGATTTGGTCCATGTAGGGGGAAGTAAGGTGCATTGTCTCTGGCTACATTTTAGCAGTAAATAATAATCCACTCGAAGATTTTCTTTAAAGATTTTTGTTTTGTCATGAAAATAACTAGCTATCGGAGTACACGTTCGCCAGGGGGCCCAGGCCCCCTCAATTAAAGTTCAATGATTCGTTCAATCAGTATTTTCCATGGCTAATTTTTTTAAAAGTATTTTGTGCATAAAAACCGGCGAGGTTGGAGGTGAAATGTTGAAGTGTTTTTGAAACATGGTACAATACATGGTTATGTCTACTAACCACGCTATTGCCGGGCCGGATTTACATCGCGTAGACCCCTGGCACTTTGGAGATTTTCGCAACATCTTTCTGCCAAATATAGTTGAAGACCAAAAAAAATTTTGCGATTTCAAATCGGCGCCCCAAGCTGGTACTGCGTCATATTATGGCAAATCCGGCCCGGATTAATGCATTACGTTCACAAAAAGGCTAGATGTGGACCTGAGATAGCAACTTTTAGGACAAAAACTCTCCATTTTCTCCGGGTTATACGTTTAAATTGGCTGGCAAAAATTGGATTGAGGGGGACCCAGCGCCATTGGTCTTCAATATTGTTAATTAGTTATACTGTTGTCAGCGAAAAATTCTAAAAAGAAACCGAAACTGAAGAAACAGTAGGCTTTTTTGTCACATTTTTGTCATTGGTGAAATTTCAATCGGGGGAGGCCCTGCCCCCCTTCCCTTGCCTACGCCTATGCTCCAACTGAAGAAAACAAAAAAGGTGTTCGCAAATTTTCAGCGAGGTTTCTGGCGTTTTCCAAAGAAATTTCAACTGTTCAAAAAATAGTGCCGTCCTCGAGCCGAGGACAGGGCAATTTTCGAGGACTTGAGGCTTTGAGGCAAAGGCCAAGGACTTGAGGCTTCGAGGCCAAGGCCAAAGCCAAGGACTTCAAAATGTGTCCTCGAGAACGTCCTCGAGGCCAAGGACGTCCTCGAAGACTCCACCTCTGGTGGACTCGAACAAAAACGCTAATATACACTTGTGCACTTTGCAGGTCTTGTTAAGCCCTATTTGGAAGAAAAGTGGCAAATCAGAAGATGACTTCATGCAAACAAAACAATTTAACATGAAGGTTGGCAACAAAATCATACCTGAAATTTTCCAGCAAAACTTTGAGCCAATAAAGTTGTTGGGAAAACTCATTATTACTGAGACTTCCAGATTCGTCCAGAGCAAAAAGTATATCTGCTGCCAGTACTTTGCACTCTATAATAATAAAAGCTTGCTAGTTTGTTCAATAACATTTTAGTTTAATAATTTCGGTTTTGGGTATCATCATAGGTGGGCAAGTTAATGCAAAACGTTAGCTTCGTTAACCACTAGTCCGTTAACAAACTTCACACCTCCGTTAACGTTAATCCGTTATTTTCAGCTTTAATTAACGGAAGTTAATAAAGTCCGTTAATTCGTTAACATTTTGCATGTAATTTACATTTCGTTTTATTCACTCGCTTCTAGAATAAGCATTGACGCTGTTGAGCAGATTGTAAGGAAATATCTATTGCTATGGTGGTCTTTCTGTGCTTTGGAAGTTACATTTTACTGTCTAATCTAATATTACGATAAAAATAAGTTCAAATGCACTAACGAAGCTGCGATCGGAAAATCTTTGGAAATTGTGAGCAGCGATAATTAATAGACCTATGAGGCTGCAGCTGATTATTTGCCACAAAAAAGAGCTCCTTTCTTCTCTTTTTCTTATAAAACTCGTGCTAGTACGCAACAAGTGCTACCAGTACAATACTTCACCAAAAGAGTTTATACTTCACCAGCAAAGTTGCAACTTAAAAGAAAATCGAAGTATACAAGCGAAATTGAGTGCTGTGTATCTCGAGATTTAAAAGTTGGACGAGGCATATTTCTCTTCCCTGCGTAATATCAACTTAGATATATTGAACCCGTCTAACATAGGACAAATAAACGCGCCACTAAAAAAAGATCACATTATAGGCCTATTGCCTTGCAGCTTACTTTACTTACCTTCATCGCAGGGTGAATTCATAAGTTGACTGGACATGGTTAACAACGATTTTACATGACATGCGCCAACTATCCTTTGTGGGACGATTGAATTTTCGCATTTCACAACTCTTTGATTCCCACACACCTAAAGCATGCGTACTGAGTGATTGATATAACACTGAGCTCACAGACCATGCACTTACTGCATTTAAATGCGACAACCAGTCAGCTCACAAACATAAAACTAGAAGTGAAACGCCTCTGTTGCTATAGATCTAGCTAAGAATCGATCAGACGAAAGCGTAGAAATCACTTTGTCCAGAGTAATAAGCATTTTACGCCACTTTGAGTTAAAAGCAAAGAAGTTGAATTAGTTGGATTTGTTTAAATTAAAGGGAATCGTAAACATTGAAAAAAGTCAAAGCTTCAGTAAGAAAAATTAGAAAATGTTTTACTTATTATAGCAAATTTTTGAATATAAGTGTATATTCAATTGCACTGTGAAGCAATGATAATACTATAATTATCATGTTGTCTACTTGCACATCAGTGCAAACAATAAAGCAAACTGGACAACATAAAAACGTACCAAAAAAAAATAACAAGCACATTATTAAAACTTAAAATTTCTTTTCATTTTGGGATTTTTGAAACCGATTACCCAGTCAGTAGAAACGGCAAATTGAATGCGTCAACTTTTTTTATGCTATAGTCGTAGCGGCGTCACTTTTCAAGCACAACCTTGACAGCGCTAAGCTTACACCGTCGACATTTTGCACCTTTTGCACTAACGAAGACGCCGTACATTTTTTTGTTGCTGCGCACTTCACTGGAGAAAAAACTGCAAATTTCCACCGGCAGAAGACCTTCTTCGAAAAGCAGCGATACTAATTCAAGTTATGCAAATTTAATACCACAAAACTACTCACCGTCAAAGTTTGTTCGGTGAGCGCGACGGCCATCCCCAAACTTCCATTAGGATCTAAATATTAGAATTAAACGCCGTGACTTAGATAAGTAGACGTAAAGGTTATAGTTTTGCTAAAAAAAATATGGCTGTCAAAAAGTTTTGCCAAGATATCACAAACCTGGGCTTGATTTAAATATTAATAAAATGGCTTAGATAAGTTCGCTATGTGTAAGCTTACTTCGCAATGAGTTAGTTAAGTCCACTTGTTTGCCCGAATTCTTCCGAAAGAGTCAAGACTACAGTTAGAAGATTGCCGTAGGCTTTATATCTTGTTTATAATATATACTATATTTTGTTTATAAATTTTACTAGTAAAAATGTTTGGCTATAGGTCCTGTTTTTTGATAAGCGAAATCGTTTTTTTTTTTTAATTCTTATTTTAAAACATGAAGAAATTCTTATTGTTGAGCTGTTCCATAACACGAAGAAATATCCAGAATATTTTATTGTTATTTCACAATTTGCACACGTAGAACAACAAAACGTTTAAATTTATTTATGCAAAACTTGAAAGTTAAATGGAAAGAATATGAAGGGCTTGAAGCTTACGTTACACTAGATCTTGTGTAAGTAATTTAGTTGCTTGAGTTACAGGATTATAGGGGTTCGGCTTTCCGAGATAAATGTAACTCAAGAAAGATCCCGAAAAGAAGGATTGCTTCCTGTCTTTGAATGATAGCAATTAATGTGTATGCATTGTAATTACTTCAGCAAACATCAATTTTCGTGCTTGAGGAGATATCACTTACTAAATGTCATAGGTGACGAACAGTTCACGTCACCTATGAGAGGGCATTCATAGACGCCCCCTCCAGCAGCGGTGTACAGTCCCCTGTTTCCGTAGCGTGGAGCTCCGACAAAAAGACTTCGTCTTGCGTTCGATCTAAAAGATGAGCCTTGTTTAATTGAAGAATAGAGTTAAATGCCTTTTTTGTTTTATCGTAATTGGTGGCCAATATCCGCCAGCGCGAACCTTTCCAAATCCCAAATTATCCTACATACAAATGTGATTTTTAACTACACTCTCGTGTAAACTGTCTTTAATGGGAAAGCGAGATAATGCGGCTAGCAGCTGTATTGCGAAACTGATACTAACCAGTAAAGGAAGCAGCCGCACTAATTTATGTAACAATAATCCGTATGTTAATAGCGATTTTCATCGGGACAACAAACGCAGCATGATTGCGGTTCACTATACATACAATATAAACTACTTGTATTAATTTTGGGTCCTATTTTTAGACTTTCATGAAGTGTTGGACTTTCTTAACTAAACTTGACTACCGCACAATCAATCTTTGTGAGCTTTCGTCTTGCTAGAATCTTTCTCACTTTGACTAAGTGACCAGCGTAATGCTATTGAACTACGCTGGAAATTACAGTACTTAATTTACCAAAGTACTCAGTGCGAAATACTGTATTACCGAGTTGTGCTTTGAACTGGAGTTAACCCAGTATTACCTGAGTAGAAATTTGCATAACAAAAAGGGGGAAGGCTTTTGCTTTTTCAAAGTTTTTATTTATAGTGGTTCAAACAGTTTTTTTCGTATTGCTTTGACGTCGAATCGGCTATTTTTTAGTGCTATTACACGAGGCTATTTGACCAACGCAATTTACTCGGGAGGGGGAGGGAATATTTCTTATCTAGCTCCAAAACTAAATGTCCTGGAAACACCGCATTTAGCGTATGGGTTGGTGTTCACCAATAATGTGTAGAAAAAATGGTTTTTTAGATGCTGGCGTCATTATAGTGACGTCAGAGCTTCATTTTTGAAAAATAACGTCGTTTTCTCAATGACGTCATAAGCGTTTTTAATTATGCGCATAATATTTTTTTTTTTTTGATACTGAATCATAAAATGTCTCATTCTAAGTAATTACGTCAGAAAAACGTCTTATGACATCATTTGAATTAAATATTTACCAAAAACACTCAGATTTTGCAAATACAGGACTTCAAAAAATTTTAAAACTTAGAAAACTTTCCTTACCTCACCAACTTCAAATTTTCAGGGGTTGTTTGTGAAAAAATTTGACTAAAACTTAAGTGAATTTAAAATAAAAAGGTTATGGAAACGACAGATGTTCGCTTAGCGCGTTCCTTTGTTTTAACTCGGCAATTTTCAAACCAAGAAGTGCGAAGTTTTAGACTTTTGCTTATAACTTAAGAACAATTAATTTTAGCTAAATTAAATTTTGACAGCAGTTTAAAATTAATAACTTGTATCTTAGTACCAAATTTCGAGACAATTGGTCGCTGTAGACTTCGGTTTTACGACTCGAAAACCATCCCAAGAGTGAGCGCAAAAAGCGGTCTCATTCAAAAACTGCCATTGGAATTGCAACTACAGTAAAATTCGCAGAGATTTATTATTACATTAAATAAAGAGCGTTGTTAATCTGTCAAAATTGTGTTGACTAGTGCTCCTCATCGAGGAACATCCAAGAAATATTTTTACCGATACATTTTTGTTTCCTGATCAATGATTGAAGTATCTGCAGTTGCAATCAGATGCCGTTTTGCAAATATATTGATTTGACTTAGTAAGCGGATTAGTATTTTTCAATAATTCGCTTGAATGATTTTTTTTACCAGTAATCAATTGTGACGTTTTTGATGTAATGCTCTTTTTTGTTATGGTTTTGCCGTTAAATGCTTTTTTAAGATATGACTGAAAAGTTATTGCAGCATGTTTACTGTAAAAATAAACATTAAAGCCAAAATGCGCTAATTCTAAGCCTAAAAAAATTCATTATAAAGATTTGATCTTTGTAAAAAAAAATTCACCGCTTGTGTTCTAGGGTGATCTAAATTTGACTACGTCTAAAATGTGGAAACATTTTGCAAAAACAGCTGATCTAGCAATTTGGCAGCTGATTTCAATGACAAGCAAACTTTAAAAAAAGAGATTAGGTGAGGCTACTGGGTTAGGTATAAAAAACAGAATTTAGGTACTTCGGTCCATTTTTTATATTTCTGATTGAGAAGAGTATGAATAGTAGTCAAGCCTATACCGTTTAGATTCAACTTGATATATAATTTAATTTAAAAACAATTTGGTATATCAATTTAATATAAAATAATAAAGAACAACTACCACACGTATCTATGTTTGCTCCAATCTGCTTATTATTTCACACTGTTGATGAGGTCAGTTGACTTCGAAACACGGAAATGCTTCCGCGATGGGGGGCTTCGCCTCACCTGCGTCATTAGGGAATGAAATTATTACCCATTTAGACGCTGAGACAGCATTAAGGCGTTGTCTAATGGAGTAGGATAGTGTAAGACGTGATGACTCTGTGAACTCTGCCTATTTTACTTCAGGAATAATTTAACTTAATTTAATATATAGTTCACGCAAAGGTTAATTTACTTGATTTTACGACAGCTGATTTTGATTTTGTTTCGTCATAGACTCTCACTTGACTACAATAAGTTGTTTTGACTTTGATCTGCTAATTTGTTCGAACGTAGAAGATGAGCAAGTTTGCAAGTTTCTTTCTACTTGGCACCCTGTAGTTCGTTTGTGGGATAGGTTCAGGTTATCTTTCTAAGAGTTTAATGGTCAGGCCAGGAAGTGGATTTTGCTTTGTCATGTGCTATCCCTTGGTTTAGTTTAGCTGCTTTTCAATTTTAATTATGACTTAAAAAACCTACACTTATTTCTCTTTGTTTAGCCTCTTCATCACATTTTTAACAAGCATATTTAAGATAATTTAGTATTTATTGTCCATTTCTATCTATTTATGGATTTACCGGCCAAGCTAGGAGTTTTGTAATGTGTTCTTTTTCAATTCCACAGCTCTTTTACAAAGTTTTTTTTTGTATTTTAAGGTTTTGGAGTTTTTTATTGCGCTTTTGGTTGTCTAGTGACGTATTTTATAATTAAATTTTTGTTGGTCTTTATTATTTTAAATAACTTTTTGATTTAGTTCTCTTTTCTTATGGTTTGGGTGTTTAGATAAGACAAGGTTTTTGATATATTTGCACATAAAAGAGGTTTTATTCGATACAGTGTTATATTTTTTTTAATATTATTGTTATTGGACTCCGTTCTGTTTTCAGTTTGAATGCTGTAATTATCCGTTTATGTTTTATGATTTTGTTTTAAAGTATACGCTGATTGTTTTTAGATTTAAGTGTGATGCTGGGATGAAATCAAATTTACTGCAGTATATAAAATGTAGTGTAAACTTACGACAGATTTCGTATGTGCCCGATAAGCTTGTGGTTATAATATGATTCTCAGAGCTAAAGGTCATCCATCGATTATTTTTCGTCAATACTGCAAAAAAAAAAAGCGAATGGACTTTAGTTTACTTTTGGATTGGTCATTGTGCCTATTTCAGGTATATGATGAACCCAATGCTACGAGTGAATATTAAGCCTTTGTGTGTATAGTAAAGGATGCTTTTCTCCGAGTACCACCTACTGAATCTACTGTACCTTTGGGTGATTTCAACGCACATGTTGGAGCAAACATAGATACGTGGAAGGGAGTGATCGGAAAACATGAGTCACTGGACTGAATGAGAAAGAAAAGTATTTACTGAAGCTCTGTTGTAGCAACGAACTCAGCTTTGTAAATACTTTAGTAGCATAGAGAGGTTTGCAGGTATACATCGTACCGACCAACACTTAATCTGTACAATATTGCGTAGGGCGATGCTTTCAGCAATTGTGACCTGGCGCATTCAGAATGCGACATCAATTTTGTAAAAATTTTGCCCCAAATTCAGTTGAAGATCAAAAAAACACGCTAACTCTCGATGGAGGGATGCGTGCCCTCAAGAATTTAGGTACTGGTACCAACCTAGTAGGGATCAAAAATCTTTGATAAGTATTTGCATAGTTTCGTCAGATTTGTTTTTTGATGTAGTAGAGTTAGAGGGAAACGAGGTGCTGAACTGATCACCTTCTGGTAGTATGTTCCTCGCGACTTTCAAAACTTTGGCAAAATAACAAATCCAGCAGGTCGTCTGCCGTTTGCAAGTTCAAATGGGAGACTTTGGGGGACAGAGAAGTAAGGAAACAGTTTCCATCCAGTATAACATTTATATTCAAGAGAACTTCCTGATGCATCCGAGGACATCGAGAAGGAATGACTGCTGTTTAAATTAGAGATTATTTCATTTGCTGCTGAATGTTGCGGCGAAAACGATTTCAGCTGACAGGCAATAGTGAGAAAAGAATGCCCTGGAGGAGCCAAGAGCTTAAAAAAGCTATTCAAACAAAGAAAGATACGTTCAAGGCCTTGCTACAAGACAGATCGTCATCTGACTTGCAACCCCGGTACAACTAAGACTCGTAAAGCAACAACTTTGACAGTAAAGAAATCTACCTCAGTAGAAGTCATGAAAAAAGTTTGGTCGTCGATTGAATTCCAACTATTTTTTGCCCAACAAAGTATTTTTGCAGACCATTCGCTGTTTACGTGGCTAGCGATCTGAGATTGTCACTTGCACCACAAAAGATTCTGCGGGTAACATTTCGAGGATGAATCCTTTCACGATGGAGGAAATACTTTTAAGATCTTTCGAATCCTATAAAATTATTGACTCATGACACACAAGAAGCGATGCATTTAGGGAAAGAGGAAGTTTTTACTGGTGCAGAAGTGGTAACGGCAATTAAACAGATAAAAAACGGAAAAGCTGCTGATAAAGATGAAATCACACCCGAGATGTTGAAAGCGCTGACTGGAGAAGGAATTCTCTGATTAACGAGAGTGTGTCAAGGTGCGTGAGAATTTAGCAAAACTACTCGAGAGTGACAACCAAGAGTGATTACTCCAATATTCAAAAAAGGAGATCGCAAGCAATGTACGAACTACAGAGGAATATCACTCCTTAGTATGCCAGAAAACGTATAAATGCCTTGAAAGGAAATGCCAAGAAACAGGGGAATCAAAACCTGAGGATAACCAGTGCGGCTTTTGTTCAGGTCGCAGCACCACGGACCAAATCTTTACTCTGAAGTAAATCTTCAACAAATCTTGGGAGAATATGGCTAACATCTGTTTGCATGCTTTGTCAATCTTGAAAAAGCAAATCACCGAGTTCCTCGGAATAAACTTTAAATGGTGTTAAAATCATTAAAAGTAATCTACCCTGCTTTCAACTAATGACTGAAGACCCAATTTAAATCTTTGTTTGTGCATTTGTGTTTGATTAATTATTGGATTTCGCAATCTTGTGACTTAAATCGAAAAGATTATTTGTCATTGTCTAATCGGTGTTTAAGTTAAATTAATGAGTAATTATTGTCCTTTGTTAAAGATAAGCTGCTAATTAGCTCATCTTCAAAGACGCATCTTCAAAGACGCATCTTCAAAGACCTTCAAAGGCTAATTAAACTGTATTTAGAATCGTTGTGTTCTTTTTGTGCTTTATTTGTGTAGACTGGCAGCTGTAGACTAGCAGCTGACAGCCTTTGTTTGTTAATTTCTGGCCTTTGATGCTAGACAATAGGCAATGCCACGTATTTTTTACGACTTGGAACTATTTAAACCTGCTTGGAGCCTGAGAACTCACTAGTGACAAAAATGAGTGAAGTGAACAGTGTCAGTTTTTGGTGATATGTGTTAAATGCTGCTTAACTTGGGCAAATTGCGTTATGCAATCCATTCCCTTCTCTTCCTCTTCATTCTTGTTTTATGGATTTGACTATTGACTGTGAGGGGACAGTCTTGCAGATTGGAAGAAAAGCCCTGAATTGGTTCTTACATCGTATTTTGAGACTACTTCGTTTTTTCTGTATTTTTCTTTATTCAATATAATAATAAATTCCATTCAAAATCAAGA
Source organism: Trididemnum nubilum (assembly GCA_963965965.1). Lineage (NCBI taxonomy): Eukaryota > Metazoa > Chordata > Ascidiacea > Aplousobranchia > Didemnidae > Trididemnum > Trididemnum nubilum. The sequence continues at coordinate 21,479,767 of OZ014479.1, read as the reverse complement.
AAATCAAGTGCTCAGTTGTGAGAAGGAGAAAAGGATTGGGAGAGTTTGGCGTAGCTCTCCCACACGTTATTGAAGTTGGCTATTATACTCCGCATCGTCGCCGTGCAGAAAACACAAAACGGTTTGGATTGGCAAGTCTTGGCAGATATTCAAATTTAAGAAATAATTAAGCTTTAACGAGAAACAATTTGGCAAACTGACACATATCGCAAGACCGGGTTAGAAAGACTTTATCGTTCGTAACAAATGATTTTTCAAGGGTGTGGCGTTGATGGTAGTTGTCACGCCTCATGAAGTGATTTTACTGCCGACAGGAGGTTTGTTTTCGGGTAAATGGCAAGCAGTCAAAGCCATTCCATGTGGACGTTGAGCACCGGCAAAGGTGCGCTTTGTCACCTCTCCTTTTTATTGTTTACATAGATTGAATGGATTAATGCAGCCAAGCAGAGAAGTGTGCCACAACTGGAAATTGCAAAATCAATTGTCTTCTATTCGCTGATGATTCGGTTCTGCTTTCTTCCTCAGAATCTGGGTTCCAGCGCACATTAAATGGCTTTGCAGATGCATGTGACACCGCCTGAAGGAAAATTAGCACGGCCAAAACTGAGGTACTTCACCTCGCAAGAAATCCTAATCAGTGCTTGTTGCAAGTGAATGGAGCGACACTGAATCAGGTAGAGAAGTTCAAGTATCTTGGGGTTGCGTTAACGAGTGACGGAAGACAAGACGAAGAACTCGATACCCGAAGTAGCAAGATTAGTGCAGTAATGCGAGCTTTGCACTATTCGGTTGGCATAAAACGAGAATAATCGAAAAAGGCAAAGTTTTCAATTTTCAAACTAGTTTTTGTCCTATTTTCACTAACAGTCATGAGTCTTAGGTAATGACGAAAAAAAGCTATCGCAAGTGCAAGCGGCCGAAACGAGGTTTTTGTAAAGAATTGAAGGAGTTGCACTATTTGACAGGGTGCGCAGCTTTGATATTTGAAAATCTTTTAACGTCGAACCGTTACTTCTCTGAATTGAAAGATCTCAATTGAGATGGTTTGGTCATGTAAGAAGAATGCCTCAGGATAAACTTCTCAAACAAGCTTTACATGCCAAAACAAAAGGACCAGTTTGACGTACTAAAACTAAATGAACTAATATTACATCGAGGATCTTGGATGTACTTGCATGAGACTTTAGCCCAAGTAAAATGATGGAAGTGATGGAAGACCGTAAAGTGGGGCGGCTAAATCTCGGGTTACTTTCGACGCAACCCTTACAGAAAAGCGGTAATGAAGAAAGAAGAAAAAAAAAGTATATTGTCACAGGTTCAAGTTTTCCAATATCAAAAAGTTATGGAAAAAAGCGGATTTTGACATTTTGCTTTTATTATTTGTATTAATACAAACTCCAACAGATGAGCAGCTATGTTATACGGCCTCCCAAAACCGCAAAAGAAAATAACTGTTGCAAACTATCGTATCTTTCACTGACCCACCGACTTACAATTTATCAAAAAACCTAGCATGAATTCTTAGGAAGTAGACTGGAAAAAGCGAAAATCGAAAGACTGCAAAATTTATCACATCTATAACCATAAACGATAATGAATGAAGGGCTTCTTTTGATGTTATATCGCTATTCACTAAAATCACAAAATCAAAATCAAAATTCACTAAAATCACAGAAAGCCGTCGAAATCACAAAAAGCCGGTTAGAAGCTTTGAACAATTTAAAAGAAATCACTTCTTGGATATTTGCAAAGGCCTTCAAATTTGCTTAAATGCTACCAATTTAACCTGTTGAGGAAAAGATCACAAAAAAATTTTTGGAACGGCAATGGGGTCTCCCGTTTCCTTTGTGGTCGCCAATCTAGTAATGAAAATTGTTGAAAAAAGAGCTCTGTCAACTTTCCACGCTGTGTCAAAAATTTTAAAACGCTGTGTAGATAGCATTTTTGTCATTATCAACAAAAACTCTGTTGAAGGTTTTTTTAGATCATTTAAACACCATTGAAAAATTAATCAAACTTGCAATCGAAAAAGAAGCCAACCACACACTTCCTTTTTGATCAGAGCTGGAGTCTCCGTCAAAATCTTCGAGACCGAGACGAGACATTGACGTTGCGAGACCGAGACTTTGAGCAAAAACTCGAGACGAGACCAAAACTTGAACGAGCCGAGACCGAGACAAGACACGAGACTTTTGAAACCAAACGTTTGCAATGTTTTGCAAATATTTTTGACCCTAAATTTTGGACATTCGGTGAACTTCCCAACACAATGCTATATAGATTTCTGAGCATTTCGCTATTATATAAGGAACAAGCTAATTAAAAAAGTTATACTACTTAACAGATATACTTTTGTTTTTAATTAGAAAGCTTTTTGGCGTCGCTTATGGTTTTTAAGATTTAATACTATAATCATCATCAAAAAATTTTGTTAACTAAATGTGCAAGTTACAAAATGGAAGTAAGAATATTTACGAAGAACTTAAAACAGGCCCGGCGCCAGGATAGCGTGACTGGGGGGGCAGAAATAAATTTTGGGGGGCAGAAAAAGTTTATTTATATGAATTCAAGGGTAGCATGGGGGCACAAGAAGTTTATTCGAGTGTGGATCAAACAAACAAAGTGAAAACCAATAAAAACGGTCTTCACTACAAGAAATTCCACTCATTCTGGTTGTCGTCTCAAAATTCTTGCGATTTTTCACGAACTCTTTAGTGAAGACCAAAAAAAAAGGTCTTTGTCCCAAACGTTTTATGAAATCCGGTGTGAGTCCACAAAAATTACGAAAAAACGGTTCTTGCTGCACTTCAGTAGCCCCGAGTCTGTAAATTTCTTCGAGGTGCAGTTCTCGCTTGGGGAGCATAGTTTTCATTTGGGGGGGCACAGCCCCGGAATGCCCCCCAGTGGCGCCGGCCCTGACTTAGAATAACATTTCGGACTTGACTGTTCCGCTGTAATATTCACAAGACAAATGTTGTCACATTAATTGTTATAACCCATACCTTTATCGCCCCAAGGTGTGATACTATAGGTGTACCATTAATTTGGTTTTTTTGCACAAATGTTGTCCTAATTGTTCTATCAGAGAACGTTGTTCTATAGTCTATGATTTAATATGACATCATAGCAAAAAGCAAGGTCCATAAATTTAGCACAAAACGTTAGCAAACTCCATTTGCTTTGACTCTTGACACACGCATATCGATACAGCGCGGTATGTGGAGCTTTTTTTTCCGTTAAAATTATTGTGGGTTTTTACATTTGGATTGGAAATATGATCAAGACATGTCCATTTTCCGAGACTTCGAGGTGCCGAGACCAAGACGAGACCGAGGCTTTAGACCTACAAGACCGAGAAGAGACCGAGACTTTGAAAAACAGTGTCTCGAGACTGTCTCAAGACCGAGACATGTCTCGAGACACTACAGCTCTGTTTTTGATATACGTACGTTGGTCCGACGAAGGAAGCATGATAATTTCGCCACATTAGTCCACCAAAAACCAATCATAGCAACCGATATCTAATCTTCCAATCAGACCATTCGTTAGAACACTAACAATTGACGATCACTAATTGACTAGGCCAGTGCTCTTTGCTCAATCACAAAAAACCATCAAGATGAAATCAAACACGTAAAAAGCATTTTAAATTTGAACTCGTACCCGAACACGGTACTCATCAACAAACCTTCTAACCTCACAAAACAAGAATTCAAATGCGACGTCAGTATACCCTACTACCCCGGATTGACAGAAGAATTAAGTCGTTGTTTGTCTTAGCACATTGTAAAAACCATTTTAAAACCGTACAATACCATTGCAAGAAACTTGCTAGTCACAAAGACTCAGGGGACCCTATCATGCGACAAGGAGCAATACATTAAATTCCTTACCATGACTGTAACTTTTCATACATTGGCTAAACAAAAGGCACTTTTTCCATTCGCAAAAAAAGAGTGCTTGACTGACATTTGGCATCTACAATATTCCACAAGTCAACACTGACTAAACAATATTTGACAACAAATAAACAATAGTTTGGACTAACGCTAAAAAACTTGCCTTCGCAAAACGCTGGTTTTTGTCGATTCGTATTTCATTAACCAAATCCCCAACACCATAAATGCTTCGCAAAATGACAAATTCCTTAGCATATATTCGGATACGCTATTTCAAGCCCGATGGCCTTATATTAGTGTTTTTCACGCTCCGCCAATCTGCCACTTTTTCGTTTCCAATTTGTAACCATTTTTGAGTTAACGTATGATTCAGTTTGCCACGTAATTTTCTCATTAATCGTACGCTTGTTTTTAATTACGCATTCTAGCCCTGACGAAGATAGGTATTACATGCCCTCGGCATAGCTTATCGAAACGCTGGCAAAAAGTTTTCTGCCTCAACAGTTGCGCTAATAAACTTGATTTTAAGAACTTAAACATTCTTTTCGGAAGAAATTGCAAGACAAAGCTCAACTTACCATAATACCGTACATGAGACAAATAAACCTGAACAATTTTTTTAACATAAGAAAAAGCAACCGTGGTTATTATTGCGTAGTATAATATAGTCAATCGTCTTGATTATTCTTGTCGTAGTATCTATATCGGTCAAACTAGGAAAAACATAAAACCCAGAATAAAAGAACATAACACTGAACCTAAATTTAGTTACAAAACGAATGCTACAAAACATTTACAAAATAATAGGGAGTTTATCATTGATTTCGAACACTCTGAGATTTAAGCATCAGCTTCAAATTTGAAAGAGTTTGTAGTGACCTAGCGACTATATGTCGAGTGAAGTGTTTGGTCATAGGAACCTAAGCCGTTGTTTTACACTGAATCATGTACTTCCTTGGCTCACCCGGACAACACCGAGCTGGTATCACTTGGCCGGATATTTCACACGACCTACGTGCTGATTTTGTTTGTGCTTCGCTATATAAACGCTGCTTTCGCATAATAACATTCTTACTAATTCATAACGAGAAATCTCAGCTTGACGTGCTAGTCTAGAACTCGCGTGCTCTCCCACAAGTTGTTGATCAAAGAAACTACGTTTTTTAATTCAACAGCATAGGGCAGATATTAACGTTGAAGAATCTTCTCTGCCTCTCTAGGTTTTTAACAACTGATTTTTATTGCTCATTGTTTTGTTACACTTCGTTCTTTCTCGTCTTCTACAATTGCATTTTTCCAAACATTTTAAATTTAATACTTGCAGTAATTTGTACTGTAGTAAAAAAGTTTGCGTTAGTCGCCAGATGAGTCCCTTAAGCAAGAACGAAACGCGTCGCGACGGCTCCAATCCATTTATTGTCATATTGTCATTAAATCATTATTCATTTTGTGAAGCAATGTCCAAAGTGCTCTTGTCCTAATCCCTCTCCACAGAATTTGTAGTACAAACTAGTATATTTTCCCCTACATTAATTTTGATATTTCGGTGTTCTGATTGGCTAGATTTTGTTAAGTTTTTTTTTTTGTTGTCTATGATGCGATTTGGTTTTTGACGTTTAGCAAAATTACGTATTTAATATGTGAATGAAAGCGCTACCTCACAGTTGTGAAAAAGTTATGTTGAAAATCTGCTGCGTAACTTCTAAACTTTCAAAGCACATGCGAGTGTAATAAAAATTTATTCTATGGTCGACAACTGGCAAGTAGGCAAATTTTGGCTTTTTGGGTTCAAAATTTGTGGTAGGCGTTTACAAAGTTATGTACGCATGACGACAACAAACGAGTTTGAAATAAGCATGTAGCGTGCTTATGTGTTAAATTGCTGAAGTGATGTCATATATGGTGTCCATGCTTAGTGATGCTAGCGCAATGCGGTTGCCTAAGTGCAGTGCCAGTGTGATACTTACTGGTCGAGAATTTTCTTTCTGATGACCTTGTTGTCAGACCTAAATCAAAGCAATATGAGAAGAGGGTAAAATGGCAAGTGCAAAAATTGTTCTCGTGAGTGATTTGAAAGTTCGGTTGGGCTGCCAGGATAGACTATGTGTGAGTTTAGATGCTGATGCAACACTAGCCTAATGGGAAAGCATATATGTGAGTAAAATACTACCTCAGTAGTTGTGAAAAGTGACCTATTTCCTGGAATAATTTTTAATATCGCATTTTGCATTTAACTGAACAGTGAAAAGTGCTAAAATTTTTTGCAATAATATTTGAAATTCTTTTATGTCAATTTGTCAGCTTAACTGTTATTGGTTGTCAGTCCGTGGATATTGCTCTCAAGAAACGACAAATCAAGGTAGAATTTCTCCTTTCTTTATATTGGGAATTTTACTTAGGGATCGATATTATTATCATTAAGGAATTTTGGTAATTTTCAGTAATTTACAATTTGGATTCAAATTTACTTTTCCAATTTCAGTTATTGGTGTGGTTGATAACGTAAATGTTGGATATGTCTGCATTACTACGAAGCCTCCATGTGGATCAGATGGTGAGTCTGAAAGTGGAGGTGCACTGGTTAATATTAAGCAGTACTACATGGTTAGTAGATAGGTATAGTGATAATATGATGGATAGTTGATGGCTGGTATCAAGTCAATTGATGAATGACTGCTTGGCTTTTTGTAATTTCGGTTTGACTTTCGTATTGTCCTTGTAAAATTTGGGTTGTAAGACGGTCGCTGGATGCGCATTGGCAGTTGAATGGATAAGAGTCGCTTGGTTAGATTTAGTTCTGCATTCAAAAATCAATAACTTACAACTACTTTTATTTGGGCACGTTCTTAGAAGTAATAATGTCTTCAAACTTCAGAACGATTTTTCGTCAATTTCGGAATTTTTGCTCATTTTGTTAAACTTACCTTTGCCAGTTACCTACGAATATTGTTTTAATTTTTCTTGTGCAGATTGTCCATTGACTTAAGTAGTTAGTCGAAACTTGTCTTTTTAAATAAAATGTTTATCACAGCTTTGGCTTTTTTATTTTTAGTGAAACCAACTGCTTCTCAATATCAATTTTTATGCTCCAAAGTCAATATTGCTTCTTTAGTTTCTTTTAGCATTTTCGCGTACAACAGTAATTAACAATAATTTTGACTTTGACGATTAGGGGGTCCGTGCCCTAGTCGTCGATGGTCATTGTTAAAATCAGGGAGCCAGTGGCATTAAAATATTCAATTCAAATTTTTGCTAAGCAATTTAAATGTACAATCCGGAAAAAACTCAGGATTTTTGTCCTAAAAGTTGCTACCTCAGGCCCTCATTTAACCTTTTCATAAATAGGATTAGTTATAATTTACGTACAAGGACAAATCTTCGAGTGAAATGTTAATCACTGCTTAACAAATTGCAGGAGTCAATAATGTACTTAGCTTCCTCCTACCTGGGCTAAGTCACTTTCAAAATTTAACCCAAAAATGCAAAGTTTTGAATGTGTTTTGAACTAGACCCGTAAAAGGAGAACTGACAATCTCATGTAGCTTTCAAATTTTAAAAACTAATTTTTTTAAATGCCCTCAAAAACGCGTGAAATGTGATCCAAATATCATTAAAGTAGTTATTTTTCTAAAAAATACGTACAAAATATCGCTCAGCGACTAGGGCTTTTGCCCGGTGACCCCGCTCCGCCCCCAGACCCCAATCTGTGATTCGTTTGACTTACCATAGTTTGCTCACTACGTCTCCCAATTAAAACATTTTAAGAAAATATTTTAACTTTTGGTTTAAGTTCTCCCCTTAGTTTAGTAAAATCCTGCGGTTGCGTACCAACCCATGCCCCACCTTCTTATTTTTCATTCTAAGATGTGTTTGTCCGACAAAAAGGTCCTATTTTCGAAAAATTCTGATAACGTCATTGCATGTGATTTTCGGCTTTGAGCCTTCCCTTCAAATAAAAAATCCTGGCTACGCTTAAGCTTGCATTCCTTTGTGACGTAAATAATCCACTTAGAAGTTGGGAATTTTACCCGTATTTAACGCTGATTAATTTGCTTTAGCAAGCAGAAGCTAGGCGCTCAAGGGGTTCGCCGTTTTGGCTTTACATCTTTTACGGAAACGGCGTTCTAGTTCACTCTCACCAATCACCACTGATCATAATTAATGAGGAATTGATAGAAATAAGATAGACTGATTGTATTTAATTAAGATTGATTGTGGTATAACAATAACCGAAACGTTTCTTGGTGAAATACGGTTTTTAATGTTGGTTAGTTTGTAAAGTTGAGTGAGTTGCTTTTTTTGACTGAAGATGGTTACAGATCTTAGTCGATATTATCGAATTAAATTTTAAAAATAAAAACTGCTTTATTAGGTTACTAGTTGACTAACTTTGTAACGTAATATAAAGAAATTATACAAGAGCGTACTTTCTGATTGCTAGTGATGAACCGAACTGCATTCCACTTCCACTCTCCGGACGGATTCTCCAAAACAATTTTGTTGCCACATTTCCTTGTCCACAGGCGGAAGACAAAAAAAGAAAAAACACAAAAAACTCCATTGCTGACTGCGGGTTTCGTGCAACTAAATAGCTGCAACAATAAACGACACGCAAGATGCTAACGGTGACTGACGTAGCTCTTTGAATTGTTACGTAAAACTGATTTCAGCTGCAACAATAAGCCTACTCGCACTTCCTGCGGATGTATATGAAAAGCCTACTTCCAAAACGCCTTATATCCACTTTAGATGTTTTTGAGAAAACCGCATAAAACGGTATTAAAGTTTTTTTCTGCAAGTATTTTGTAAATTGCAGATTCGCAGAGGTATATGGAGATTGCAGACGTATACCTCTTCAAAATCGATAAGTTTGAAAAATGAACGATATTTCGTTAAGGTTTTGTTTTGGTTTATTTAAATTTAAAAAGTTGACATAATTATTCGGCGTTTTGAAACCAAACTTAATAAAATTCTAGAAAAGTAGTTCCAACAAGAATTAATCTGAATCTAAACCTAATAGTTTGTTGAAACATTTGTTGTAGTGCGTATAAAACATATTTGGTTGCTGCTTTTAGCCAACGTTGTACGAAAAATCGCTTTGGGGTCGTTTGGGATGATTGCTGTCGTCTCTAACCTTAACGCTTCGCAAAACCATAACGCACTACGAAAGTAATCATAGCATAGGTGGGCAAGTTAATGCAAAACGTTAGCTTCGTTAACCATTAGTCCGTTAACAAACTTCACACCTCCGTTAACGTTAATCCGTTATTTTCAGCTTTAATTAACGGAAGTTAATAAACTCCGTTAATCCGTTAACATTTTGCGTGTAATTTACATTTCTTTTTATTCACTCGCTTCTCGAACACGTATTGACGCTGTTGAGCAGATTGTAAGGAAATATTTATTGCTTATGGTGGTCTTTTTGTGTTTTGAAAGTTACATTTTACAGTCTAATCTAATTTTAAGATAAAAACAAATTCAAATGCACAACAAAGCTGCAAGATATTAACGATAAAAACCTTAACGGAAGTTAACACAACTTAACGGAAGTTACTTTAGTCCGTTAACAGCACTTAACGGAAGTTAATTTAATCCGTTAGCATGAAAAAACTTTTTAACGGATTAACGAGTTAAAGAAAAAGTTAGCTCCGTTATTAACGGATTAACGATTAACGGACTTGTGCCCACCTATGAATCATAGAGTAGGCTATCCGTTGTTGTGACCACCCTAAACTCTTTTTCAACTTTGGGCACTTCCGCAGTTTGGATCGTGAATCCATAATTGTGGACCACGTATTTTTTTGCTGACTCGCGGAATAAAAAAACAACCGCAAAATTTTGCGAACTTGCAACAAAAATTTTAAATCTGTCGCAAATCCGCAATATTAACTCACCGGGCTTTAGTTACAGTATCTGTTCCACTAAAAGATTGCCATCTGAACTAGACAAAAGCAAGTTCATTCTACAGACTAATGCACGCCCAGAGCACAAACTCCAGAATGGACAAAATCCCGAATTGGACAAAATTCAGAATCAAAGCATCTTCAAAGATAGAGAAAGTCATGATTAATAGTGTACTCACAGCTGGCTCATAAGCACTAACAAATATAAATAATTAATTTGCCAACAAAACTGCATGTCTTTCATTCGCTTTTGTCGTGGCGACTCAGAAAAACAGCGCATAATAAAAAATAAAAGTTATAAAGTCGTTCCTGAATCATGTGAGCAGAATGTCTCAGGAAAGACTCCCCAAACAGGCTTTGCTTGCCGAAGCAAATGCGTCAAGACCAGATGAACGACCTAGAAGTAGATGGACCATTTACATTGAGGATCTTGGATGGAATCGCTTGAGACTTCGCCCAAGCGAAATGATGAATGTGATGGAAGACCGTGAAGTGTGGCAACTTGATCTCAAGCTGCCGCCTCCGCAACCCTCACGGAAAAGTGGGCATTGAAGAGAGAAGAAGAAGAAGAAGCCATTAAGTGCAACAACTTTGCAGTTTTGTCGAGTTAATTAGGTGCGAAGCAGTTTGTCTTGTAGCGAAAGCCTCGCACTTATCACGTTTGACGTCAACTCCTTCAGTTTGCAGAAAAAGAAACTAGGTTGATGCAGTATTTAAATAAATTAGCGAGTTTTGTTCCTGACAAAAAAGTAAACAATTAAGAGGTAAAGAGGAAATTGGCCTACCTACAAACTCCCTGAAAATAATTTTTTTTCTATTTCGAATATTGCTTTCTTTTTTGTCAAGAACAAAATCTGGTATGAATGTTTGCTAAATCAAACATTAAAATAATGTTCTTTGCCGTGACTAAAAGGGTTTCCTATGAACTAACCCAAAACCGGCAAAAGAGCAATAAAGTTTCGAAAATTATACTTTAGTTTAATGATTATTATGTGTTATGGTCAATGTATTTTCTAATGCTGCTTTTTGTTTCTAAACAAAAAACAAAAACAGCTACGAACCTGAATTCAAGAGGAGTGCATCACAGTTTAATTAAGAAACTTACAATTTTAATTTTTCTTTGTTTTAACTTTATTTAATTACATTATTTACAAAAATTACACTGAAGATTTTCGGCAAAACATTACACCCTTGTCAAAGAATTTAAACAATTTAACCAATTACTAGTTTCCACACAGAATAAAATAAAATACCACTTTTGCTTACTTTTGCTGCTGCTCGAATTAAAACCAACTAATCATGTCAACGCATGCGATCAAGCAATTTAAATAGTGTAATTATTTGAAGCGGCGTTTGTTTACCCAAATTTTAGCAAGTTTGTTTTGCATGTTTAAATAAATATTCATTTTAATCAAAGATACAAAAATAAATAGTCAAAGTCGAAATAAATAGTCAAAATTTGCGCGCAAAATAAAGCGTTGCAAAAAAAAAAATCAAAAAAACTGCTCAAAGTAAACCGTTGCAAAAATAAATAGTTAAAAAAACTGCGCACAAAATAAAGCGTTGCAAAAATGCGCCGCAGACTTTTTTGTATATTTATCAGTGGAGCGTGACGAAGCGCTCTCGCTTTCTCTTTGATGCGCTCTCGATAAGAGTCTTACCATCATACGCAAGTTTAAAATTTAATTTTTTTTAAAATCTAAACTGAACGATGCAATAAAAAGTAATACCGCACATTCTCTAAACCGAGACTTTAAAAAGTGTATATCAGTGATATTATGTTAGGAAAATCTTAAAATGAAAAAGCTGTTATTTAGGAATAACGTAATTGAAAGAGTACAGTACATTTTGGAAATCAATAAATTCAAAGAATACAACATCGGAACTGTTGAATGTATACATCATTTACAACCATACAATTGAAAAGAAAATGATTTTTACATTTTTGAAGTAATATTCTGGACAACGTTTTTAAAACAGGCCACTAAAAATAACAAAAAAGAAAACGAAATCACCATAAAATTTCATGACTAAATTGGTACGTGACACATTAAATCAACCCTCAAACAAATCATAATTAAATCGTCAGACAATGTAAATTGGTTCAAATTTCAGATCACTACTCAAACAATATTTAGCCTGTTTACATGTGCACTTTTGGCAACCAGTTCTTAGTTCTAGTGCCTGAATTTTGCTGAGTCACACACAAAAAAGGTTCTGAATTACGTTTCTGAATTAGGAATTGTGTGTAACTCAGCAAAATTCAGACACTAGAACTAAGAAGTGGTTCCCAAAAGTGCACATGTAAACAGGCTAATTGCACACTCGCGAATAGAGGTTTTCTCCAAAAATTATTTCTGCACATTTCAATGCCAAAGTTGATGTTGAGAATTTTAAATCAAGGAAACAGACATTTCGAATTGCCACAACATTGCAGCAAGTCGCCTTGCAAGCAAAAACAAAATGATTGCTTAATTGCTGAATATGCAGCGAGCACATGAACCTGTAATTAATTATTTGAGTTTTGTTTTACACAATCCCTACTAGGGAAGAGCAGGCATCTATTTTTGACGACTAAGTAACATATACTGCTCATGAAGTTTAAGCAAAATTTATTCTAAATTTAAGTTAACGTTGAAGATGTGCAAGGTTTACTTTAAATTTCAATTTCATTTCACAAAAACTGAAAGACGAAATCCAGTCAACCGGATTTGAAAAGACTATGATATTTTTGACTAAAAAAGCTGATCAACTTGTCTGGAAGAGCAGAAAATAGAAAGGGATTCAATGCGCTGTTAATGGGAAGCAAGATTACGGCGCTGATCTGGTAGGCGATGTCTGAGAATACGATACCAAGCCTCACATAAGCCAGGATGCTAATGGGAATCCAGCAACAAAAGTCAGTTGCTATGATACGAGCTATACGTTTCTGCATTTTAGCAGTCTGTTCCTTAGATTTATTGCTTCGCACGGTTTTCGAGGATTTGGAAGAAAACTTATACATGAGAAAATAACCAAGTGCAATAAAAAGAAAGCTAAGAAAGTTAATAGTAATTACAGCAATTGTGTATTCCCACGAACTTTCACCGAGCCCTACATAAAATCGTGGTAAGCATACACTAGTTCCACCATAATAGCCAAACAAATGAACAGATGAATCGCGGAGTAAATTGCTTTCAACAAATTTTGCAGCTGAATGGAATTCATTACCATGGTTTGTCATTGTTGAATTTGCTAGAACAGCAAACCTGCAGGCGAACTGCTCGAGGTTAGATGCATTCCACGTACCATTTTGAAATGAGCTGGAGTAAGAAAAGCTATGCGTGAAATATCGAGATGTTGCGTTTAGCGACGGGGCGAAACTCAGAACAAGAGATAGAAGCCAAGCAAAAATAATGCATACTTTCCAAGGACGCAACGATGACGTAAGAGACTCTATTGCCCTAGATATATTTTTTAATCGAAAAGCCATTAAAACAACTAAAAGAAAACATGACAATTCACTGGAAATAACCGCCAAACTACCAATAAAAGAACAACTTAAACTTGACCTCCACTCAAGGTCTACATCCCCATAATAACCAGAAAAATATTCGCTAAAAGCAGCGGTGGTCAGCAAGTAAATTCCCATTATGAAATCAGCAATTGCAATATTTAAAATGATAACGCGCTGAAACCCAATGCTGTCTATTGGCGACCGTTTTTTGAGAAACACTACAGTAGTGATGATGACGTATGCATTTCCAAAAATTACTATCAACCCTATAATCCAAAATGCTGATTTTATGATCGGATTAGCTATCATTTCTGTGTCAGATGAAAAGATACTTTTTCTGTTTGAAGCACTGGGGCAATTTTGTTCGTCTAAGCCATCATCACAGTCTGATTTACCATCACACAATTGCAAAACATCAATGCTAATTTTCCCATTAGCTTTGCACCTAAAACGTTTAGAACAATTTAACTCATCAAATCCTTGCGGACATCCCGTGTTGTTGATAAATTGCCAGGCTGTATCAACAACACCATCGCAGTAACGATCACCCATTGGGATCAAAGAACGGCAAGAGTCGTTGCAGAAAGCTGGAGGATCTTGGCATTGGCATTCATCACTGTAATCTTTACATTCTGGTCTCCCATCACAGACAGTTGCAAAAATTGAAGCATTGTATTTTGTATAACATTCAATAAATGGATTTTTGGTGCCACCAGTTATTATCTTGCTTTTTGTATTGTTGTACAGGGAATTGTGTTTTGCATGTAGCATCACACTATCAAAACAGTATGCTGTTTCTTCCTCAAATATATTCGTACACATACTAGTGCTAAAATATGCTTCACAAAGACACTCATCAGACAAGTCAAAGCAATCACCAACTCCATCACACACCTGTGTCGAGGAAATTAACAAACGTTCATCAAAACATTCAAAACACGAATCATCATCATCGAAACAAAAATCTAAATTATCTACACAATGCGCCAAATTATCATATAAGTTATTTTGTGGCAATATGCATTTGCCACATTTAAAACCTGGTTGTTGGGTAATTATTTCATCACTGCCATCACTGCAATCCACGATTCCATCACAAAACTGCGATAGCAAAATTAAGCTGCCATCAGCACATTGAAATATGCCATTGCACTGTTCCTTATCAGCACAGTAAGATGAACACAGTACATGCGATGAGCAGTTTTCACCAGTATATGCAGAAAAATTTGAGGCAAAACAAGTATTGTTATCACACTGAGGAAAACCAATGTTATTGCATTCTGATACATTGTTCAATCTGTATATTTCAATCCTACCATATGGTCCCAACGGCACTCTTTCATTAGGGCAAAGAATATACCCATCTACAACCGATGAATTGGTTTTACATCCGTCAAGATGAGTACATTTTTGATTCACAACGCAATCACAGGTAAATTCGCCCTTATTTTCATCACATGGGCAGCCAAGTTCATCAGTTGAGTCTGCGCAATGAATCCTTCCATCACATTTGTCTAAAAACAGAACAGATTTTGTCAGTTTGTTAGCGATCTGGACAACGCACATCTGATTTAGTGCAGAAATGCCTTTTCGACCCTAAATTATGCAAAAAAGAAGCAAATGTAATAACTTTGCAATTAAAAGTTGCATTTTAAAGCATATTAAGCAGTGGTGTGAAAAGTACTCAAAAATTGTAATAAAGTAAAAGTTTCGTTGTTGAAAAAAAAAACTACTTGAGGTATGAAGTACAAAGTACTGACCAAATAAAGTACTTGAGCAAAAGTAAAACAGTAGTCATTTTAAAAGTACTCAAGTGCAAGTATTTTTGAAAGTATTCAGGCAAAATTAACAAATTTTCAATCGACATATGACAACTGGTCGGCTACCTTCACAACACTGTCACAAGCGCTTGGTTTTTCAACCCTTCAATATCTCAAGAAGTCAAGTATTATTAATTATCAGAGGTGGAGTCGAGAATCCAACGTTAGAGGCCAAGGCCAAAGTCTAAAAAAAAAGTCCGAGGACAAGGCCACGGACCGGCTTTTCAAGGATGGACCCTCTCAAGGCCAAGGACAGAAATGCTCGAAACTAAGGATCAAGGACACAATTTTTATCTAAATAGTGGTCGGCGAATTTCCGATAAAAATTAAGCGCAAGAAACCGCAAAATTTCAGGTGTTTTCCGAAAAAAAAGTCATCGCGCAAGAAACCACAATTTTTCTGCGAAATTGCTGGCTTTTCCATGAAAAAAAAAAATGTCTTTGCAAATTTTCCACAAGGTTTTTTGCGTTCTCCATATTAAAAAAAAGTTATGACCGTGGCCCGTTTTTAACATATCAAAAAAAGTGCTCTTCTTGGCCGAGGAAAGGGCATTTTCGAGGACTTGTAGGCTTCGAGGACTTGTAGGCTTCGAGGCCAAGGCCAAAGCCAAGGATTTGAGCATTGAGGCCAAGAACTTCAAAATGTGTCCTTGAGGACTCCACCAGTCCTATGTTCAGAGGCGCCCGCAGAAATTTTTTCAGGGGGCAAGCGACGTATCCATTATCTACTGGATAAAATAAAATCTTACAGCTGCAACTAGAATTTTGCTAAGAGATTTGAACCAAAAGTTAACATGACTCTGTTAAAAAAAAGGCTGAAATTTGGGCGGCATGTTGAGCAAACTGATGCAATTCAAATGTATTATGGAGGGAGTTGCTGAGCAATTTTCGCAATTTCTGGAAAAAAATAACCATTTTTACCTCATTTGAATCACATTTCGAACGTCTTTAAGGTCATTGGATAGAACAAAGTTGCTGATATTAAGAATCTACTTGAAATTCTTAAATTGCCCAGCCCTTTCAGTCCTCTTTGCAGATCAAATTTAAACCACATTTAAACGTTCGTAGCCAAAAATTCGCAATGGAGGGGCTGTTTCGGGAGTCTGGGGGGGAGCCGCCGAAAGCTAAGCCCCCCGCCGCCGGAGGAAGGAGGTCTGAGGGAAAAGCCTACAGCCGCCGGAGGCATGGAGGTCTGGGGAAAAACTCCAACACTCAAAAATTTTGCATTTTTTTTGCAAAAATAACTTACTGTACTTTTAGGGCTATTTTGATAAAAAATAATGCTTTTAAAACGTAGCATAGAAATTAGCAGTGCAAGCATGATCAAACTGGTTGCATAAATGGTCTATGTGGGAGGTGGGTAATGTAAAATTTTAGTTCTCTTTGCATGCTGGTAAATCATAAAATTCTATAGTTTAATGAAACTCACACGGAGTAATCTATTTCGTCTATATTTTATAATTAAAATAATTGGGGGGGGCTAATGGAAAGATATTTGAGAAAAGTGATTGGTAATTAACTAATCCTGAATAGTCCCCCTCTCCCTATTCCTGAGTTTTTAATATCTTTGTTGATGAAACGATGTTCAGCGATTTTACACTAGCGATCAACTCTGATTGCTTATTTTTGGGCATTTTTCAAAGTTTTTATAGATTTGTTAGTTTTGTTTTTGACAAGTTAGCCCTCCTGAATATATGTTTCAAAAGATGCTATAAATCACTTTTTAGTTCATTCCAGTGATTAAAACAGTTTCAAAAGAGCTAAAAACGTGGTACTTTCCTTAATCTGCATTTTGGTCGACAGGCCAATTGGGGAGGGAGGGCTATAGCCCTCCAAACCCGCTACGCTACTGTATGTGAGATAAGGTTTCCAAGTGACTTGGAAAAGGGGAGGCTAAGCTTCCTTAGCCTTATTGGTTGCCCCACAGATCGCAACCTGAATTTTGTTTAGGAGGGGGTTGATTAACCTAAAGACTGAATTTTTTTTTGCAAAATGCATCAATTGGGCAGCGTGCCAAGCAAACAGGTGCAACTAATGTATATCATAGACCGGGCTCTTGGGGCAAAACTCTAACTGCTGGGCAAATTTGGTGTTATTTCAGAAAAAAAATAGCCGTTTCAAAGCTATTCGAATCAAATTTCGCATCTTTTTAGAGCTATTTAAACAACTAAATTGATACACTTTGAAAGCCATTTAAAAGAATTAAATAGCTCAGCCCCTTCAAACCCCACGTTACTCCTAGGTCAAGTCCAAAACTTGTTGTAATTGAATAAACTATATGCTGAATAGCCCCCCCCCCCCTACACTCTTTTTTTTTATGAAGTTTACGTTAAGCATTTTGCATTAAGAGATCAATTTTGACAGCTAGTTTTTGCCATGTTTTGAAATTTTTATCGATTAATTTGTTAGCTGCATTTTCGATAAATAAGTTAATACCCCATCCCCCCCCCAAAAAAAAAAGATTGTAATTAGAATAATAAAAGTAGCTTTGGACAACTTCAAAGGCCATATTACTGCAAAAGACGGCCTTAGAAGGCCAAAAATTGTGACATTTTTTTATCGTGAACTTTGGTCAATAGCAGGCCAATGCACGTGGGCACAACAACCCCTGGCTACGCTATTGATTGCAAGTTTGGTTTTTGATATCGGTTTCTGGGCAAAATTAATTTATGGCGGAGTAATTATTTGTTTTAGTGTTTATATAAGTGCAACGTAAATTTGAAATATTAAACACTTTATTGCATTTAGATTCTAATTAGAGCTCATTGACAGAATGCAGAAACGTTTGATATTGATAATTAGTTTATCAAACAGTTTAATGCTTAATCCTGGAGCATTGCTTACGCTCGCGTTTAAGAAAATGCTGTATGCTAATTCACGCAAAATAAGCAGAAAGGCTTTATTTCACCGGAAATTTTTTCTACTTTTTATTAATTCTGACTAATATCTAACCCAAACTCAAATGCTTACTCTACAACCATCTCCAAATCGAACCCTAACCTAAACTCTAATCTCAACCCCAAAAAAAGCAAATGAAAAAAGCACGGGTGAATATTTCTCATTGTCGTTTTATTCTCTTTAACTTGAAAATTTTCGGTGAAATAGTCAATACCAATGGGCAATCCTGTTTCTCCTGCCCCCGCCCACTGCATCATGGCAAAAAAGGTAAAAAAGTTCACAAAGGGTCGTTTTCTAAGTTTAGATAAATATACTTGATTTCTTTTGCAAATTTAAAAGTAAAAAAATCTTGACACTCTAATTTCCAGGGGGCGGCAAGTGCCCCCCCCTGCGGGCGACTTGCTTATGTTAAATATTCCAAGTTTTTTGTTATTACGCTCAAGACAAATAATTCAAAACAACAACAACAGCAAGACTTCGAGATTTAAAAATTATACCGCGCAAAATTTACACGAAATCATTTCATAACATCTTTGCTCAAAAACTCATTGACTGTCATCGTTAAATTAATATGCTAAGAAGTAGAAATACTGTGGACGTGTCTAATCTATGTATATTCTATAGGGTGGGACAAAACTTATGCACCATAACTTGCTCAGTATGTTTTTCAATAAATTTTATTTGGATTAATTAATAAAAATTATTGCGAATTTTTTTGAATTGAATTTATTTCACATGCCAAGGCAGGCAGAAGCCTGAAAAACATTATGTCACTAAAATCACACGAAATTATTGTTAATAGCCCATTTACATAGTTCTGGGTCTCTGCTGGTACGAAATCAATCATTATATTGAAAACATTTTGGAATAACATTTTGCACAATAATTACAGTATCGTACAGTAATGCCTAATGCATACATGGTGCGTGATTTTTGGCTCACTCTGCAGAATTTTGCTTTAGAAACGTTTAGTACATCGGATGAACTATTGGCAAACTTGTATCTCTCTGTTTGCTTCTTTGATGATTTACAGTATGCGGCCACGGCGAAGGGCAAATACCAAACAACGTGAAACTAAAAGCATCTTGAACTGCCATTCGCCAGAACGGACGAGATGCGTACTCGCAAGCGTAGAAAAAAGGCTTGGTCACGGTCGCTACGATGGTCTGACCTCTGACGCAAGAGTTGTCAGTCGAAAAAGGAGCAAAAGACAACCAACTTAACTGAATTGAACAATTGCCGGTAGCAAAGTCGACCGCTCTCACAAACTTGTAGTTCAAATTTAAAATTACAGTACTTTGCACGTTTCTGAAACAAAATACTTCTTAAATAACGCTACTTCAAACTAAAAGTAAGAATGTACAAGAATAAAAGAAGGCACAAAAAACTATTCAAAAAGTACTCGGTACCGGAAAAAAACGAGTTATCTACTAAGGTAAAGGTATTTCGTTACTTTACACCACTAATAATTAGTAGCATGGCTTGAAAAGTTAAAGACTCGTTATTATTATGATCCAGAACCCATCAAAAGTTGGATCCATCTCGAGCTTTGTGTTGTTCAAATCCTTGCATCATTCGATACGCGATACACAACAATATTATCTGCTAGTCGTATCCAAGTAGTAAATTTAAAAATTGCTTAGAACTATTGAGTTCAGAAAAATAGGTCACAGAAAATTTGATGACAGTCATATTGGTCCGAATTGAAATAGGCATGAGCACATGTATTGCAGCTGCATAAATAATACAAAACTGGTAAAAACTAATACTGATTGCACTCCACGGTCCAGACAAAACAGTTAAATCATTTTTCACAGCTTGAAGTTCGAATACTTTTTTCTCTTCAATTTTTCGTAATTTGTTAAACTTTCTAACTTGCGCAGTAGGCCTGAGTATGTCGCTCAGTATTAGTCGCAAATTAGCAAACTACTTCAATTAAGTTTTTAGAGTTTTGCTTTGAACTTTGTGTTTTCAACTTTATTTTAATTTTTGACTCTGATTAGGGTTTCATGTTATATCACAACGTTTAAACTAATTGTTATAAATGAATGTGTAATGCTACGTGAAATTTTGCGCGTTTTTGATTTTATTTAAACACTTTATTTTTTATTTTGTTGCTTTAAAGCTTGCTTTAAAAAAAAAAAGTAACGAAATGCTCATTTTTTCCCTCCTTAACTGTATTTTGCACGGGGTATTTGATCAATGCATTCTTCACGGAGGGAGTGCGAAAAGCCCTTTCTACCTAACTTTTAAACCAAAACCATAAAAACACTAAATTTGACATGCGGGTTGGTGTTTATCAAAATTCTCAAAAAAATATTTTTGTGTTAAGGACGTTATCATAATGACGTCACGGCTATATTTACAAAAAACGACGTCATTTTGTGATGACGTCACAGGCGGTTTAAATTTTGTACATAAGTTTGCTTTGTAATACTGAACTATAAAATGCTTTGGCCAAATATGAAGTAGTTACGTTACAAAACCGTCTTATGACGTCATTTTAGATCAATTTTGGCCTAAAATGCCCAAATTTTTTAAGGTGACTTCGGGAAACTTCCCGTTATCTTCACAAATTCAAATTTTTAGGAGTTATTTGCAATAAAATTTCACTTAAAGTTAAGTTGATTTGGAATAAAAATTTTGTTGCTAAAGGAAATCCTCACAAAAAATCCGAGAGGGGGGCAAAAACCTCTTTTTCCCATTGTAAAATATTGTTAAATACTCTGTGTGAAACTAACAAGTTGACAAAGTGAAGCATTTTTTTAGGTTAAAGACTACAAGTCGTATGTACCACCGTGAATTAACTTTGCTCCATGAGTCGACAAATTTTAGAGCAAAAATTTAAACAAATGGCCGGTTATAATATTGTAAAATAATTCAAGAATATAGCGTCTCTGAACTTGAAAATTCGGTTTATTTTGACCTAATAAGTTTGTCGGTGAAGAAGATAGAAAATTGATAATCTTCGTAGTTAATCTACGTTGGTGCATTTCCCTAAATGTGTCATTGATGGCTGACTGTAAAGCTAGCATTGGCAAAGCTATACGATATAAATATTGATTAAATACCCTTAAAATTCTTCTTAGTAATTCGGTAACCATCTCTAAATTTATCGTAGGAATTCCGTTTATTTTACACTTTTATATGTTAAACATAGCGAATCAAAAAAATTATATTCCACTTATGATATAACTTATAATATAATAAAAATTTTACACCGGGGAAAAGACATTTATAACCGATCAGTGGTCGAGTAGATAGAGCGTCTGCTACTAAAACGGTAGAGTCGGGTTCGATTCCCGGTCGGGTCAAACCAAACACTAGAAAAGTTGGTTTTCACAGCTTCCCTGCTTGGCGTTCAGCAATTAAAGGAACAGTGTGAAGCCTCCACCGTGTTTGGTAGACAGGTGAGCAGGTAGCAGCTTGACTCGAAGACCAGAAGGTCACTTTGCTGTCTTCTGGCCAAGGCAAATTGGTGAATAAAATGTAATGACAATTATATAAGTATGTTAATTTTTGAGCATTCCACCCAAATTGAATTTTAGTGAAACAAATTTTCCTACCAGAAAAACTAGAATAGCAAACGTTCCGACCCTCTCTTTCTCCGTCCCACTCGCACATGTAGCTTCCTTCTTTATTACAATTGCATCTTTGCGATTTCCAAGGCGGACATTCGCAATCACTGCCAGCTTCATCGTTTGGAGTCAGCCAATAACAGTCAATTCTATTATTACACTGTTGATGACTCCTGCAGGCACGTTCACTGAAACTGTGCAAGTTTAGTTTTAAAAAAGTTTCAATAATTCCCGGACTGACTCTCTTATTATACTGAAATGTAATTAAATCCTTATTCATAAAAGCTATATCATTTGCGGTCTTTAATTTCAGCTGGCATCAGCCTAACTATCTACTTCACGCGGTAGAGAGTTTACTTATTGCTAGATGTCAACCAGGAAGTTACGCGTGAATACCATTTTTTATCCATAGCCTATTAAGTTATGGGGAAAAATTTATTGCAATCGATTACTGTTCTAAACAACTTTATTATTTTTTAAATTTGCTATTTGCTCATCCTAATTTACTGGCATCAAAGTTTTTTGCAAAAAGTTAGCAAACTCCTACCGTGACGAATGAGCAATAACCAACAACCTAAACACGACGTTGCTTAATCAAGAATTTTCAGTGCTTTCTTTGGTCAACTCGATCACATGACTGCGCCTTCAAATATGAGCAATGATGTAAAATACATTAAAAAAACAAGAAAGGAAAAGGTTTGCTAACTCCTTACAGAGAACTCTGCTAGCACTCCGTAAATCAATTTTTTTGTTTACTTTCAAGTTTAAGCCAGAAACAATGCTAGTACTAAATTGTGCATGTGGTATATACTTACCTCAATTTTTTAAAGAAATTGGTTTTGAGGTAATTGCGTCACGTTTTTTAACAAAACTGGCATCAATTTGCTAATTAGGTTTTTACCCAAATATCAATAGTTTTTAGACGGGCGTTAGCTGCTTGCGATAAAATAAAATTCGCAATTCAAGCAAGCGAATTGCTTACTGTCCATGGCTAAAATGCTCATCACGAATAGTTGCAGCGCTTATTAAAATAGTAAAATATGTCAGTACGATACGGTACGAAAGATACTAATACTCAGAGGCGGAGTCGAGGACACAACGTTCGAGGCCAAGGACTCAATAAAAATCCGAGGTTAAGGCCAAGGACGGACTTTTCGAGGACAAACCCTCTCGAGCCCTAGGACAGAAATGGTCCAGGCCAAGGACCACGGACACAATTTTTCTAGATGACGCTCGTCAAATTTTCCATAATTTTTAAACGCAAAAGGATCTGAGATATGGCATGTTGTTAAGATATTTTATAATCCGAAAATAGTAATTTTTAAAAATAATAATAATGAATACCATTTTGAAGTTTTACACGTTAGCAGCTGATAATGCTAAATATATGTACCATAGCGGTATCGTGGTACTGAAACAAGGCCATAACTCGTGAATGAGAATTAAGTTAAACCATAAACGTAAAATAATCAATTTCAATGCCTTAATTTTATCATTCAAGGCCCTGATGCAAACGTTCACTGATTATGGATCCCCACTTTTTTAGTACAGCTTTCCAAACGCAAACCATGTCGTTCGACTGAACGATATCTTTTCGCGGAATTTTTTAAATATTATTATCTAAAAGTATTGCAAAATACTGTACATTTATGTTTTTAAAATGAATTGAGGTACCGTACCGGGTGTATTTTGTAGCCTCAGTTTTTGGAATTGAAACTAACGGGGTTTTGGGGAGAGAGCAAAGTCAAGATGCCCTTTGCTTAATAAATGTAGTGATTCTAAATCGCTGTACGGCCTGCCGTTTAGGGGCTATAGGTCGACTCTTTAATAGCAGCAAACAGAGGGTATACTGATCGGCTGAAACACAAATTCTTAAAGCCAGCACGAAAATTATCGCTTACGGTACGTTTCGTACCCAGCGAGAGTACACCCTTTTTTTTTTTGAAAAAAATAGTAATTTTCGTGACTTCAAAGAATATTACACACTTAGATTTTTAAGGTAATGTTTGAAAAGAAAATACCGTAAATGTTAAGTTAGAAAAAGTTTATTTTTCACACAATTTCCCAATTCTATAATTTTAAGCCAATCTTTTCTTTACATTTCAGTTTATGTGATGCTTTTCTCACATCTAATGCATATCAATAAATCATTGCAAACGTTTAGGCAGCCAAAAGACACTTTGTTGTATTTAACATAGGTATTTAATCAACAAAAAATAATCTGAGGATCCCAGCATGATCGTATTAAGAAGGAAGGCATTGGAAACATTTGCCCCGGACCCCCTTCAATGGCTCCACAATGGTAGAAACGGAAAAATAATACACCATTAATTTTTTCTGAAGATGTTCAAATTAGTTTGCGGGAACTTCGCTTCTTCATTTTATAATGACGTGGAGTAAAAATGTAACAAGTCCAGCAACCAGCGCGCATTTCTCCTGGTATTTGAAGAATTATTAGAGTTAGATTACACTTCACAGTTAATTTCTTAATATTTTTTCATTAAACATTTTTTGTGATCTAATAGTTTGTTATGTGGTATTTCTAGCGGCGATTTTCAATACACAAATTGTTTAGTGGATGTGGTTTTGCCCCTCCCCTCCCCAGACCGCTTGCCAGTGCTTAGAGCTCCTAGCCTTTTCTTATCTTAAAACAAATTCTGAGCACTGGTGCATTTTCTGAACTTAGTTCTCGATCTCCAAATACATTTTGTTAGTTGTATCGAGATATAATAACATAGTTAATGTAGTATAATATCAATATGCCATTCCTGGTAATACTGTATAACATTTCATTATCATACACATGCTCTCTTCTAAATTCATACGCAGAATAGGTAACGTAATGTTTTAGCTATAGCAACTCAAAATTGTTTGTGTCCAAACCCCCGGTTCTTTCTTATGGCTCTAGATGGCTTTCGTACTTTGCTGTTTGTACCGCCTGCCGTGCACCGATAGTAGCCTATTAGCAGAAACAAAAACAACAGTTTTTCGCAATGCTTTTTGCCTCCTAATTCTCCGATAAGAGTTTTCACACAATATCATTTAATATAAGCATCAGTAAGACCTGGCTTCGTGGACATCAAATTGCACTGTTTTTTAAATAAGAAAAGGAAACAAATGGACCGACTAGAAGTTTATATTGTCTTTTGTTTGGTTATTTTCTTTTCAACCAATCAAAAAATAATGCTGTCCTCGAACCAAGAACAGAGCATTTTCGAGGACTTGTAGTATTCTAGGCCAAGGCCAAAGCCTAGGACTTAAGCTTCGAGGCCAAGGCCAAGGACTTCAAAATGTGTCCTCGAGGCCAAGAACGTCCTCAAGGACTCCACCTCTGCTAATACTTACCCTCTATTTTCATCTTTGTTATGCAAACAATCAAGAAATACGCCATCACCAACTTTTGTGTTTAAAATACAATAAAAAACGGGGAAAAATGCTTTTCTTCCAGGCCTAGTAGGAGTACATCCAACGCCACGTTCACAGTCACTGCATTGAAATTCATCATCGGCGCAAAAGCAGTCAATTTCATCGGAACCATCCTCGCAGTCTCTAACTCCATCACAAACCCACGATTGTTCAATACAACCATGGTTCGGTAGATTTATGTGATATGGCTGGTTTCGACATTTACAGTTAAACTTCCACTCTGCAATTCCTAAACGCGAATGTGGACCGCACGTTTTTTCGTGGCAGCTTACTGAAAAAAAAATCAAGTAAAACAAGAAATGAAATGCATTTAATTAAAGGTTTGTAATGTCAATCGAGCTAAGGTACTATAGTATATTAAATTTATGGAATCTACTCCTCAGATGAACATAAATATGAGGGTTTGGGACTTTTTCCAAATTCATTTTGATTGGCCGTATAAATTATTCCCAGCTTATAGTGCAGCGTTTGTAACCTACCAGTCCCAAAACCGTTTTTGGTAATGTCTTTGGTGGTATTGTGCTATTTTGAAATACTGCCCAGTATGTCCCTCCCTTTTTTCAACTATTTCTCCTCTTTGGATATTTGGTGCTTTTTCCACTCTCTAAAATAATTATTTACTTGTTACTTCCTTGAGCCGCCATAAAAACTTTTTTGCTTTTAAAATTTAATTATTCACAGTTACCAGTCTAAGCGTTTTGAGCACTTTTTGAATTTCGATTTAGTCTTTGGAACCAGCAGTATAGCTGGTTAGATTTGGTATGAGAAAAAAATCGACTCGAAGGCAATGTTCTAAAAAAAAAAAATTTTTAGGTGTTTGAAAAAAAATTGACCACGATGTCTGTTTTGGAAGTTAATTTTTGATATTACAATCAGTTAGCTGAGAGAGATAGATTTCTGCTACCACTTCTTTTTGATAGTTATGGATGTTTATATTTTCGAATATTATTTCAGAATTTCAACTTTTTTATTTGCGTAGAAAAAGCTTCAAACCATGTACATCGAACAGGTGAATGCTGGTATTTGGTACACATACTGTAGTTTAAAGTTTCACTTAGAGCTACCATAAAAGAAAAATTCTCAATTAATCTTTGCAAATGAGAAAGAAATGATTTTTCTTCGTTTACAAGGTATTTGAGTTTGAAGGTAAAATTTTTTTCCTAACTCCAGTATTTATTGCCGGTTTTGGTTACAAACTGTTTAAGTTTGGGTTGGCAGGCCAATAATTTGCAGGGCAGTTGCAGGTTAGGGTAGAGTGCAAAAATTAATATTTATAAAAATCTTTCGTAATAGTGAAAAAAATATGCAGTGGTATGGTATAATCTTGCATACAAACGTTGAAGAAAAAATATTGACATCTTAGATTGCCACAATGCACTTGAAAATTTCCACTTTTTACCAGTTAGCGTGTTGCATTTTTCAGTATTAAATGCGGCAAATTTACCCATCCTTTACGACGTCATCATTGTTGGAGACATACATAATTGTGTTTCGGTTTTTTGCTTTCGTTTATGACGTTATTTACAATCTGATTTTCAGAAGTTTCCATCAGCAAAAACTGAGCGATATTGTCAGTTGGTAACAGTCCAGCGCAAAGTTATCAATATCAATGCACGAAGGCCTAACGGGTCTGTTAGTTTTACCAAGTAGGTCTATAAATAGATTGCTTTGTTGTTGAAGCTGGATGACAGTATCTGTTGTTGTCTAAAGTAGTATTAGATCACAGAGGTGGAGTCCTCGAGGACGTCCTAGGCCTCGAGGACGTCCTCGAGAACACACTTTGAAGTCCTTGGCCTTGGCCTTGGCCTCGAAGGTCAAGTCCTTGGCCTTGGCCTCGAGGCCTCAAGTCCTCGAAAATTGGCCTGTCCTCGGTTCGAGGACAGCACTATTTTTTGAATTGTTAAAATGTTTTTGGAAAACGTTTTTTTGTGGAGATCGCTTGAAAAATTTTTGTGAAGACCTTTTTTTTTGGAGATCGCCTGAAAAAATTTTTGTGAAGACCTTTTTTTTGTTGGAGAGCACTTGCGTTTGTGTCCTTGGTCCTTGGCCTCGAGCATTCCTGTCCTTGGCCTCGAGAGTGTCTGTCCTCGGAAGGGCTGTCCTTGGCCTTGGCCTTGGCCTCGGATTTTTTTGTGTCCTTGGCCTTGGTCTTGGCCTCGAACCTTGTGTCCTCGACTCCACCTCTGTTAGATCAGCCTTCTTGACTATGAGATCAAAGACAGGTGATCTAAACAAAGACCAGTCGACAGTGGTAGCACAAAGTTTTTTTTATTCTGCAAGGGTTCTTGTCAGACGGAACTTTTCAGTTTACACCGCTTTGGAAAGGGAGCCTTGACAATCTTTAAAAAACGCTTGACAAATTCCAAAATATACAATTGTTTCACAGATGCAGTTCATCAGTTCATTATTGCCAATGCGATGCGATAGGCCTACCGACTTAGTAAAGGCGAAGTAAATCAAACTGTATAATTAAATGATATTAATATCCATATTTCTAGGCATAGGGGTAGCCAGGAGGCCCAGGCCCCCCCCAATTGAAATACCACCAATGATTAAAAAGTATGAAAACAAAGTCTAGCGATGTTTAGTTGCAGTTACGGACGACGAGGGAGCCCCAGTGCCAATAACTAACAATCAGGGGCCCCTTAACCAACGACCACGAGGCTCCGGGGCCCCTAACTAACGACAAGGGGGCCCCAAGGCCCTTAACTAAGGACCAAGAGCCCCGGGACCTCTAACCGACAACCAGGAAGCCCCGGGGCCCCCAAGTAAAAAACGGGGGCCCTGGAGCCTCTAACTGACAAACTGGAGGCTTCTAATTGACAACCAGGGGGCCCCGGGGCCCCTAACTGACAACCATGGGGCCATGGGGCCCTTAACTAATGCCCAGGGGCCCAAGGGGCTCCTAACTAGCAACCAGGTGACCCCGGGGCCCCTAACCGACAACCAGGGGGCCTGGGGCACATAACTGACAAACGGGTGTCTCGGGGCCTCTAACTGACAAACAGGAGGCCCTGGGGCACTTAAATGACAACTAGGGGCTCCTAGGGCCCCTAACTAACAACCAGGGGGCCCCAAGGTCTCTAATTGTCAAAAAAGGGGCCCCTAACCGACAACCAGGGACTCCGGGTCCTTAATTAACAACCAGGGGGCCCCGGGGTCCTTAACTAAAGGCCAGGGGCCCGGGGCCCCTCAATTGAAATGCCACCAATGACAAAAAGTTGACGAAAAATCCTTGTTTCTTCATTTTCAGTATCTTTTAGCATCTTTGCGTACAACAGTACACGCGGACAACAGCAATTAAAACAAAATAATAGTGCAACAGCAATATAACAATAAATAATTGATGACCAAGGGGCCCGGCACACCCCCTTAATTCAATTTTTTCCAACCAATTTAAACGTATAACTAAGGTGAAATCAAGGCTTTTTGTCCTAAAAATTGCAACCTCTGGCCCTCCTCTAAACTTTTTATGAGCGTAATGCAATAAGAAGCGCCGTATTTGCCATATGAAACAGCGCCGGGGCCCAGCGCTCAGATGGTAGGACTTTTTTTGGTCTTCATTTATATTTGGCTCGACGATGTTGCAAAAATTCCCTAAGTGCCAAGGGCCCAGCGCAATGTAAATCCGGCCCAGGAATAACTTGTTTAGTAAGCGTAATTATCTATTGTAGCATTTTTTAGTAACGATGCAACTCCACCTCGCCAGTTTTTACTCAAAAAATACTTTTAAAAAAATAGCTAGAGAAAATGCTTATTGAACAAATTATTGAATTTCAATTGAGGGGGTCTGGGCCCACTGGCCGTACATGTACTCCTATAACTGGTTAACTTTATGACAAAATAAAAATCTCTGGGGAAAATCTTCGAATGGATTAATTACTACTTACTGCTAAAATATTGCAGGAAGCAATGTGCCTTACTTACCCTTACATGGACCAAACCACTTACAATTAAAATTTTACACCATAATGCAAGATTTTAAACGTGTTTGGGACTTTAATTGCAAGTAAAAGGAGGAGTGAACAGTTAAATTTTTTTGATTGGCTTTCATATGTAAAAAAATCTAGTTCTTTCGAAAGCTTTGAACACGAGCGAAATGTGATCCAAAGAGATTAAAATAGCTTTTTTTCCAAAAACTTACAAAAATCACCCAGCGGCTGGGGGCGTTGCCCCAAGACCCTCATAGCCACCGGCGGCTGGTGGCTCCGCCCCCAGATCCCCGTCTGTGACACGTTTGAGTACACTAGCTTTCTCAACACGTATCCTAAGTTAGACATTTGCATTTTTTTACTATTAGTTTTCGCCCTCTTTCTTAACCAAAATCCTGGTTAAGTGCCAACATACTACAGCTTCAGATCTTCTATTCTACGTTATCTTTGCCCCACAAAAAGTTCCTTTTTTGAAAATTTCTGATGACGTCATTGCATGTGATTTGTGGTTTGGGCCCCCCTCAATCAAAAATTCTGGCTACGCCTACGTTTCTAGGACCGGTACGAGCCAGTAACTAAATTTAAGGGATATTATAATAAAATGGCTGATGCAACAAAACAAAAATCGGTATGTCCAATATTTGGTGCTTCTTATTTGCCCACCCAATTCCTTATTTGCCCACCCAGAGAATATCCTCATTGCTATGATCACTGGTGACACAGAGCATGTCCGAAAGCTTGAGTTGCGAAGGATGTTGAAAGTACGCCATACTTCAACAACAAGATCTCTGCGACAATTCAGACTACCAATCTTAAAATTTTGCGTTCGCAGACTACATGAAAATGAGTGATTGATCTGCAGAAAATATTACAGAACTGCCACCCGCCAAGTGTATTTCAAAAAAAAGAATTCATGAAATGCATAAAATATAACAACACACCTGCCATTGAATTAGAAAACTGCTCATGTCATACCCAAGCTGTTGAACGATGCGTAACGTTAGTGAGCGATGCACCGGGGGCAGTTAGCGAACAGAAACAATGGTATGGGTTTATCAGCACACGAATCAGTTCGCGCCGAAGCATGCCGAACTTTGAAACAAAAACTCAAAATTGCGTTGAAATCAAAATCGATCTTGCTTGCTTTTATTTCATTGATGGCAGATATCTTGAATAAACGTTTTGAAAAGTAGGGCAAATGGGAACCATGGATGCGTGTTCCCGATCTTTCTCACTTGTTTTGGATATTTTAACGCAGCAACAAGCTGAAAATTGCTTTTTGTGAGTAAAACTTGAAAATTTATTGATGTGATTTGTGGTTGATCCTCCCATACCAGTGCGTAGTACCTCCATTTCTGAAAAATTTTTGGTACTCTGCCATGATATCGATTGGAAAGCAAGTCGCAATTATTTAACCCAAGTATAAATGCTTAAATGTGCAAAATGATCGTCGCAAAGTTTACCAATAGATATAATAATAGACGTGCCTCGCGTATAAAAGTTTACATGCGATGTGGCCGTGTGAAAATTTCCGTCTGACAGGAACCCTTGCAGAATAAAAAAAACTTTGTGCTACCACTGTCGACTGGTCTTTGTTTGGATCACCTATCCTTGATCTCATAGTCAAGAAGGCTGATCTAATACTACTTTAGACAACAACAGATAGTGTCATCCAGCTTCAACAACAAAGCAATCTATTTATAGACCTACTTGGTAAAACTAACAGACCCGTTAGGCTTTCGTGCATTGATATTGATAACTTTGCGCTGGACTGTTACCAACTGACAATATCGCTCAGTTTTTGCTGTTGGAAACTTCTGAAAATCAGATTGTAAATAACGTCATAAACGAAAGCAAAAAACCGAAACACAATTATGTATGTCTCCAACAATGATGACGTCGTAAAGGATGGGTAAATTTGCCGCATTTAATACTGAAAAATGCAACACGCTAACTGGTAAAAAGTGGAAATTTTCAAGTGCATTGTGGCAATCTAAGATGTCAATATTTTTTCTTCAACGTTTGTATGCAAGATTATACCATACCACTGCATATTTTTTTCACTATTACGAAAGATTTTTATAAATTTTAAATTGTTCACTCCACCCTATTGCAGGTTATGGTAAGAATTCAAGGTCGTAGGACTACTGGTTAGTATGTCTTTAGATTATCCGCTGAGAACTTCGAGAAGGTAAAACAGGTTTTAGGTTAAGGGTTTCCTATCTTTCAAAAAATCACCACAAAATTTACTTTTGAAGCACTTAAAGTAACAATACTTGGTCATAATATTATTTAAGCATCAACCTAGTAATTAAATTGTATTAAAAAATAACGCAAATAAATAGAAATTTAAAACATTTCTTTTGAATGGCGCTATTAACCCTATTTTACACGGGGTATATGATCAACGCATTTTAGTGGCGTAAGGGGACAAAACACCGCTCCTATCTAACTCCTAAACCAAAAGTTATGAGAACACCAAATTTGGCATGTGGGTTGGTGTTGACCAGATTTTTTGGAAAACTTGATTTTGATTTGATGACGTCAGAGTCTTATATTCGAAACGTGTCGTCACTTTTGTAATGAATTCATAGGCGGTTCAAATTTTGCACATTTTTTTTATACTAGATCATAAAATGCCTAAGTCAAA
Source organism: Trididemnum nubilum (assembly GCA_963965965.1). NCBI lineage: Eukaryota > Metazoa > Chordata > Ascidiacea > Aplousobranchia > Didemnidae > Trididemnum > Trididemnum nubilum. The sequence continues at coordinate 21,448,166 of OZ014479.1, read as the reverse complement.
GTAGTTACGTCACGAAAACGTCTTGTGACGTCATTTCAGTCAAATATGAACCAAAAGAGTTCAGATCTGCAAAAGTGACTACGGGAAACTCAAAATCGGGGTACCTACACTTACCTTAGCAACTTCAAACTTTCATGAAATTATGTATAATGAATTTTGACCTAAATTTAAGTTGGTTTGAAAGTAAAAAGCTGTTTTCTGAAGGAATTTATTATAAAAAACCGAGAGAGGAAAATGCACCCAGTGTAAAATAGGATTAAGTGTCACAAAACGAAAAAATCAACCTAAATTATTTCAAAAGCGGTAAAAATCAGGAAGTTCAGCTTTTTGGAGAATAGTTTTTAAAGTCATTATAAACACTAATGACAAAAGAACAACAAAAATCTAGGCTACCATGCTACTCAAGGTTAAAACGTTACACTTACAGATTGTAAATTGATACTGATAGCCTCCATAGCTACTAAGCTCATTAACAGTAAAAGTGCGGGCCTCAGACTGCGTCACTGAAAAACATAATTGGAGTAAGTTACAAAAATATGTACTGTCTTCACACATTTACGTTCTACTATTTATTCAGTAGCAACGATAACATCAATAAGAGTAATATCTCAAAGCTTGTGTAATTTATTGCATTGATATTTTCCAAATTGTTTTGGCCAAGATACAGCTGCCAGTTAAAGGACCTGATTTTCGATAATATTAGGCAAAAGCATTGTTTTCTGCCTTTGAAGATAATAGGCGTTGCAAAAGTTTTTGACTTGTAGACGACTTCAAAGCCACGTCCGTTTTATATTGAAGCTCTTCAATTTTGCTTATTACTGTATGTTCAGTTTGTACTTTTAGGGTTTAAATTGGACTGTTTCTATGTTTGGAAGCAAAGAGAGTTGCACCGACCATATTAAAGGTGTAGCGACAATGTTCTTCTTAGCGTATGATTATGTACACGGTTTTATTTCTTGCATGCAAGAACGTACATTTTTTTGTCGCTGTTTCCTTTTTCTGGCGGATTATTATTCGAAATTGTTGATTTTTATGTCGTTATGATTGCCAGATATAAAATACTGCTACTACTACTTGTACTACTACTACTACTACTACTACTACTACTACTACTACTACTACTACTACTACTACTACTAACCTTATACTCAAACTGAAAAACTAAAAAAGAGCTTTGGTCCGAAACAGCAGGCTTAATAAGATAAATCATTTAAAAATCTATTTTAGCGTATTGTGCAACAGAGCAACAATGCGTATAAAAAAATGGCAAAGCTGTACCACTGTACCTGCTTGATATAAGGCAAGAAAACCTTTTCCATAATTTGGTGTTTTTGCCACGAATGCAATTCGAAGTTGACTAGTTCGAGAAATAAAAATTCCAGAATATTGATCATGAAATGAAACGCTAACATTCCCGTTTTCAGAAATCTGCAGTGATAAATCACTAGTTAAACAAACTTAACTTTTAAGCTGCAGAGATGCTTAAGCTACGGTAAACTGTTTCATTTGTTATTCTGATTAATACACAGAGTGGGTCATACGTAGGGCAAGTTTTTTCAATAAAGTCAATTTTTTAGTAATAACTAGAAATAATGTTAGTTTTCGCAAGAACTTTGAATAAAAAAAGTCTGTTGCATATTCTTAATTAAATTGTTCAATAAAAAGTCAACCTTTTACCGTTAGATCAAGATTGTTTTTACTGGGCAATAAAGTCAATTTCTTGTAATTATTACTCATTTTTCATTTTATTACCCATAAGTAGCAACAGCCTGGCGTGTAGCCAGAAATCTGCACTGGGGGATGTTTGGGGGTGCCAGGGGGCAGAGTCCTCAGCGTTCGTAGATTTTGCAAGAATAACTTGATTTTAAGCCTATTTTGATGAAATTCATGTTTTTAAAACGTTGCATAGAAAATAGCTCTGCCTGCAACAACATGATCAAACTGGCTGCGTAAATGTAGGCTATGTAGGCTGAGCTAACTTAATTATAAAATTTCAGTTTTTTTATTACAAGCCAGTAACAACATTAAATCCTACAATTCAAAAAAAACTCACAAGTATTAACCTAATTCGTGTATATTTTATAACGAAAGATAATTTGGAGGAAGGGCCTAATGGAACGAGATTTGAAAGAAGTGATTGGCAATGAACTAAATTAAATAGACTACTGAATACCCCTTCCCATCCATAATTTGTTTGATGAAGCCTACGTTAAGCATTTTGCATCAAGCGATCAAATTTCGTTGCTTATTTTCAGCCATTTTTAAAGTTTTTCTGATTTGTGAGCTTTATTTTAGACAAACATTAGCTCTCTCCCTAATTAGATGTTTTAAAAGTGGTTTTAAACTCTTTTAAAGTCTATATCACTTTAAAGACTGTTTCAGAAGAGCAAAAAACTTGGTATTTTTTCTTATTACACATTTTGGTCGACAGGGCAATGGGATGGGGGGGAGCTATAGCCTGATAGTATTCTTGTAACTAGCAGAAACTCTATCAATTATCGTCTGATGATGCAAGATATTTGGTGGCTGCAGGTGCTATTAATGTTAAAATCTCTGTATCCTAGCTGTTCCTCGTGACATGCGTTGTATATGAACCGCAATTGTGGTATAACAATCAGATCTCGTTTCGAGGATTTTAATCAGTTGATTTTCAGACGTCAAATTAGTAAAAATAAAAACAAAAACAGTAAATCCAAATTTGCTGCTACAAGTTACCATCCAAAGCCTGTTTTTACAAGATGAGAATCGTGGAAGCTGGTTAAATGCTACTTTATACGCAAAAAGAATTAACCCATTAAAGCCCAGTGGCAACAATTGTTGCCAACGGATGCGCCTTTATTTATTTGCTGAAACGATCTACCTAACCCAATTATTTTCAATTGTTATGTCACAAATCTCTTGCCAGACAGTTTCTGTTGTCAGAAAGCCAGCTTACTGCTAGCTGATTTGAAATTCAGTCGTTAGTATTTTCGACAGAAAGAGACTCTTGAGATCCAAACGCAAAATTTTCGGATGGCTCAAACTTCAAGGTAAGTTTTGCTAATGTGTTTTACAAAAATTGAAATAGATAACAGTTATTGTATTCCTATATTCTTCTTTTATTGGCATATGAGTGAATTTGCAGTTTTGTTTGTGTAATGGCGAAGATTTATGTAGATTTTTTACGGTGGCAACATTTGTTGCCACTGGGTATTAATGATATCATTTTTGTGCATTTGCCTGGTCCCATGTAGCGAAAGATTATTTATAAATTTTTAAGACTTGCTGGAATATCCTACCACTTTTTTGTACAAGATTGTTTTGACGATGATATTGACTGCGTTTATCGGACCCGCAATACACGATTCGCATTCTAAACTAGGTAGTACTAAATAGGCACAGTATACTAATCTATTATCTAACCCCACCATAAGAGTAGCCTACTATGCCTTTTAAGAAAATTACTAAACAGGCATAGTAGAATCCTCCTATGGTGGGCTTAGGTAATAGATTAGTATACTATGCCTGCCGTACTATGCTCATTATGTCGATTTCGTACTACCCTTCTAAACTAGCGTAAAAATATGATGCTTGGTTAGCATTTGATAAATAAAAGATAAGCTACGTTTATCAGACCGGCGATTCGTGCTTTTCTGTTGCTTCTGCACAATTTATTATCGCGTGGTTTTTGTCAGGAACGCGTGCCAATAAATGGCAAAATAAAATAAGCAAGGAACAGTAAAATAATGCGAAAATATCGCTGATCTGATAAACGCAGCTTTTCTCTGGCTTTTTATTTTTGCAAGCCTTGTGAAATTTTGAAGTTTTATAGGCTTATATTACTGTAAATATAATTATTTACTTCCTTTCTTTGCTTTTATTTGGTAATCGAACCTAAGAAGTAGTTCATTTTACTCAAAATGAAAGCTGAATTACCAACATGTTGTTTTCGTTGTAGGTTTACTTTGAATGATGTTCTGTCAGCGCTGGAGGAAAATCAGTTGGATGATTCTCAACTCGAAGACGACGAAATTGAAGTCGTCGTGTTGCCACCGGATGAAGATGGGATTACAGATGAAGATTCAGATATGTCTGATGATGAGGCAACAGGTACCTTTCTCCATTTACCTCGTCGCATTTTGAATGCTGAGGCAGAAACGCCTAGTCTTGCCTGCACTGTTCCAGCACCTGAAGCACAGCAGCAGCCAGCAAAGAGGAAAAAGAGAGCGCCAAGAAACTGGGGTAAAAAAATTCTGCTTTCCGAACAGCTTTCAGAGCCAGCAAGCGGTTATGGTCCGTCCATCGTGGGTTATTTGAATGGAACTATCGACACTCCATTGGATGCTTTCTTTTCTCTTTTTTCAAAGAATTTGGTGAATGAAATAACACAGCAAACTATGATTTATGCTCAACAACGCGGAAAAATTGATTTCGTTGTTACCATAGAGGAAGTGGTATCCTTTATAGGAATTCTTATTCTTTCCGGCTATACCCCTGTGCCTTATCGTCGGCTTTATTGGTCAGTTGAACCAGATGTCCATAAAGATTTCGTATCTGTTTCAATGAGAAGAAATAGGTTTGACGAAATTATGCAGTTTTTGCACTTGGCCGACAACAGCAAGGTAAATTCCGACCGGTACTACAAAGTGCGACCTTTGTTCAAAGCAGTCAATGAAACTTTTAAGCAACTTCCTCTCCAACCAAATATCAGCATTGACGAGTCAATGATCAAATATTATGGTAAGCACAGCACTAAACAGTCCATTAGAGGAAAACCTATCAGGTTTGGGTTCAAACTGTTTTCGTTAGCATCTCCGGCAGGCTATCTATATCATGCTGAACCCTACTGCGGATCAGATACTCATTTGGAAGAAGAGTCTTATGGTCTCGGAGGAAACGTTGTTCTGACTCTGGCACAATACTGTGATGTACCAGCGGGATCAAGATTATAGTTTGATAATTGGTTCACATCCCTCTCCTTGCTGGATCGGTTGAAAGCAGATGGGATTGGAGGAACAGGAACAATACCGGCTGATCGTTGCGAAAAAGCTCCTCTTCAATCAAAAAAGGAATTGGAGAAAAAAGGAAGAGGTTCCTTCTCCTATGCATCGGATGGAAAAAACACGCTGGTAAGGTGGTGCGACAATTCGGTTGTTTCCGTTGCTTTCAACTGCACGCTCACCGAATCAACAAAGTTGGTACGAAGATGGTCAAGGCAACAGAAGAAGACAATAGACGTTACCATGCCCAAAATGGTACACACGTACAACCGCAATATGGGCGGGGTAGACCTTTTCGATCAACTTGTGGCCAACTATCGCATAAGAATAAGAAGCAAGAAATGGTGGTGGCCATTTTTCTCATGGTCAATCGACGCTTGTGTGGTAAACGCTTGGATAATGTATAAATCCATCAAGGGATCTTCCATTTCTCTTCTTAACTTTCGACGAGAGGTTGCCCAGCAAGCTCTGAAACAATGTGGTACTCCAAGAAGCAGACCGGGCCCCAAAACTAGCTACAGCGAGTCAACTGCCAATGCTATCAGGTTCGACAGAAAAGACCATTGGCCAGTTCCTCTTCCAACTTGCTACTCCAGATGTGTTTGTGGAGGAAGATCCTCAGTTAAGTGTGAGAAGTGCGATGCTCCATTGCATGTCCAGTGCTTCAAAATGTATCACAAAGCTTAAGATTTACGGAAAAGCAGAGCATTGTGTTTTCATGTGATGGTAATAAATTGCTTCAAAAAATTATTCGTGTGTTATATTTTTTCAGGCTTTGATATCGTTAAATCCCAGTGGCAACAAATGTTGCCAGCAAAATTTTGATAGATAAACAAAAAAATTTTTGAAAAAAATTTGAAAATCACATTTTGCTTCGCTACAGCACATCCAGTTTATAAAATTAGATTTTTTCTACGAAAAAATAATTCTGGGCTGTAATGGGTTAATCTGAAGTGAAAGCGACTGTGAGACGTTTTGAATGTGTTGCGGTAATTCAAACAAAAGTTTGTTCAAACGCCTGGTTTAGGTAGTCAGGGCCCACATGACAGAAATTTCCTCGTTCGCATTAATAACGAGAATTTTTTAAGAGGCGCTACCAAACGAAATACTCGCTAAAGGCAAGAAGTTATTTTTGCACGTACAATCGTACGTCTAAAGCTCTGGGAGCTCGGTAACGTCATTTTCGCTCGCTAGTTTGCTTGAATCGATTGCAAAATTTAACTCGAGTAAAAAAACGTCACATTTTCCTGGTCAACTTAACTAAAAATATGAAGCACTCTTTGCGGGTACGAGAAATCTTTTTTTGATTCAGAAATTTAATGGCGAAACGTGGAAACCTTCTAAGGCAAATTATTGCTGAAGATTCATTAAAATCGTCGCCATGACTGCTTTTAGACTGCTAAGATAAAAGCGAATTGCATTGCAAACCATTTGCTGTTTTATTTGATTAAGAAATATTGAGTAGCGCCAGCTGATAAAAACAGCAATACACTCTTTATATGAACAATTTTCTGAAAACACAAGGCTCATTTTTGCTCTAAATTTAAGAACAAATTAAAAACAATGCCAGTTTCGGCAGTAAAAGAAACCACAACCAAACGAAAAAAACAAATTCAAAACAATGAAAAAAAACTAAAATTTGTGCTGATTTAAAACCATAAAATTTTAGTGATTTTTTTGTGTTTGTAAACAAAACTGTTACCATTCCAAGATTATAGAGAGCTGTTGCTCTGCACAAGCAAATGAGAAAAATTTTTGGCAGTTGTTCAACTTGAAAAAAGCTTGCTTTTCTCTCTTTTGCAATTTTTTGATGTTGCAAAAAGAGGAAAAACCCTTCTTTTAAGCAGACCCAACAATAAGAATGAAACAGTGCTACAAACATTGCCGCTAAAATTAACATCAGTGCTCTCAAATTTTTTTAAAAAATCAAAAACAAACGAGCCTGAAAATTGGCAAAAACTTAAAAACACCCAGTCTCACCGGTTCTAAAAATAAGAGTGTGCTTTGACTCGTTCGTTTTTGAAAATTTTTGAAACCTAAAGTTAGTGTTAAGTGTTAACATACAAGTTTACCCACCAACAACCTCCAGTGCGCTTTACATCATTAAAAATTGCAGTATGGAAAAGTTGACATTGATCCAAAAATGTAATTAAATTCTGTCGTACATAAACTAAATAATTATCAGTAGAGGAATTTGCAAGCGTAGAATAATAACGCAAGGCTCATTTTATTCTTACCGGCCAGTTGGTCGAGCGGTAACGCGTTCATCTCTGGAGCGGGAGGTCAGAGGTTCAAATCTCGGGCCGGTCAAATCGGACACAGTGTTGCCAACGGCTCGCCACCGCTGCAACATTTCTTCTAAAGGAGCTGTGTTGCCCGGGCGCAATGACGCGGAGATGGGCCCCGCAAACTCGTTACACGCTTCGGTGTACTACAGCGAGTATAAATGAAAGATTTGATTCATTTTATTCTTTTCCATTACAATGCAGTACATACAGTAAGCTTGAACGCATTATTTTGAAGTAGAAATGCATCTGACGTCACAATGAGATAATCATTACGTGCTAACACAGGTTACGAACATTTTGCAAAGAAATTCAAGCGAGCAGTTTTAATGCATATTGGGCGAGATGGTTCGGAAATGGCAGTTTGTCGGCGAAGTTTTTTTGTTTGTTAGCGTCTTTTAGGCATCGAGAATGGCCTTCACGAGCTCGCTAACACGTTATGTCACGTGGGCCCAGCTTTGCAAAATCAAATTACAACATTACTATCGTAATGTTACACTTTATTTCATCCAACTGGTGATTTGTTGGCAATGTTACTGTTTTATTGCAATACTTTGGTATAAAATATGTGTTAATCTAGAAACGAACCACCGAATTTATGTTGTTAGTTTACGTGCGAATGTTATTGCGTTTTGCAGCTGACCACTTTGCTCTCCTTATTTGGTTGAACGCGTCCTAGCTGTTTCTCGTTTCAGCGCAAGTGCGTGATTTTTTGTTCAATCTCTTAGTGCATTTACGTTCGAGTTTATATTGAAAGTAGCAGTATGCAAGCTGAAGAAGCAGCACATAACAGCTAATAACGCGTCATGCCAGTGTAAACGAGTGCATATATTGTTTATTAATAATTATGTTTACAGATACGTTTATGTTTAAAATTTGGTAAAACCTTAAGTGTAAGTTTTAAATTGAATTCTTTAAATTACTTGTAGCATCATGTCAATTTACCAAATTTTAGTCTAAACAGAAGATGGACAAGGTTTTGCGTCCGGAGGGGTTCGACGTTCTTTCAAACGTAGAGCACTCGGCCAAACAGTGGCTTTATTGGTTAAAAACTTTCGAAAATTTTTTGGAAGAACCCGGAGCAAATGAAGACGTACGAGATCGCCTAAATAAGCTTATAGTTCTCATCAACTACGTCAGTTCTGATGTTTATCAGCTATTTAGTAAAAGTTCTGTACGTCAAGACACCAAACGAGATTTATGCGCGGCATGCATTATCGACCCGAAAGCAACAGCCAAATAATAGTATAGATAAATATCTACAAGTTCTGAAAGTGATGAGCAAAGACTGTAACTAAGTGCAAGTGTGATTAATTCATCAGCGAGTTGGAAAGGAGTCTAACGCGACAACGGCGTCTTGAAAACAGCTTGTTAGATCTCGAATCAGCTTGTAATCAAGCGAGATCACTAGAATCCGCAAAGAAAAGTTCTGATTTTTACCAAATCACGCAGACTCTCAACCTAGCTGCAGCATCTACAATTCCTCAATCTAACGCTGATATCGTATCTGAACTAACTGAGAAAGTTGCTTTACCAGCAACGAGCAAAAAATGCTACTTTTGAGGATTAAAATATCATTTGAGATCAAGGTGTCCTGCCAGAAACGCAATCTGCAACAAATGCAGCAAAGTTGGACATTACCAGAGATTTTGTCAGTCTAAAGATGGGCCTTCTGGCTCTTCTGCTGCCCTGCAGACTGCGCCACATCATCTGTTACATGTCTCCCTAATACTGAGTAGACTCAAGTAGTCTTGTTTACCGGTTGAGATAAACGATGAAACCGTGGATGTCTTAATAGACTCCGAAAGTATTGATAATTTCATTCATCCACGATTAGTTGTACGTTGTACCTTGAAAATCCCCTCTGGGTTTGAAACTAAAACCGATGGCTTCATCATCATCTAGCAAGAAGTTAAAGGAACACTGCTTGGCGACAATCAATGTTCAAGGTATTAGTTACCCTAGTGTCAAGTTATACGTGTTTCCAGATCTGTGTGCTGATATAAATTTGGGAAAAAATTGGCAGGCACAGGACGCTAGCGTAATGATTGAGTATGAAGAAAACAAGTCTTCGCTAAAAATCTGTAATTTGCCTACTCTTAATGTCGCTCCTCCTCTGCTCTTAGAACACTTAACACCTCAATGCAAACCTATAGCTGCTCCTTTAAGGAAGTACTGTCAGCAAGATCGTATTTTTATTGCATCCGAGATCACCAGAATGCTCTCCGAGGGCATCATCGAACCAAGCAATTCGCCCTGGAGGGCTTAGGTTGTAGTAACGAAAAGTGCAAGACACAAAAAGAGACTTGTAATCGACTATTCACAAACCATAAACTGTTTTACAACCCTAAATGCGTACCCACTTCCGAGGATCGACAAGACTGTGAATCGAATAGCTCAATATTGAGTCTTCAGCACTATTGACCTAAACGGTGCATATCATCAAGTGCCACTTCAGGACAAAGATAAACCTTATACAGTGTTGTAGGCAAACCGTCGTTTATACCAGTTTGGTAGAGTTCCGTTTGGAGTGCAAAATGGAGTTGCAGCCTTCTAGAAAATAATGGATGATTTTATTAGGAATGAGTCACTCTCTGATGCCTTTGCCTATTTGAACGATATCACCATCTGTGGTCATGATCAAGCTCACCATGACGAAAATCTTGAAAAGTTTCTTGCTGCTGCCAAGCGAAAGAATTTGACTTACAACAAAGGTAATTGCACATTTTCAACATGAACATTAGATATTCTACGTAGTGCTGTATCGGAAGGCGAGATCCGGTTAGATCCAGACCAATCAAAACCTCTGCAAGCCCTTCCGCCGCCTTTTGATTCGAAAAGTTTGAAGCGAGTGCATGGAATGTTCTTTTACTATTCACAATGGATCAAAAACTTTTCAAAGAAAATTAGACCGTTGGTTCGAGTTAAGCATTTCCCCATCACAGAAGCATCAAAGGCTTTTGATTTGTTAAAAAAGGATATTAAACAGTCTGTTGTTGGTGCAGTCGACGAGTCGCTGCCGTTTGAAATTGAAACGGATGCGTCGGAGTTTTCGCTTGCTGCAACTCTCAATTAAAATGGCAGGCCGGTTGCTTTTTTCATCAGGATGCTAAACGGTCCAGAGCTGAAGTATTCTCCAACAGAAAAAGAAGCAGCGGCAATAATTGAATCCATACGCAAATGGAGACACTACCTTACCGAAAGGCACTTTGTACTCATCACAGACCAGCAGTCAGTGTCGTACATGTTTAGCAAAGATTGTGGGAGCAAAATTGAAAACGAAAAAATAATGTGCAGGCGTATAGAACTGTCGGCTTATGATTTTGATATCAAGTACCGATGTGGTGACGAGAACATTCCTGCTGACACATTGTCACGGATTCAGTGCCTAAAGCTGAACTTGGCAAATCTGTATAAACTGCACGATTCATTGTGCCATCTTGGCGTCACACGAATGGCACATTTTGTTCAAATCCGTAACTTGCCATTTTCACTGGAAGACGTATAGCAAATGACTGCTACATGCAAAATATGTTCGGAGTGCAAGCTGCAATATTTTACTTCAAGTGACATGCATTTAATTAAGGCCACACAACCGTTTGAGCGGCTTAACCCGGACTCCGGCCAAGCCAAAACCACAATAAGTACATTTTAACTGTTATAGAAGAATTCTCAAGATTTCCCTTTGCATTTCCCAGCAGAGATGTTAGCGTAGCTACAGTGATTGGTCATCTGTGTACTTTGTTTGGGTTGTTTGGGATGCCGTTATACATACACTCCGATAGAGGCTCAGCATTTATGAGCTCTGAATTAAAAAGCTTTCTGCTTGAGAAGGGTATTGCAACGAGTCGAACTACATCGTACAATGCGAATGGAAATGGTTCAGTAGAAAAGATGACCGTACTATCTGGAAAGCTGTTACTATGGTCTTGAAATTTCATCAACTACCAACCAAAGCATCGCAACAAGTATTTGGTGACGCTTTGAATTCGATCCGTTCGTTGTTATGCACATCAATCAATTGCACATTTCATGAGCGATTGATTACTTATAAACGAAAGTCTACTAGCAGTACTTCAGTACCAAGTTGGATGGCTACTCCTGATCCCATGCTTCTAAAACGTTTCAATCGTAATTCCAAATATGATCCGCTGGTTGAAGAAGTAGAACTTCTTGAAGCGAATCCTCGTTACACCCATGTTAGGTTTCCTAACGGAAATGAGGACACTGTGGCAAACAAACATTTAGCCCCATTACGCGATAATATGGAAGAACCGCAAACTGTAACCGAAGCGCAAGTGTAAGCGCAAGTACAACTGTAAGCGCAAGTGCTCTCCAAAAAAAAAAAGGTCTTCACAAAAATTTTTTCAGGCGATCTCCAAAAAAAAAGCTCTTTACAAAAATTTTTCAAGCAATCTCCACAAAAAAACGTTTTCCGTAAAATTTTTCAAGCGCTCCACAATATTTTAACAATTCAAAAAATAGTGCTGTCCTCGAGCCGAGGACAGGCCAATTTTCGAGGACTTGAGGCCTCGAGGCCAAGGCCAAGAACTTGACTTTCGAGGCCAAGGACTTCAAAATGTGTCCTCGAGGACTCCACCTCTGCTTTTTACACAGTCTATTTTTCTTTATCTCATTTTCAACTTGCTTTTTCCAAGTTTGTTTCGGTCTTCCTCTTCCTCTACTACCATTCACTTCAAATTTCAAAGCCTTCACTATCACATTTTCATCTTCTTTCCTGAAAACGTGACCGTACCACCGCATACTGCTTGCTTTAGCTATCCTGTCTAAAGACTCCTTTATGCCAACATGTCCATGAACTCCTCGCTGTTTCTTCGATCTAATAGCTTCACACCACACATCGCTCGAATCATAGCTCTTTTTGTTCTTCTCAAAATTGCCATCTCTTTTTCTCTCAAGCACACCATGCTTCACTTATTTACAACATAACAGATCTTACACAATTATTGTAAATCTTTCCTTTCGTCTTTAATGAAAACCTTCTGCCTTTAAGTATTTTGCTGCATTCCCTGAACTTCATCTAACCAATTCTTGATCTAGCTGTTACCGCCGTTTTGCATCCACCAGTTGCATTCAATCTGTCACCTAGATAATTGAACTTGCTTACAGTTTCCACACCATCACACAGTTTTTCATCTGCTGGTCCCTTGAAGTTCTTTACCACGCTTCTACATTTCTCAAAAACAAAATTTTTATTTAAATAAACTGCAACTTTCTTTTTATTCGTGCATCTTGCGTGGACCCACTTACCACATGCTGTACATAACTTTGAGATAGACATAACTCGTGTTCCACCCACGCCACAAGGATCTATCTTACTGTCAAACGCTTCTTTCTCCATTCCACTCACCATCAACTTAGTCTTTCCAAGATTGACTGTCATCCCTTAGGTATGTATGTGCAGGTATGTACCTCCTCTCTTAGGTGTGGTAGGTATGTGCAGACAAGTAGTACCTGGGACTTTGGGCAGCCGCTAATGTCGTGATATGTGAAACTTAAATACTCTCAGTCAAGTCAAAAAACGCGTTTATGGGCCTAAAAAAAATTTTTTTTACCTATGGAGCGATGCTTAGTATAGTCTGAAGTTTCCGGCTAGGATTGTCCCCACCCCACTTTTCCTGCCCATTTACGTCATAATGATGTCATTTCCGCGAAAATTGACTAAATTTTTTAGCTTTGTTGACTTTTACTTCATTCATTCTCACTTCTCTTATGATTGGACTTGAATTTCCAAACTTGGGTCACTCAATGAATGGGACATGGGCGACCTTCAGATGCATTTATGACGTCATACAATTATGACGTCACACTGCAGGAACAAAACTGTTATTAAAATTGTAAAAAATTACCATTTTGAGTGGTTGTTAACTTCTATAACTTTTGTTATATTTAACATAGAGCCTTGATGTTACCATTGAACAAAGTGCATGCATATCAAAGGATCCTGTATGAATTCGGTTTACTTTGATCAACATTTTTATGCAATAAATTACACTGAAAATATGACACCCTTCTCGCTATGGTTCCATTCGCTGTGTATGCTTTCGTTTCTTAAATGTTCTAGCATAAAATCCAGAAAAAGTCTCAAAAAATAGCTTTTACTCGGTACAAATTTTATTTGGTGAATAAAGTCAATTTTTTCAAATGTTTAAGTCAATTTTTTTTAGTTTTCAGGTCAACAAAAACTTGCCCTGGTCATAAGTTGCGATTTCAAGAGAATATAAACAATCTATTTTGGATAAGCTTTTTTTATGTTCTAAAATTTCAATTCCCTTGTTCATTTGTTAAACGCATTTTCTAACCTAGGGAATATAACGGTATTTTAAAAACAAAGTTAAGGTTCAACAATGCTATTTTGCATTTATTAATTATTTATATTCATTTTGGAATTAGTCAAACTTCAAAAAAATTTCTGTATATTTTTATTATTTTTTAACAAAGAAAAACGTAGAGAAATTTGGATGGACTTTTTCACTGGGCGTGGCAATTTGTGGCAACGAAATCAGTATGAAAGTGTATAAGCACGGCAAGGTTATAATACTTTATGTTGCTGCTCAGCACTTAATGTGAGATTTTGTAAACTTTACCCTATTTTACAGGAAGGGCATTTTTGCCTCCTCTAGTTTTTCTTTTGTGATAAATCCCTTCAGAAAAAAAATTTTTATTTCAAATTTTTATTGCGAATCAACTTAACTTTGAGTCAAAATTTATTCATTACGAATAACTCTTGAAAATTTGAAGTTGCTAGGGTTAACGGAACGAATTCCGATTTTTGAGGTTTTTCAAAGTCACTTTCTCAAATCTGAGCAGTTTTTGGCCAATAGTTGACTTAAATGACGTCATAAGACGTTTTCGTAAAGTAACTGCTTTGACTTAAGCATTTTATGACTTGGTATCAAAAATAAACTTGTACAAAATTTGAACCGCCTGTGACGTCACCTCAAAAATGACGTCATTTTTGGAAAATATTGCCGTGGCGTTACAATGATGGCGTCAACTAAAAACCAATTTTTCTAAAATATTTTGGTGAACACCAACCTGCATGTCAAATTCGAAAATCCCTTAACCTTTGGTTTGGGAGTCAGACAGGGAACTAAAATGTGCCCCTACTCCGTTTGAAATGCGTTGGTCAAATGCCCCGTGTAAAATTGGGTTGAATTAATAGAATATCTCTAAATGTGCAGAGCCAATAGCAAGAGCGCTGTTGATTTGAAATCTAAAACACTTAACCCTACTTTACACGAGCTATTCAACCAAAACATTTCACACGGGAAAGGGCAAATGCCTCTCTAATCTAACTTCTCAACCAAAAGTTATGCAATTGCTCAATTTGGCATGAAGGATGGTGTTCACTAAAATTTAAAAAAAAAGGTTTTGAGTTGATGACGCTACCATGGTTAGATATCACGGTCATATTTGGGAAAAGGAAGGCGGCTCAAAATTTGTGCGCAAGTTTTGTTTTTGGTAACTGAATCATAAAATCCCAAAGTTAAATTGATTACGTCACAAAAAACGTCTTATGATGCCATGTATGTCAAGTGTGGACCAAGAGAATGCTCATTATTCCTAAAGTAACTTTGGCAAACTTCAAAATTGAAAAGCTTCCCCTTACCGCAGTAACTTCAAATTTTCAGGGGTTATTTGTGAATAAATCTGGCTCAAATGAAGTTAATTTAAAAGAAAAACTTTATTTGTGAAAGGGTTCATCCTGAAAAAATTAAAGAGAAAATGAATTAAAACGTTTGACAGCAACTTCTTTTGTGTGATTATATTCCATAGCTATCGTACTGTAATGTGCTTGATGATATTGAAACTGCATTTAAAGATTAGCAATTGCAAATAACTGCCTCTCCCTAGAGTAGTAACCTTGAGCTCGACTCGCCATCTGATTTCCGTATCCGTAAAACGTAGTAGAACACTATCATTAATCGACGGTGCTGTAATGGTCCAGATACAGTCCAATTCGCGTCTATAAGGTTTTGGGTAAAATGGCGACGAAACTGTTCGGGGCTCGAAATCAGCCACAAGGTTTCCACCACAAACAACTGAAAAAAAAAGTCAAATTTTAGTTCAAAATTAACCATTGGTGCAAGGGCGGCTTGCCTGTATGTGCTGCAGTGCTGCAGTACCCCCAATCAAAAAAACAAACTTCATTTTTTCAGGTTTTTTATTCAAAATGTAAAAAAATTTAATTTATTTTGTTCGATTTTTGAAAACAAAACACTAAATATCAAATAGCAACCCTGCTAGCTGTGTTGCTGTTTTCGCTGATGATGTCCTTTCACATCAAAAATAAACGTAAAAAGTTTTTGAAATAGGAAAATTTTGACTTTGTAATCAGCAAGGCAGTTTGTGCTGCTTTCTTGGCAGCACCAACTAACCGAAGTTGAAAACTTGACCTAAAACGCAAGGTTGTAAGATTGATTCTTTATTGTTGGTCAGGTGTAAGTTATCACCAGCTAAGCTAATATTGTTAGCTTTGCGGAGAAGTGAGCTATCGGTAGGATTTCTTCGTCAAAAGCTTTTGTTTATTTTAATATAAATAAATTGATTGAGTAAGCCTTACACGGATTTCTTTGTCAAAAGCTTTTACTCGTGATTTGGTAATTGAATAGCCTAATCCTTAGCCTATTCCTAAATTTGTTTTAAAATTATTTTTGTAATTGCATAGGCCTAGTCTTATTTATCAGAGGTGGAGTCCTCGAGGACGTCCTTGGCCTCGAGGACGTCCTCGAGGACACATTTTGAAGTCCTTGGCCTCGCAAGTCAAGTCCTTGGCCTTGGCCTCGAGGCCTCAAGTCTTCGAAAATTGGCATTTCCTCGGCTCGAGGACAGCACTATTTTTTGAATTGTTAAAATTTCGTGGAGCGCTTGAAAAAATTTTTGGAAAACGTGTTTTTTGTGGAGATTGCTTGAAAAATTTTTGTGAAGACCTTTTTTTTTGGAGATCGCCTGAAAAAATTTTGTGAAGACCTTTTTTTTTTTGGAGAGAACTTGCGCTTGTGTCCTTGGTCCTTGGCCGTGGCCTCGAGCATTCCTGTCCTTGGCCTCGAGAGGGTCTGTCCTCGGAAAGGCTGTCCTTAACCTTGGCCTTGAGCCTTGTGTTCTCGACTCCACCTCTGTTATTTTTCTCTGTCAAGACAGCCAGGCTGCCTGAGTCAAGAATAGCTTTGTACGGTAGGTCTAGTTCCTACTGCTGGAAATTAAATTTAAATAGCACAGTCTAGTTGGTGAAATTAGGCCTGTTCAAAATGACTGTTTTTGTTAGAGATAAGCCTATTGTATACAGAAACATATCTCTGGTTTTTATGCACTGGTAACATTGCCCACCAGATAGGGAGGTAGACAAAGGAATCATTCATAGGCCTACCCGTACCATGCAGCATAAATGAGTTCCGTAGATTTGCTACTACTGTATAGTTTGCTGTTTGACTACTACGATATGTCAGATTACCAGAGGTGGAGTCCCTGAGGACGTCCTTGGCCTCGAGGACAGATTTTGAAGTCCTTGGCCTTGGCCTTGGCCTCGAAAGTCAAGTCCTTGGCCTTGGCCTCGAGGCCTCAAGTCCTCGAAAATTGGCCTGTCCTCGGCTCGAGGACAGCACTATTTTTTGAATTGTTAAAATTTCGTGGAGCGCTTGAAAAATTTTTTGGAAAACGTTTTTTTGTGGAGATTGCTTGAAAAATTTTTGTGAAGACCTTTTTTTTGGAGATCGCCAAAAAAATTTTGTGAAGACCTTTTTTTTTGGAGAGAACTTGCGCTTGTGTCCTTGGTCTTGGCCTTGGCCTCTAGCATTCCTGTCCTTGGCCTCGAGAGTGTTTGTCCTCGGAAAGGCTGTCCTTGGCCTCGGATTTTTTTTGTGTCCTTGGCCTTGGCCTCGAGCTTTGTGTCCTCGACTCCACCTCTGCAGAGTACAGTTGAATTAGTCCCTAGCCGTTTTTAGGCCTGGTCAGCTATCTTTCACAGTATCATTTAGCTGAGGTGTTGCAGATTGGAACGTAGACTAGATTTAGGTTCTGGTAGCTTAGTTACCGATACTTAACCTTTGGAATATGCTACTGTAGTGGTGTCATACACTTCTTCGATAGTCTATAGTTAAATGATTTAGGCCAGAAGTGCAAGATGTCTTTGTAGAGGGTCAATGGATACAGGATCAGTAAAGTTCACTACATCCTATCCAACTTTAGCAAGTCAGCATATTTGTGGTCTAATAGCCTTTTTATAAAGCAAAATAAAGTGATTTAAAGCAACTCTAGAAGAGGTTCAGAGTGTGATTTCAAAGTAGTGCCAACACAGTAGCTACATGAACATAAGTAAAAAATAATAATAATAATCCAGGCTCAATTTCTGAGGTAGACTTGTCATGCTGGTGTGGAATAACTAAAAAACAATTAAAACATGAATTGTTTTCATGAGTTGATATACTGTATGTTAGGCTATGATTTCAGTGCTGGTTAGATTGGATTGAAATCCCAACAAGATACGATGTAATTTAAACCAAATCATAACACAATACAACATGTCACATTTAAACATTAAAAATTTAAAACTCCACAGACTGTTTCACCCATAATCAGGAACAATTCATTGCATATAATGATGCTTTTTGGATGATCTTGACTACAGGTAAAATAGTCCGTAGGGTTTTTAATTTTTATAAGTGATGCGTGACTGTGTTAGTGTTGTGATATACGCTCTCGTTAATGCTTTTAAGCAGTTTTTTGAATCAGTTGAATTTATATTCTTCTTATTGAAGTTTAAGTCCAATTTTAAATTAGTTAAGGTGTGGATTTAATAACGAAAGAGTATTGTTATATTCGGTACTTAAATACTGCATTATGTTATCCCAGTTTAGGAATTACTGAAGGTCAATACATTTTATACTGTGAAACAGTTTTTCTGTGCAAAGTCGAATCAATGAATAACCTAAGCTGTGTTACCACTAAGCCAATTTTTATCAGCATTTTGAGTGGGTACGTATTCTTTTTTTTTTTTTTTTGTCTATTCAACTAACCAAAACCAAAAAGATAGCCCTGCATCTAGACTGTTGTGTAATAACTTAATGATGATTGATTCATTTCATTGTTCATTTGATAACAATTAATTACTAAATTGGCTGATATTAATCTGAATTAGAGCTCGTTGAAATATGAGAAAGCTTTCTTAGCAATAGTTTTGCTTATATTGAAAATGAACTTCTAACAATGTTTTTTCAGTACTGTAGGGTAATAATAGGTAATATTATTGCAGTTGTAATAAAGTGGATTAATATTAGTTTTAAAGTGTTTTTGAGTGTACTAATAAGTAAAGAATAGGTTAGAACTGAAATTTGCTATTTTTTTGAGCTAATTATGTTGCAGCATGTTAAAGCCTAACAAGCACTGTGCATGAAAGCATATACTTAGCAAAAAACTTGCTTACTGGCTTAAATCATGTTACGGTATTTGTTGGAAAGTGTTAATTGAGTGTAATCACATTAGCCTAAAAATATTTGATTTTACAAGATATTTCATTGTGCAAGATATACAAAGATACTTAGTTTTTTTTAAGAAATGATGATAACCAAACAAATGCTGATTCTTTATTTAATAGCAGCTTTGAAATTTTATGAAATGTGCCTCGTCAGTGATTTTCAGACAGGTTTTTTGTATAATACATTTATTTAACTAACTAAACTATTTAAATAAGGGTGTTTCGTTATTACAGTACTTTGTGAAAAATGTATGCGTTTAGTATAATTTTGCAATAGTATAGTTTGCTGTAGTATTGACAGATGATTGTTTGTTTTTTTTTCAGATTGTATGATTGTGTAAATGTAATGATAGGCTTTGCTGCTTATGTGATTTAGAGCTCTTCCATATGGTGATGTTATGGAGACTTGGTCGGGATTCCTGTTAATCATTTGATACCATGCTATGTACAAGACCAACGTGTACAAGCATAATTGATCATAGAAACTACTTAGTTGCAATCATACCACAAATTTTTATTATGCTGTTAACTATTGTGATTGGAATCGATTATTATTATCTGAGACAATTTTATGATGGGAATTGATTATTATGTGGGGCAATTAACTTAACATCAATTTATATGTCAAAATCAACCACAAATTATAATTCATGAAAAAAAACGATCTACTCGTAAAAAAAATTGAATGGCAGAGAGATATTTTTTACAATATCAACTTCGGAAGATTCAATTATTGCTGTCTAACAACATGAAAGATTTGGGTCATATCGGTCTGAGTGTTTACTTCGTGAATTTGAGATTTGGAAGCAATAATATCCCAAAAGTTTTTCGTTTTTCTCCATAATTTCGATTCATACTGCATCAAAAACTTTTCTCTTAATTAGGATTGCAAATGCTTCAAAAACTGTGTCATTTGATTGTTTGAAACCTGCGTATGTTGACCCTGTTAAACTGCCACAAACTTTGACTCGCTCGCGCAAACGCGGTAGACTGCGAAACAAACGTGATTGTTAATTTGAGCTCTGTTGTTTTTATTTTGTGTGCGGTTTTCTGCTGTATGTTTCTTTTCTATTTTTTGTGTTGATCTGCTTACTTGCGTTTCTGGGGAGGAGCCTGTGGCAACGCTCATATCGATAGTGACATCTCTGATAAGATCATCTGAATTGTGTTTTCAATCGTATGATTGAAATTCTAGACTAACACGTGGAAGCAAGCGTATAGCTATGTTTTCTTATTAACAGAATCAAGTATAGAGCTGCAATAATGTGGCCTATGCTTGTGCTGCAAAACTTACTCGTGTTGCTTATTTGTTTCAATAAACAAATAAATGCACAAAAAAACTTCCAAAAAATGTATCAAAAAACTGCTAAAAATACGCTTGCAAATCGTTCTGCTTTATGGCAATAGTTTATTTATACAAGCTACAATTAAGTTTGTTTGTTTACAGTATCCTTATTTGCAGCATCCCCAACTTTTCAAGTCACGAGCCGCCACTGCATCAGTAAAAGATTACACTGGTTATTGTTATTGCAGTGTCATGTAACTTTTCTGCTGCTAAATGATGCATGTTAGTCCATAACGCATTGGTATCTGATATTTGAATGATTGCACATTTGCAAAAAGCTGCAGTAGATTACGCAGATTACCGCTAGCACAGTGGTGGCAACAGCTCAAAGGTAAAGCGTCAAGTAGATGATCAAAAGGTTATTGGCTATTGGTTTAATTCCCGAGCTGATAATGTATTGCTGTGGCCGTAGAAGATTTTACAGTACGTTTATGTCCTATTGGGACCAAACAGTCTACACCCGTTGTGGTGGCCCGGCATGCGAATATAACTTGCAACCACAACCCCAAGCTAGGATGCTTTCCAGTGCTGTGATTAGGCAGGCTCAAAGTGCTCTGGTTCATGCGGATGAATTAATAAACCGAGTAGTATGACAAAAGATTGGATAAAAGTATTATTTTTTTACCGAAATTTAACCAGTTTAGACTTGAATTTTATGTTAAAGATTAAATTGTTTGTTGGTTTTGATAAATAAATCTTGAGCTGAATTCGGATTCCCTTATGCATCATTGAGGTCAACGTGTAAATAAATTGTCAAATGCAAGAAGCATTTTCATGTTCAAAATGGCAAAAGTTATCAAAATATCAAGATGGTTCGTTAAAAAATAAACAATACGAACTGCAATAATTCAGATGCATTAAGTTTTGAAATAATACGCAATATCATAGTTCTGCTCGTTAAATACAGTAAGTTTTTTGAGAGTTGTGTTTTTTTTTTGCTTTTTTCTACTTACACAGCTCAATCAAAATTATTGCCGCTCTACTTTTTGGCTACTTTGACTGCGAATCAATTCGCAGTGCAGTCTCCGTTGAGTCTCCATGGGGTCTCTCTCGAGTCGCAGGTCATGGCGATTCTTCTGCGAATGCAATGCAAATTGATTTCTACTAATGTACAGTTGCGTGCAAAAGTTTAAAACCACGTAGCATATTTCGACAAAAGTATACAAAAAAAAGTTTTGTTCTAATTATGTTATAGATTGATTATTCAAAGTACTGCAATAAAAGAGCCAGCAGTCATTCAACACAACACTGAATGTCAAAAAGTAGGCGCTTCAACTTAAAACTGAATTACATTGGCCAGTTTTTGCGTGGGAGTCTAGTATTTGGTATAGTCCACCTACGTTCTTTATGATAGCCTGGAGGCGTTAAAACATGCTATGCACTAGGTGTTTGCAGTATTCAGCAGTTATCTGTTGTGTCCATGTGCGTTTTATTGCCATTTTCAAGTGTTTAGCGCTTGTGGGATGTTTATCTACCACTTTTTTCAATATTGCCCACAAATTCTCATTTTGATTGGGATCTGGGCCTTTATGCAGAGATCTCACTAGTAGCACGATCTAAAAAGCGTTCTACGGGCTAATAGTCACTCTTGAAGTAGCATGAACTCTAGTTGTATTCAGAGTCGTATTCAGAGATCGTGCTAACATCTATACTAACTCTAGTGAGACTACCTAGTGCGATCTTTGAACTGTAGTAACCTTTGCATTGCTTTACGACCACACCGCTACTTTAAAGTGAAACTTAACAGGATTTTGTACGTAAAAACTTGCTACGCTGCACTAGAAACCGCAAAAGAAAGGAGAAAGACGTGAAAAAATGTTAACTCGACATGTGTTATCATAAGTTATTTTGATTGCGAGCGATTACATCATTGTTTTTGCTATATCGGCAATTCATATTGCAATATATGTAGGTTCTTGTTCGATCATTTTTAACTCTAACAAAAATTAATCAATTATTGGTACCGCATCAACATATTAATTTGCATTTTGCAAAGCGTTTTGGCTAACGAAGTTAACTTTTTATACGGTTTTCAGAAATCTAATGCGATGCTTCTATTGGAAGCTATTTCGCTTGCACGCTGTACTCGATAAATATTGACTTGAAAGATTGTTATTGATACTAATTGCTGTTTAGATATCAAGGAGTTTGCTTCGTGTGGAAGTGAGAAAAATTGGTTTTCTTTTATTGAGTTTTTATCCTTCCTATAAAACACCATTACTCATTTAGGCATGCCAAGATTTTTTCTGTTGCCGAAAGTTAATAGCAAGCTATTGTAATCATACTGATTCGAGGCCGACAGTCGTTGCTGCTTAATTGTGTGAGATACGAAATATTCGTGTAGTACCGTTAGAGGCCGTTCAAATATCACATGACGCTTCCAGGGGGGCGGGTACACAAAGCGTCGGATAAGCGTTTAATCCCATGCAAAAGATTGGGCTTCCAAATAGCGTCATATGGGGGAAGGTGGGGTCAAAAATGCCTAAAAAAGTGTCATATGATATTTGAACGGTCCCTTATTTAGTGGGCTACGGTTTGTTATATTGACAACTGAATTTAGGATTTTTGTTATTCTACTGATTTTGTTCTTTTAAATTGCTTTTTCTTTTTAAGAGTTAACAAGTAACTACAAACAATCCCGGACATGTTTTGATATGCAGTAATTAAATGCTGTAGATTTCAATAACCAAAACAAAATACGTAATTTGACAACTCCCGCACTGAAAAGCGAACTTTCAAAAAAGCGTCGGAAAAAAATTTATTGCGGTATTACATGACTTGTATGTGGTGATACGTTGTAATGGTCGCATTCACAAGAACTTCTTTTTAATTGCGCTTGATGAGAGCGAATGTTGCAGGCATTTCCCGTAAAATCATAAATTCTGAAACTTTTTATTGTTTAAATTTACAGTACTAAATCAATGGTTCAGACAAAAATATCCACTTTATCGTATTAAAACTGCAGTAAACGGGAAAATAAGAATAAAATTATAATACTTTGGACAGAAAATAAGCGATGGTTGCGTTGTTTTTCTTTAGAAATTAGCAGCTAGTGAGACTTTTAGCCTGGTCTCGACCGCTCCAGCAAATTTGGCCTAATTTTCTAGTCTGACTAGTAGTCTCACTAGGTGCAGTGAGATTTGTGAATACGAACTCTTGCTAGCTAGACAGGCTAGCTGGTCTCACTAGTAGTGAGACTTGTAGCACAACTTCTAGAGCGATCTCTGAATACGAAGTCGTTCTAGTAGTCAGACTACTTCTAGATCGTGCTACTAGTGAGATCTCTGCATACGGCCCCTGGGCTGTTACCAGGTCAATCTTTTGTTTTAATATTCTTTTTCTAAAGGAAATCACTCACTAACCTTGAACAGTGACAGGGAGCTCCGTCATGCATAAACAAATTGAACATATTGCATTCATAAATAGTCATGTAAATTTCAAGCTTGTACTCCAGTATTTTGTGGTACCTGACGCCGTTCATTGTTTTTTCGGTTAATTAAAAGAAGAAGCCAGCTGTGCCATTCCTGGACATAGCCTCCCAGATCATGACAACGGGAGGATGTTTTACCGTAGCTTAATTGTGTATAGCGGTCATTAAATCTTTCTTCAACATGCCTACGAACTGTTCGTTTTCTCCGAACAAACTACTGGATTGTTGATTCATATGAGAAAAAGACTTTACCTTGCTTCGTCCCATTGTTCATATTGCTTGGCAAACGCCAACCTCTTTGTGTTCGTGACTGGGGTTAAGTGAGGTTTTTGGCAGGTTTAAATGCTTTCAGGATGAAACCATAAGCAAAACGCCTGCTTACAGTAGTACTGTGCGATAAACATTCGTGCCTTTAAGAAGCAGAGTCAAGCGTATTTTCTTACTAGAACTGATTGGAGAACAAACATCAATTTGCCGAATCAAGTTGCCATCACGAGAGCTTGTTTTTCTAGGCCTTTTACTTCTTTTCTTGCTGTCGTCAAGTCCAAAAATTTGAAATCTAGCAATCGCTTGATGAATAGCCGTTTTGCCACAAGCCACTTTTTTGCAAATCTTCCTTTCAGATAGGCTTAACCCTTCATTATGTGAAATTACAAATTAAGCTCTCTTTGTTTCTAACAAACTGGCTTTTTTGCCTATTTTTTAATTCTGAAAATCAATAAAAATATTGAAGAAATATCCCAAATTTTCTTAAACCAAACACGCAGCAAGTATTGCATTTCTAAAGACATCTAGCTAGACTGAATAACAGAGGTGAAGTCGAAAACACAAGGATCGAGGCCAAGGACACAAAAAATCGGAGGCCAAGGACAGCCCTTCCGAGGACAGACCCTCTCAAGGCTAAGGACAGGAAACCTCGAGCCCAAAGACACAGGCGCAAGTGTTCTCCTTCCAAAAAAATTTTTTTCAGGCGATCTCAAACAAAAGTTTTCAAAAAAAATATTGCTAGTGCTAGAGTTGCTGTAGCAGGTGCTTTTGTATTCAAGCCTATGCCGATAATCTAGCAGTGTTGGTCACTGGTGCTGATATGCTTTGGATCAGAGGTATGGCCCACAAAGCAATAAATATTAATGCAAACTGAGCTTCAGTGCAAGAGGTACAGTTTAGCATCAAGAAAGCCGAAATTGAACTGTTTACTCACAAACTGAATCCAGATTTGGGTTCCTTGTTAATAAATGGTTCAAAACTTAAACTTTCCGAGAAAGCAAGGCTGTTAGGTGTTACTCTG
Source organism: Trididemnum nubilum (assembly GCA_963965965.1). Classification (NCBI taxonomy): domain Eukaryota; kingdom Metazoa; phylum Chordata; class Ascidiacea; order Aplousobranchia; family Didemnidae; genus Trididemnum; species Trididemnum nubilum. The sequence goes on along the minus strand of OZ014479.1, from coordinate 21,423,345 downwards.
GAAAGCAAGCTAACTTGGAAACCACACATGACCCGAATTACTCGCAAAGCAACTACAGTACAGCATTAATGCAATGTAGACAAATTGTGGGTAAAACGTGGGGAATAAAACCATTGATGATGAAATGGATGTAAGCCTACACTGCTATGATACGTCCAATCATGTCGTATGCATGTGTGTCCTGGGCTGGCGGTCTCGACAAAAAGTATCTAGTGAGGAAGCTCACAAAGATACAGAGACTTGCTTGCCTAATGATTTTATCAGCTTTTCCAGGCACCCCTAATGGTGCTCTGGAAATATTGCTCAACATAACTTCCATTGAGGAATTCTTATTGGTTGAGGCAGTGCGAGGGTCATGCAAAATCACTCTTGGTGGGCTCTGGCATGTCAACCGCGGTGGTTCTTTTGGGAAAACGAAAAGCCATGTTGATGTTTGCAATCAGGCAAAAGATTCTCACCTCTACTGCAAATGCCTGCTGACCGAATAAAGAAAACAAAGGTATTCGAGAGAAATTTCAAATGTCAAATTATGGATAAAAAGCGTGTGCTATCAGATCTGGAAGCGTTCTAAATCAGAGCACTTTTAAGATTTATACCGATGGTAGATGGGTGAGTAGGTGCGGGTTTTTATGCAGAATACCCAAACAACTCCCCAAAACAAGCATTTTTCCACCTTGGAATTTACAGTACTGTGTTCCAGGCAGAGGTTCTAGTTATTTCAGAACTGGTAAAGAACCAGCTTTTGGAAAAAATGCTCAATCAAAGTATTATTGTGTTGGTTGATAGTCAAGCAGCCATCAAAGCACTCATAAAGTGCACTAAAACGTCAATTACAGTGTTCAACTGCATTAGAAACCTAAATCAGTTAGGTAAGCAAAACCACATCAGTATTGGCTGGATTCGTGGGCATGCAGAGGTACATGGTAACAAAACGACAGACTATCGAGCCAAATCAGGATCTAAACCAAAAATGCATGATTCTGAACCTTTTCTTGCAGTCTCGTATGCCAGCTGTATTATCACGGTTAAAAACTGGTCCGCAGATAGATGTGGAATGAACAGAAGGACTGCTTGAAGATGAAGGAGTCTGTAGGTTGGACGTCTTCTCAACTAAAAATACATCTCCTTAACTTAAGAGGCCTCAATTAAATAGAGTAGTGTAAGCTTTAACTGGGCACTGCAATCTACAGCGTCACAAGAAAACTACAGGTCGTGCTCAGTCTTCTTTGTATCCAAAATGTAGCCTAGAGGAGGAAACACCAAATCATCATGTAGGCAATTGCAAGCTTTACCAAGATATTCCTGTTAAATATTTTGAAATAACCAAAACCACTTCTTACAATGTGGTAACAAAATGTAGCATTAACAAACTGGCCACATCGTCAAAGGAAGTTGGAAGGTTTTCTGAGTTCAACTAAACCCCCCCCCCCCAAAAAAAAAAAACAATAACAAAGCAGCTACAGTTGCAATGGGCCTAAATAAGGCCTACGCAGTATGTAGGTGGACTTTGCCTAACGGTAGCAGATTCGCTTGCACCGCTGCTTATGAAAGACAATAACAAAAAATTTTTTCAGGCAATGTCCTATTGCAAACAACAAATAAGGTCTTGTTGTAGCTTTTTGTTGTTGTAGCGCATATTTATCCTCCTGTCACCGGACAGCGTCAGAAGCTAAGTTCTTCCCAAATTTTCGCGAGGTTTCAGGCGTTTTCCAACAAGATTTCAACAGGACAAAAAACAGTGCTGTCCTAGAACCGAGGACAGGCAATTTTGAGAACTTGAGGCTTCGAGACCAAGGCCAAGGACTTGACCTTCGAGGACAAGGACTTCAAAATGTGTCCTCGAGTACGTCTTCGAGGCCAAGGATATCCTCAAGGACTCCACCTTTGCTAGATAATAAAGGTGATGTGTATTACTATTATTTTTATTTTTGTTCATGCCTTAATTCGGTGTTGAGCAAATTAATGAGAAACGTTCACTTCGTTTAAAGTTAATTCGCTAAGAATATTCAAGCAATTTTTTAACTAAGTTAAAGTTAAATACTTAACTGAAAAACAAAAGTAACGCAAGTTCAAGTTAAAAGTTGATTCGGTAATTTAAAAAAATCAACATTAACCTGCAGTTGCTGCCCAATAAAATGATTTCTTTTCCATACGAGACAAAAATTTCTCATTTTGTTTTCTGCTACTATGGTATTTACTATTCTATTAAAGATAGACAAGGTGGAAGCCTTTTTTTATTTTATTTCTTATTTCTATTATTATGGCATTAGAAATTGAATGGATTCACGTGAACATTAAAGTAGTTTAACGAAAGTTGTAATTAACAAGTTAACTCACAAAAGCTTTTTAACTTTTCAACTCGTTAATGAAAAACTTAACTTCGTTATTAACGAATTAGCGAGTTGATGCCCAACACTGCCTTAATTATTTCTTATTATTAACTTACTATCGTAAAAGAGGATGCTCAGCAAATTGGCTCAGTTTTCGTAAACAGATTGCACTCAAAGTCAATTTTACTAAAATTAGCAATTCCAATATGGTTTGACTCTGCTGCTGCTGCTTTTATGTGCGTTTGTTGCATAAATAAAACTTAATCATTTCCATTTTTGGAGCAAAGAAATTGGGCTGTAGGAATAGTTTTGCCATGAATAAAACAGCCAAAGCTGTCGTAAAGCATTTTATTCAAGAGACGTTTTGACTTAGTCATTATAATTTGCAAATAATACACAAAATGGTTAGATATTCTCCAAAGAGCAAGTCCAACCAAAAACGAAAAAATTCGGAAATTAACTAAATGTTGTTCTGAGGTAGAAGGCATTATTCCTTTCAAAAATCAAAAAAAATTGGTTAAAAGTTCATTGATTCATTGAAACTCGAAGCCGATTTCAAAGCTTCATTTGCATTTTGATCGCTGGCGAAACGATAGTTTTGATTTCGGAACTCATGGTTGATTTTGCCGATTTTTTGCTCTTTTGTTTGTGCCTTCTATATTTTTTTTCGCTTGGCCTGTTTTTAGCGACTAGAAATTCTATAAATAGTGAGAAAATTTTTTTTACTCGTTTCGATTCATGTCAGCTCAGCTGACGAGGTTTGGTATTGACCGAAATAGCGCTATCCTGAGCTTTGCATGAAGGGTTATTTTACTCTCAAATTTCTTTTTACTACAGAGATTTTTTTTTGTTTCTCGCACGACTGTTTTAAGGTAGTTCGGTCAAGAAATTGACTGAGCTTTATGACTTAACAAAATTGTTATGCTTTGGACTTAGCCGGTACCGATTATATCCTTCAGAAGTTTTTCCTAGCCTATGCGAATCTTGTAAAAATCAAAAGGGTAAGCTAATAATTTTATAACTATATTTCAACTCAACTCTAAAACACCACAGCATTTATCATACTACTCGGCAAAAACAAACGAGTTACAGGCTGACTCCGTATTTTAATTGAACTCGAACGTTTTCGGCGTTATTCTGATCGCCTTCATTGAAAAACTAAAAATAGGGTAATTGAATAGAGTTAATCAGTAATAGCACTTTCAAAATCAACTCAAAATAGTAACTTTTTTTTTAAATAAAATTTGGACTTTCAGCGGTATCCGGCAAGACTGGCATTTTACGGTTTAGGCAATTCCTAATAATAAGATAACTTAAATTGCAGTTCAATTTGTAATTAAGTTTATTTAAAATACAAATCTAGCCTATAGCCAGTAATAGCTTTGCAATAAGATAAACGGAGAGGCGTTTTTTTAGTTGTGTAGCAATATGGTTCCTGAAAGTAACGTCTTCACTAAAACTTTGTATATAATAATTACACTATCACAAACCTAACCAAACCGAATTCGTTTATTAATCTACTAATCATCCACTCCTGAGCCCGTCAGTTTGAACCAATAAGTTTGATTTAAAACAATGCAAAAGTCAAACCAGCACTACAAAAACCCGAGCAATCACCCTTCAATTAACATAGATAGCAGCAATCAGTTATTCAGCGTATCACCAGCTCTATTATTGTCAATCTGCTGACTATACTGCCAGATATCAAACAGCGGACTCCCACTTTCAGACACCTATACACTCTTGTGCGAATTAATCTGGGCAGTCAAAAAACACACACAATTTTCAAACATTTTGCTTTTATTCGAGAATCGAAGAACGTAAACTTTATTTTTATGGCACTTAATAGTTGATATGCTGACCTTTTGTTTGTAGGATTAAATCCACCCGTTTTTTCATTGATAGCACCAACTTCTTGCAAACACTGTTTATTTCATCGCTGTAAAACTATATGTGTACGACGGACTGAATCAGCTTCATTTTATAGTGCAGTCCTGTTTTCCGAGGCAATTTTTTACGATAGATCACAAGTTTTCTATAAGATTGAGGTCTGGCAAGTTGTCAGTTCATTTGAGGACTTCCATTTTCGTATTGTTGAAATATTGGTTCACAATCTTGGCCTAGTGATATTGCGCCGAGTTGTGTAGAAAAATGGCTTGAGGATGGACGTTGGCCAATTCTCTGGAGACTCTTCTTTTTATTATTGGCAAATAGGTTTTGCTGTTCAGTATCCCTTCAATAGGCACAAGTGCTCCAGCACAATTGCTCCCGAGCCTATTAAGAGGATCATAGTCAGCAAAATCTATTTGCCAACAATAAAAAAGAGTCTCCAGATATATGGCTAACCTCCATCCTCAAGCCATTTTTCAACACGACCCGGTGCTATGCCACAAGGCTAAGATTATGAACCAATATTTTAAGAAGATGAAAATGGAAGTTCTCGAATGGCCTGACCTCCATGGTATAGAAAACCAGTGGTCTATTGTAAAAAATCGCCTGGGAAAACAAGACTACACTATAAAAATGATACTGGTTCAGTACCTCATACACTTATGGTTTCACAACGATAAAATAAACAATGTCTGCAAGAAGTTGGTGCTATCAATGAAAAAACGGTTGGATTTAATTAATCCTGCAGACAAAAAGTTGACATATCAACTATTAATTGCCATAAAAATAAAGTTTACATTCTTCGATTTTCAAATAAAAGTAAAATGCTTGAAAATTGTGAGTTTTTTCAGCTGCCCTGATTTGCACAAGAGTGTATCTGATCCAAACATAGCTTCATATTAATGCAGACATAGCTAGCATTTACGTTGTCAACTGCACCAATCCCTGAACTTTTCAAAGTAAATTTAAAACCAAATTCCAAAATTACTAAAAGTTTCAAAATTATAAAAAATATGGACTTCGAACATTACAAATCTAAGTTTTCATCTTTTCTAACTTCGTATTACATTTTGTTAAAAAGTGTACCGATTTTAAATTTTATCTGCTTCATTAACTTTCGGCCATACTTTGATCGTTTCATTAGCTTCAGACATGAATGTTTTAGCTTTAGGCCCTACTTTTGCCTAATAACTGTCATTGACGGAATCGTTTATTTTACATCACCTTTCCACCTCTCATTATTTTGCGAAATGAAATTTATTACAAAACAATTAACTACGTCACTTTCGTTATAATTGATATGATTTACAGCGTAGTCTCCTTGCATTCACCAGAGTCGCACCGCAGTCTCCGTAGGTTCGCAGTGCAGTCTCCGTCAATATGATGGCGAATGCATTGCGAACCCACGGAGACTCCATTGCAACTCATCGGAGACTGCGCTGCGAATTGAAAATGTTTTGAGCAAGTTGAAAAATTTTTGCTCGTTGGCGACTCCACCGCAAATGAGCTGAGACTAAATGCGAATGCGTTGAGAGACTGCATTGAGACTGCGCGAAGATTCAGAAAACAGAAAAATTCATGACTCCCAGTGAAGTCGCTGTCAAGTTTGCCAAAGTCTGGGTGCGGGATAATAAAAAACAATAAAGTTTGCTATATTAAATTGTGCGTAATTTTGCAAAAATCTTTAGCGCTATTAGAATTTAGATTTAGCATTGCTTAAATTTTGAGTTATCTGCTTGATTGAATACATTGCATATACCGGAAATCATTTTTGCATTATTGGTAGTTTCAATTTCAAGATATATCTTAAAACCCGACCTTGCTGCAATACAATTAGTTGGTTTCAGTAATTGCCATAATTTTGTTTTTTGTGTAAGAATATTACAATTTTTACTAACGATGAAATACTACACACCCTTTAAAACTTTGCCGAATTTCTTTCCAAAAACCTTCAAAATGCTGCTTGATCACTGCATGGCGTTATTATGTGTCGACTTATACTGTAGGTGAGAAAACGAACTAAACATTAAAGCACATAATATAAACTTACAGACGAAAAATGTATTCGGTAAAGCGCTAATTATTATGGTAACTATTTTAGTAAATCTATTTTAATTTAGTAAACCTATTTTTACAAATTTCGGATTTAGGTTGGGTAGCTGTGTTCTTAAATTTTCACAAATTTCAAGTCTCATTTATTTTTTAATTTAAAACCACTAAACGCATGTCAGCACAAATTTTAGTCCAGTTATCTCTTTTATTTAATTTGAAACGTTTTGGGACATTTTCTGAATGGGCTTCTTTAGCAAATTAAAAAGAAATATGTAATAACTTTGAAATTAAAAATGAAAGCTTATTAAAATATTTTCTGCAGGGTACAAACCTTACAATTTAAATACAACTGTAACTTCATGCATTTAATATTGTGACGTACACGTTACATTTTTTTATTGTAAAACCAAGTCAGAAAAAAAAGAGAAAAATCAAGCTACACTGTAAAATAACAATACTGTATGTGGCACAATATAAACAATAGGCATACGAAAAAAATTAAAACACTTCCAAAAGAAAAAGCAACCGTTGGCGTGTAACTGTGAGCTCAATCGAGGTATTACCATTTTTATCAATAAAAACTCCTGTATTTTGATTTCATATTCATTGTGACACTTTCTAATTACGTTAAACAAACTAACATCCAAATTACAATTATGAGAACTTTGACTTATGGCACTTTTGGCTGAATTGGAGTTGTGCTGCTCTGTACCATTGTTTACAGCTTCATTGTCTGTGTTGTACCAATTACAGTAATGTTATTTTACAACATTACTTGATTTTTCTCTTTTTTTGTGACTTGATTTTACTTTGCTAATTTTTCATTTCTAAATTTCAAAGGTACCGTGAACAGCTTTTTATTTGCTGAAAAGGACCATTCAGAAAATGTCCCCAAAACGTTTCAAATGAAATAAAATAAAAATGCTATCTGGACTAACATTTCTGATGATATGCGCTCTGTGGTTTAAAAGAATTTACACTTCTTCACCAAAATTTTATTTTATTTTTTTGCTATTGGCAAGTGTGTTTTTCTTTAAGTGGATCCAAAGGAAAAAATTTTGTTAAGTATTAAAAAACTGCTAGAACAGAAAACCTGAATATTTCGTTACAAAACGGTGCAAATAAGCATAACAAACAACGGCATTGAGTTTTTTCATGACTCGATGCGTGTTTTTATTTATATTTTTTAATACCGAAGTTAACATTGTTCTTAAATTGTTTCTAAATTTTGAGCAAAAATGGGCTTTCGTGGTTCGCAAACTTGACTAGGCCAGGAGATAACCAAAGAACTTATCGGTCTTTGAGTAGACCTGCAACCTGCTAACCTGTCTAGCATGCACGATAGAGACTTCAAACTGTCATTTTTTTATTGCTGGCTGTCAAGCAAAGAAGATGAAAATGCCAATTTCTTTAGTGTTTGGTTTGATCGGAAAGGGAATCGAATCCCAGCCCCTGTTTTTTGTAATAAGCGCTCTGGTCGGTATGTAAAGAAAAAAATCTAATTATTTGTTTTTGCAAAAGGTTGCAAGTCACTTTAGCTGTTTTTATTTAAATGCTAGTAAAAAAAAATTTTTTAAATCAACAAAAAACTTACAATTCTTAACAGAAATGTTGAATCCAGAAAAATTAATATTGTCGTTACTGTGAAAATGTACAAGAACAGTGTGAAATGTTGAATAAGTGAATTTATCAATCTTTCCACTTTGCTTTGTTATTCTTTGAGTTTCGTCAAATATCTAGAAATAACCAAGACATCAAATTTTTAAAAATTCTACAGGTTATGCACCGTACTTGTGCATGCACAGTGCATTTGTACTGTGTAACTGTTTAAAGCAAAAGAGCAAAAATTATTCCAATTTTCCTCTTTCAATCTTGTTGGAAAGATGTTTTTGTAGGCTGAGCATATCAAACAGCAAAAAAATTTTCGAAAAATTAACCAGAGTTTTTTTTGCAACTTCTTACCACTGAAATTCTGGTTGAAAATTATTTTTTGCATTTTTTGATGCAAGCATAGGCCAAGATTTAATGCTGAACTTTGATGTAGCCGATAATAGACTGTATATTATACAACACACTAAAAATTTATCTTTTTGCATTAAAAAATCTGAAAAAAATATATAAAATAAAAATTGAGAAGGACCTAAATTTAGAGAAGTAATTTAGTAAGAAAACTGCACTCGTAAAGTCTTAGAGCAAAGTACTATAAACACTTTGAAGTAAACTTCATTATAAAAAACTTGTAAGTAAAGTATTGCAATTTCTATTTATTCATTTTCAAAAGCATATTCATGTCAATTCCAAATTGGGTAAAGTGTTTTTTTTTTAAGAAAAGTTGCTAATTACGGTTTAGGTGTTTTACCTCTACGAAGTCAAACTCGGATTCTGTTTGTCCTTCATGCAAGGTGACGTCAAAACCTCTACCTCTGTCAGACCGAATTATCCAATAGCAATCTTGATTATCTGGGTAATTATTGGGCCAGTTTGGAGTTGAAAAAAATTGAACATCATCGTAGGCGACAAAGGTCCCGCCACAGGTTACTAAAAAAAACTTTGAATGTTATTCAGACCAAGTTTTCATGCTTTTCTTATTTTTCATTAGCATTTTTGTCTTTCTAGCTGATATGCTCTAGCAAAAATTTTGTGTGCTTATAGTTTTTCTTCCAAACCTATCAAAACATAACATCCACAATATATTGTAAATAGTCAAGATATTCTTGCTAGATGTATTGGCACGTAATGTTTAGTAATAAAACATAGGAAAGAGATAATGTTGATCATTAAATCCCTCTTCAAGTACCATACAATATTGATTTTGAGCCACTATCGTAGACCGACAAAACGGTCGACATCGTTCAATTAAATTGAATTTTTTTTTTTTTTTTTGGTTTTCCGTGCATACTGTACGTACGCTGTACCATTGTTTTGTACTTTTTCAAAATGTAATGCCAATACTTACTTTTTTCCTTCCGTATTAAGAAACTTTTGTTCTACTTTATTTTGTAGTACCTACATCTTCACACAAGAGTGTCCGTGGTTTTTAATTTATTGTCGCTAAAATTTGGTTTTCGCTACGTTTCGAACTTGTTTGCTGGTTGTTTTTGTGAAAGTAAGGCATCATAAATTAAATCTGTACCATTTTAATTCAACACAGTAAAATTCAGATTAGATAAAAAGTTTTGGTCAACTAAAATACCCAAAATCGAAACGTTAGAACCTGCTTGAAATGATGCCACGAAGCCGCTTGCAACTCTTTTTGCGTTTGAAACAAAATTGAGTCGCACTTCATTTGATCGAGCGAGAAAAGCTTCACCGAATTTAGTTCCCGAGATCGTGAAAGTATTGTTTTCGTCTTCAAACACCTGCATCAAAATTGACTTAGTAATTCAGTTGAAATCAAAAGTAGAGAATTGCATCTCTAAATTTTTCATGCAATATGTGTTTGGCATGATGCGGGCTGATGTACAAATTTAAGTACGAAAGATGAACAGCTAAAAATTTGAGTTTAAAGGCATGATGGTGAAAGCTAATTGCTTTCCATCTTTTTTTTATTTGTCAAATTCATAAAGATGCAATTTTTTTCTACTTTTTCTCCATTTTCATTGCTCTAAACTTCACTTCGGGACCAATTTTATTCTATTTTTGCAATGCAATCATTGAAACGGCTGGTGATTAGTACAATGCAAAATACTAGAACAGTGTTTAAGCGAATGATGATTCGTCAAACCTAAAACAGCTGTCATCTTTTGAACTGATTTGTATTAACTGTCCCATATCTAATCTGGAAATAAAACTCAACAACTTAGCCCATTTTTTGCTCTAATACAGTCAAACTTCGATAATATGCCAACTCGCTACTATGCCACCCTCGCTACTATACCACTTTTGATCGTCATCAACTAAATTCAATAGAAAATATATTTACTATGCCACCACTTACCCTCGCTACTATGCCACATGAGGTACAGTATTGCAGTGTATTAACGAAACAATAAACGCTACGATCGAAACAATTAAACGGCTGTGAAACGGCAAAAGTATTCAGTATGTGCATGTAATATGTTCTCTCAAGTTATCTACTGTAGCTCAGCCCAAAACTCTGAGGAATCGTCAGCTGGCGCATGTTCTTTCTGCGGATTTCATGCACTTCGTCGTCTAGCTGATCGCATGCTTGCATCACACTGGCCTTCACACTGGCCTTCCCGAAACTACTGCACTGTACTGTACATTATACTGAAATACATGTAAATTATAATCGTACAATACAACGTGGCATTACATCGTTACATCACAAGGCTGTTTTTACAAATCCTTGTTACTATGCCACCCTCGCTACTATGCCACTTTCTCTCGGTCCCAAAGGGTGGCATAGTATCGAAGTTTGACTGTACCTACAAAAGCAACATTTTTGCCAATGCTGTTTGATCGGAAAAATTTGTCCATAATACTTCTTATGATATCACAACAAGAACACTACGAAACAACTTACATCAGTGTAATTACGCAATTATCGTAGGCATTAGTGCTGCAACTCTTGCACGCTTCAACAGAAAAAATGCATTAGAAATTGGTTAAATTAAATGCAGGAATGCTTCCGAGAACTTCAGTTATACAGTTGCATCAAATTAATCAATATTCATACTGACTTTGATACGGTCGCAACATTCTTCGGTTTCTACGTGAAAAAAGACCAACAAAATGGCTTGATTAACAAATGGTGTTTCAATTATCCAGTTACAAGCCAATCTATTGGAGTAAGAGTTGGGATAGAGAGAAGTTGATATGTTTTGAGGAATGGTGTCAGCTGTGAGGCTGCTTTCACATACAACTGCAAACAATTTTTTATTGTATTCGTTACTATATCTTTGCTGATTACCACTGTACTAAAGTATTAAAAAATGATTACATTTAGGCCAAATTTTCAAAGCGTATGAAAGTAGTTACGCTTTTGTCGGAAAAAGAAATTAAAGGGGGTGAAGCATCCAGCTAGAATTATCTGCAAAAGATGGAGTATAATCTGAAATATATCTTCACCAAATTTTGCCAGCTTACGATTTATTGTTTCGAGATATTTAATTTCAAAGTAAGGAGATATCCCCAACCGTGTTGCCAGTTAAAATTTCATTTTTCGTAAAATGATGCTCATTGTAATCTTTCACATTGATTTGAAAGCTCCTAAATGCTAGGCTTAAGCATAAATTAGTGTTATAACAGAAATAGTTTTACAAATCAAACAGTATATCTTAATTCTAAAAAATTAGATCTCAAATGGCAACACTGTTGGGGAGATCTCCCAACTTTGAAATAAAATATCTTAGAAACAATAGATCGTAGAAAGCTGAAATTTAGTGAAGAAATGTTTTAGATGTTTCTTTAATTTTTGCACATGATACCAGCTGGATGCTTCACCCCCTTTAATTTTCAGGTCAAGGGCGTTGCTGCATATAGTGACGTCATAAACAAATTTTCTTTACAGTGTAGTTGGCTTAAATCTCGCAAAAGTAGTGTTTTTGACCGCAAGAAATGCTGTAATAGTATAATATACTGCAATCGATTGCATTCAACGTATCATGATAATTTCAATATGTTCTATAACTGATTTTTGGAAGCTTACAGTAAACAAAACGCAAAAATCAAGTTTTTTTGTTTTTTTTCAACTGATCAACAGGGTATGGAATGGAATGGAAGACGATTTTTCCATATTCCATACTGGCAATTTTCTTCCATTCCATTTCCATTCCACACCAAAAATCTTCCATTCCATATTCCATTCCATACTAAAATTTTCTTCCATATTACATTCCATACTTCCACACCAAAGAAATTTTAGACTGGAAGCAATGCAACGGATATTTTGTTGCTTTGCACCTTTGCAATGTTGTAAGCAACCGCTCGTGAAGGTGAGCTAACAATACTAAGATGCAACGACCGGTATCTGGTATGCATATTGCACATGGTTTAATGCATAGGCGTAGCCTGGATTTTGAATTGGGAGGAGGGCTAAACCGCAAATCATGCAATCACGTCATCAGAAGTTTTTGAAAAGAGGGACTTTTATGGGACAAAGAATGAAAGATCAAAAGCTGGGCGTCTGATTTGGCTCGTAACCTGGATTTGCTATAGAGGAAGGACTAGAACCGCAAGTTAAAATTTTTTCTATCCTATCAAAGTTGAGAGACGTGGTAAGCAAATTAGTGCAACTCCAACATGTCACAGAGGGGGCATGGGTGCGAAGCCCCCAGCCGCTAGACAATTTTTTGTAATTTTTTTGAAAAAAAACTATTTTAATGCAAATCGGATCACATTTTGCACGTTTTCAGAGCCATTTGAAAGAACAAAATTTTTGATGTTTTAAAGCCAATTGAAAAAATCCCTCTCTTTACTTCAGGTCAAGTCCAAAACATGTTTAAAATCTTGCATTTTTGGGGTTAAATTTTGTAACTTGGCCCGAGTCAGGGAAATCAAGGTAAATTGCTTTTTGCAACATTTTTAGCATTAAATAATGCACTCGAAGGTTTGTCTTTGAAGATTTTTGTTTTGTCATGAAAATAACCAGTTTTGGGAATATATATGTACGACCAGGGGCCAAGGGACGCTCGATTCAAATTCAATAATTTGTTCAATAAGCATTTCCCCTAACTAGGTTTTTTCAAAAGCATTTTGTCACATGAAAACTGACGAGATGGAGGTGGATTGGTATTTAAAGTTGGTAATTTAAAGTTATTTAAAGTTGGTATATTAGATGCTATAAATGGTTACTAATCATGTTATTGTAATATAAAAGTTAGCCGGGGGCCTAAAACGTATTTTTCTATAAACAAGTTAGATGAGTGCCTGAGATTGCACCTTTTAGAACAAAAAACACCAAATTTCTCCCGGCTTGTACATTTAAATTGGTTGGTAAAAATTTAAATTGAGAGGGCGTGGGCCCCCTGATCGTCAAAATTAATATTAAGTTATTGCTAATTGCCGTTGTACGCATGTATTGTTGCACTCCAAAATATCAAAAGAACTGAATAAATAGGCTTTGTGTCATCATTTTTATCATTGGTAGCTTTTCAGTTGGGTGGGGGGGGCAGAGTCATCTTTTGGCGTTTCAATTGGATTTCAATTGGGTCCTTCAATTCAATTGGATTTCAATTGGGTCCTTCTGGCTATGCCTATAGTTTAATGATTACTTTACAAGTTTGCCCTCACATCAACTAGAACATTTACCGTAATAGAAATATTAAGCTTTAACACCAAAAAGAATCACTATAAGCTTAAAAACTAAAAATATGAATAAAGCTGAAACGGGGATGAAACATCAAATCCGAGTTTTTGTGACGATATAAGAAAACAAAATTTACGACTGGGCAAATTTTCAGCCTCAAAATAAAAAAATAAAAAAAAGTCAAATCTATCAAGGTCGTCAACTGTAACATCAATGCTGCAATTAAATTGCAATGTACTTACAATGATGCAATACGTACACTGCTTGCGCAATACACAAAACCAAAGTACTGCGATTTTGTCGACAAAGAATATGCGTAAATATTGAAGGTGAATACTTCTGTGACAATATTAATTATCACTACCCGACATCGGTATGTATTTTTCTGAAAATACAATGCACGAAATCTAGTATGGAATTGGTATGGAAGTATGGAAGATTGTCTTCCATTCCATTCTTGAAATCTTCCATTCCATTCCATTCTGGCATCTTCCATATTCCATACCGAAATTTCCGTTCCATTCCATTTTCCATACCATGCCCTGCTGATCAAGCTAAAATTTTTGAAAACAATAATTCGATGTGACAAGCTGTAACTTGCGTAAATTGCACAATAAAAAATTTGATAAAATTGATCTATGCTGTAATTACAATTGAAATAAAAAAAAAAACACTAACTATTTATGACTTTTTGTTTAAGCAAGATTGAAAAGTGTTTCGAGCAGCTCAGAGTAGTAAGCATAAATGAAGTTTTACATAATTAGTTTTATGTTGCGTGCTCACTCCAAAGTAATTATTTTAAAAGCCGGTATTAAATTAATTTAACAAAGGTTCAGTAAAATAAATTAAAAAGATAAAAACCTAGCTCGAAACACAAGAGCACTTACAGTTTTGGAACGAAACAGTAAAGCCAGACAAATTAGTTTTGTTATTGCTGTGGAAATGAATTCGAATTGTGTTTGCGGTTGTGAATGAAAATGGCTCAATCTTTCCACTGAGCATGGCTATGCTTCGAAAACCGTCAAATATCTGAAAAAAATTGTCGATTTTTTAAGATATTAAAATTGGCCTAAATCAGTTTGAAGATTAGGGACCACAAAGAATAACCGGTAGCCTACGACTATTCAACAAATGTTTGTTTTGCAGTTCGAAATTCCAATTGCACACAATCTCCAATAATGGTCGTGTTTGCAACCATTTAGTTCAGTGTTTTTCACTTCGATTTCTCAGGTTTTAGTAAACTTTAAGCAGCATAAAATTTTTGCGGCACCCGCCGTCGAAATAAAAAGTAAACAAGATGTTACAATAGCAAAACATAAGTCTCAATTGTTTTAAGTTTCATGGAAAACTTACTTGACTTCAATATATCAGGTGTATTATGAAATAATGAACTGTGTTTACACTTTCAAAAGAGTATTATTATACTTTCTAACAGAACCTTACGGTAATCTAGCTAGATTGACAACTCCGCAATGGTGCACGGTACCCTAGCAATGCAAAAATAACATTCTTAAGAGCATGGAGCAACAACTTGAATGCATTTTGTGCGATGTTTCCGGTGATGCGCAAGAGTTTTACATTTAAACATTGATACAGTCAGTTTGTACGAAGGTAAATTTCCTTCCAACTTTTATTACTTTTTTTCAGATTTTTACAATATAAGTATGCGAGGTATTTCTTACGCAAATCATTCTGCATGCTTGTGTTTTCAAATGATTTCATGAATTATGATATATGTGCACGGTCTGCTACAGTAGCTTTCATTCGCCAGTGGCAATTGACAATAAATATTTTGCTCGTATTTGAGTCAGTAGTGGTCTTAGGAATGTGCAAAGTGTTCAAATGCACAGGGGCCCCCCCACTTCTGGGGGGCCCCCCAATTTGACCTATCGCGCGCAGAAAATTTGATTATGAAAAACTATAGCAAATTATGATAAAAAGTTTATGCATTTGTTTTAAGTGTCATTACATATGTACCCCCTCCCTCAAGATGCACTTGTTCCAAGTGTTATTACACATATCCCCCTTTCCAAGACAATATTACTTTTAACTTTTAAGTCAGATTTAGTAAACAGATAATAAAAATTTACTGGTAAAGTCAACTTACTACTCTTTTTTTTTGCTTGCTACAGTTAGGCTACTGGGGTCATATGCGTAACCAGGGGGGGCCCAGGGGCCCCGCAATTGAAATGCTACCCATGATAAAGATGTCACAAAAAAGACTTGTTTCTTCGGCTTCAGTTTCTTTTAGCATCTTTGCATACAACAGCACACCCGTACAGCAGTAATTAACAATTGTATTGAGCCAGGGGGCTCTGGCCCTCTCAATTTAATTTTTACCAACCAATTTAAATGGGCCCCCTACAATAATAATTAAAAGGGCCTCCAACAACAATATTGATCCAGGGGCCAGGGCCCCTTAATTTAATTTTTGCCAACCAATTTTAAGAGGCCCCCTACAAGAATATTTATATGGCCCTCTAATTTATATGGGCCCCCAACAATAATACTGTTTCAGGGGGCCATGGCTCCTTCAATCTAATGTTGCCAACCAATTTAAACGTATAACCCGAGTGAAATTAAGCGTTTCTATCCAAAAAGCTGCTACCTGAGGTTCTCATCTAACCTTTTTATGAATGTAATGCAATAACCAGGGACAGATTTAACACATGGCACAGTGCCAGGGGCCCCACACTCAGATAAGACTTTTTTGGTCTTCACCTGTATTTGGCGCGAAAATATTGCGAAAATCTCAAAGTGACAGGGGCCCAACTCAATGTAAATCCGGCTCGGGCAATAACGTGGTTTGTAGGCATAACTATCTATTGTACATTTTTCAATTACAATTCACCTCCACCTCGCCAGTTTTTATGCAACAAAATACTTTTGAAAAAAATTAGCTTCAGTAAGGGGAATGCTCATTGAACAAATTTTTGAATTGAGAGAGCCTGGGCCCCTGGCCGTATATGTACTCCTATAACTGGTTGTTTTCTAGACAAAACAATAATCTAAAAAAAAAATAATCGACTGAATTGTTATTTACTGCTAAAATATTGCAGGAGGGAATGTACGTTACTTCCCCCAACCTGGGCGAAATCACTAATAAAATTTAACCAAAAAATGCAAGATTTTAAACGTGTTTTGGACTTAAATTGCAAGCAAAAGAAGGACTAAACAACTTAATTTTTTCAATTGGCTTTCAAATTTTAAAAATCTAGTACTTTCAAATGACTTTGAAAATGTGTAAAATGTGATCCAATGGTATTAAAACTACTTTTTTTCCAAAAAATTACGAAAAATCGTCCAGCGGCTGGGGGCTTCGCCCCCAGACCCCCATAACCTCGGACGGCTGGAGGCTCCGCTACCAGACCCCCGTCTGTGATACATTTCAATTACAGTACACTTCTTTACTTAAGCACGTCTCCCAATTTACACATTTTTGCATTTTAACTAGGCTATTGGTTTAAGCGCTCTCCTTGAACGAGTTCCTAGTTACATGCCTACACAAGGACGCGACTTCTGATCTTCCATACTACAATATCTTTGCCCCACCAAAAAATTCCTCTTTCGAAGTTTCTGATGACGTTATTGCATGTGATTTGTGGTTTTGCCCCCCCCCCCCCAATCAAAAATCCTGGCTACGCCTATGACTCAGGTAGTCGTTTTTCCACTTGTTTTTTTTTTCAACTGCTTTCAGCAACTGGTAGTAATAGATTTTTGACTGACGTATACAGTATATCATATGCTAAGCAGTATAAAGCATTCAAACATTATTGCTAAGTACTCAAACATATTCTGTAATAACACAAGCATACTGAAAGCAATTGCTGAAAGTTTACGTTAATTTACTGCAATTACTTGAGTTGATAATCTAGATGAGAGGAACTTATGAACAAACATTTGATTTAATTAGGGCTGCAATTGCATTGGTCATTTGGTCTTGGTATTTATGAAACGCATTGTTGCGTTTAATTGCAAGTGCAGATAAAACATGTTAAAGTAGTGTGTAAAGAAAAGGGCCCCCCCATTTAATTTGCACAGGGGCCCCCCTTTCCTAAGGCCACCACTGATTTGAGTAGCTCAGTATTCATGGATTAAAAAAAAATACAACAAGGGTTAAGCAGCAAACTTTTCTCGAGAAAAGTTAGATAAAACTGTGGTTGAACTTTTAGTTACGAAAGTCTTTAGGTTGTTCTTTGGGCGTATCAGGTCAAACCAGCAATTCGTCTTGCTTTTCTACAACCTATGATTGCTTATTAACCAAGAAAAGGAAAACGGGAATTGTTGTACCTGCTTTAGCAATGTAAACAGCAATAACTAAGAACTAATCCGGTAAACTCAACGTGTAAAAAGTAAATAAATGTTCAATCGTTACGAAGGAATATTCAAACAAAATAATCTAAAACCCGTGCACAATCATAACCGCAAGCAAACATGAATTAATGAAAGTCAAAGCAATTTCACCTTTAAAAAATCAAAATTAGCTTCTATTTCCCCTTGACTGAAATTGACATCGAATTCTTTTCCACCATCAGGGTCAATTATCCAGTAACATTCCTGTCCTGCTGGATAGCTGTTAGGCCAATTTGGAGTAGAAAAGTTTTGAGGAACATTGGATGACACAAATCTGTCACCACATGCGACTACAAAGGAAATTAGTTTTTAATACTTGATTATTTTAATTTTGAACATTGTTTGGCATAGCATAGAGCTCTTTTTTAATTTAATTTTCTAATTTACGAACTTTGAGCGATGATAGCTCCTACCAAAGTCAAACTTGATTTCTGTTTATTTTATTAAACTTTGTCATAAACACTGCTGTTCTGGTTTTAAAATGCTTTACAGTATGAAAGAGTGTGTTTAATACTGCATATGAGTGAATGTTGATGAGTGTGTCAATGAGTGAAAAGGAGTGAATGTTAATGAGTGTGTTAATGAGTGAATATGAGTGAATGTTAATGAGTGTGTTAATAAGTTAATGAGTGTGTGTTTTATCTCCGCATAGCTTGAAAATACTGTGCAGCATATACTGCTTATCTGCCACAGCGCAAAATTTATTAAAAGAACAAAATGAGCTAGCAATATCATTCTCTCTGCGCTACACAATAAAATAAAACTTAAAACGAAATATCTGTTTTAACAAAACTCTAATATACAGAATATTAAACTGGTAAGCGATTATTACCTGTTTGAAAAGATGCGTAAAAACCTCTTGCGTTTACTGATAAATCAGATTGAAATGTTACACGAATTTGGCCGGATTGCGATAAAATACTTTCTCCCGGTGCAACTTTTCCAGAAAAAGTTGACCTCTCGTTATTGTTATGAATGACCTGATAACACATACACTAGGAAATGTGTAATAAATGTTCATTGTAGTAGTGAATCAACAATTTATAGTTTTTTCTCCTTTACACTGTGCAGTATACCTGTATATGCCTTAAAGTTATTACATTTCAGTGATGACTAACCTTATTTTACATAGAGTTGCAACTCTCTCATTTTTTTCGTGATTTCTTTAAAAAATAAGCTATCAACTTGGCTTTGCAGCAAATTTGTTCACAAATAATCCCTGAAAAATACTAAGATATTAAGAGTTAGTACCTTAATTTTTAGATTTGCCAAAGTCACTCTCCAAATCTGAGCATTTTTGCTCATATTTAACTTAAATGACATTTTTCGGATGTAATTACGTTTTTGAAATGACTTAGGCCGGGATCACATGATCAAGTTTTTTATACAATTTGTTTGTAACAATGTTGTTGGAGCTTTCACATTTAGACGCTATTTTCTTGCTCAGCTTTTGCCAGCGACAGCGTTTGGGTTTTCCCTTGAAGAAATTGCCCTAGTTCTCACACATAGTTTTTTCACGTTGAAAAAAATTTACGCGGTTAGTTAGGAATTTCTTTTAATTTCGCCGCGGAGATAGAGATGTGTGCTTTGTCAATGTACTAGGACTTCTCAACGCGCGCACATACAAAAATTCAGATTATTTAATTGTTTTATGACTCGAAAACGGCGAAACGTAGAAAGCTGAAATGTGGAAAAAACAAGTGAATATTGTGATAAAAAGAGCCATGAATGTCAATTTTTTAACCCAAATTTTCATCAGAAAAAAATTTTCGGATATTTATCCAAGAATTGAATGACCAATTAAATAATTATCGATTCATAATAAAACTAATTCAAATGGAAATATTATTGATCCATATTATTCAAAACAAAATTTTAGTTTACTTGATCTTAACTGGAGCTGGAGCATACGTACAACCAGTTGCTGCGAATTGTTATCCGATATCCAAAATATACTTTTGTCGGCTAACCAGATGAAAAATAACTTCATGTTTTCTGTTTTTAATGGATTACAATGTTTTTCGTTGAGCGTCAATTAATTTACCGCTTATTTTTTATTGTTTTTTGTGCTTTACCAGTCGCAAAATGTAAGTGTGAAATGCAACTTAATATTCTAACAGAAAAGCGCATATATTGGATGAATACTTAATAGATTTTTTGTAAGTTCAATTTCAGCTCATCAACTTCCCCATTTTTATTTTTCCGAGTTCGAGTACAAGTTTTGCAAAATATTGAGTTTCTTAATTTGTCAATTTAGGGCTGTATTTGCATATAGGTTTGACAATTAGGTTTCGCTCCTGGTTGTCAAACTTGTCGCGTTTGCATACATGACAAAAAATGTCTTTTACACATATCGGTTTTGACGACGAGGAACGAAACCTTGCGCATGTGGAAAATATGAAAAGTAGCAAAGGCCAGTTTTCACAAACAGTTTTCAAACCTGCCTTTTTTGAGGTCTTCAAAGTTCGGGTTTTGTTGAAAGCAAGTTGGAAAAAAACGTCTGGTATGAAGAAATTTCTACTTTATACGTTGCAATATGCATCACTTTTTGATAAATTTTTAGCAATCAACATTTTAGTTTCACGATCTACACGTGGACTGTAAATAAGTTCCAAAGGCACTGCCTTTCTTGAATTTCGCTCATTAAAAGTTCAATTTCATGTTTAAACCATATTTAAGAAATATTTTTCTCACACGGGCTGTTCAATTTAATTGGTGACATGTGCCTGCAATAGTGACTCATGTAGTTGCGCGACATTTCACTCGATTGATGCAAAAAATGTACAAAAAACCTAATCATGTGATCTCAACCTTAGAGTTTTTATGACTCTGTTTTAAAATGCCTATGTGCAAAAATGGAACCGCCTATAACGTCAGTGAAAAATGACGCAATTTTGTCAAATTATAGCCGTAACGTCACTACATTAACGTCATCCATAAATTCAATACCAATTTTTCTAAAACACATTTTGGTGAAGGCTAGCTCGCGTGCCGAATTTGGTGATCTCATGATTTCCAGTGTAGGAATTAGGTAGGGGTTATTCTGCCCTTTTTTATGTAAAATGTTTTGGTCAAATACAGAAGTCCGTGCAAAATAATGTTAAAGCCTCTCCATCTAACTCTGAAACCAAAAGTCATGAGTACACCAAATTTTTCTCGCAGGTTGGTGTTCACCAAAATTTTTCTAGAAAAATTGGTTTTGAATTGATTACGTTATCATTGTGACATCACAGCCATATTTTCGAAAAAGGACAACAGTTTTTTGATGACGTCACAGGCGGTTCAAATTTTTTACATAGAATTGGTTTTGATACTGAATCATAAAAATGCTCAAATCAAGTTATAGTTACGTCACAAAAAGCCTCTTATGACGTCATTTAGGTTAAGAATTGGCAAAAACTTCCTCAGATTTCAGAAAGTGACTTTAAAAAACCTTAAAAATTCGGAAAAATTTCGGTTATCTAAACCACTCCGAATTTTCAGAAGTTATTTGAAATGAATTTTGACTCAAATTCTAGTTAATCTGAAATAAAACTTTTTGATTTGAAGGGAATGATCACAAAAAAAACAGACGGGGGTAAAAATGCCCCAGTGTAAAATAGATTAGGTTTTTAGTGATTTATTTACAATCAAAATTACAAACGTTTTCGGCTTTCTTCAGGTCTCTTCAGGTATTAGTTAAATCATAGCCATGTTAACTTCAGACTAACTAGAAACAATGAAATACAAAATCAAGTGATATCAAGGTTTCGAGTCACCGGCTTAAAACAGTAAAGATGATCAATCGCATTTAACAGGTCAACGGTTTATACTAATGGAAAATAGAGAAATTCCTGGGGAAAAAACAGCACATTAATCAACAGGCGTTGCTATCATTTGCAGACATTTAACAGAAAGGACGAGCCATGAGCATTAGGGTGTCCCTTATTTGGGGTCAAATTTTAAAATACACATTTTGTGAGTCGGACCCTCTTAAAAGTTTCCATTACACCAAAAACTGCCTCATACAAAGTTTTGTTGCAAAATTTTGATGTTTAGAAGTGGTGCAGTGATCTCAAAGTTGGCTTAATAAACGCCAATTTATGCGTATAGAAATTTTTCTAATCAGTACTAATAGTCATGTTTACAGAAAGTAATTGCTTCATAAGAGTATAGATTTCTTCATATTCGGAACAATGGCCTGGTTATTTTCAACAATCTGTACAGCATTAAGTATACCGAATTGTTTTTATTTTTGAAGCGGCTTGATTGAGTATTGTTGCTACCCAACCCCTTACGAGGGATGAAGAAGCAACTGAACTTTACAGAGACCCAACAATTGTGCCACACACCAGGGTGCAGACTGCAGAGCCAAAGATAGATTTGCGTAGAGGCTCAGTAGCAAGACAGTCAAGAAAAAGATGAATAAGGTTTTGTCGAAGGTGTACACAAACGCTGCAGGAAGAGTTTTCTTTACGACTGACTTGCCACAATAGTGAGAGGATTTGACTTTGAAAGCGACGGCAGAAAGCTTAAATGATATAGGGCGTGAAAGGACCAATTCCAACGGAAAAACTATAGGAATGAGACAGTTAAAATAGGAGAGAAAATGTGAAAATGTGACTTCTCCATTTGTGACACTGGGTGTAACGATTTCTGGAAATAGCTGGGGAGAGGAACCATCGCTGTAGCCAGGGAGGTTTCAGCTTTGAGAAGAGAATCAGCATGCTTATTTCCAGGGATACCAGTCTGACCGGCGACTCAGAGGAAGATTAAAATGGCACTGTTAGAAAGTGAGGAAACATGAAACCAGACATTTTAAAGCGGTCTTGGCCAAAGATATATAGAGACCTTTGGAAGTAGGAAAAGTGCCGATTAGGAGTCCGTAAAAGAACACTGAAAGTGGCAAGTCGTCTTGTGGTTGTTACATCAGACAAGCCGTGCTCCAGGAGATGGGCTTTAGCTGTGAAACTGGAGGCAATTGGTTCAGCAGATAAAAAGAGTCGAAGGTATTAGATTTGGATATAAAGGCATACGCTCTAGTGACACCCGTCTAATGAGGGAAGAGACAGATCTATCGGCTCATGAATAACGTCTCTGAAGGAGGGAGAGTAATCAATTCTTGGCGTATTCATGTTGCAGGGATGAGCTAAGGCAACTGCAGTTATGTATGGAATATAATACTGTAAACTTGATTGGAGTCAAGAAAGAATTGGGGGACACATAATTAATGGTTCGCGCAAGAATAGAAGGGTTTGTTTTGAGGATAAGCAATTCACCAGAAGGGTTTCTTCTTGAACCGGCTGATCACTGATTTTGAGCCAATGGCGTTGAGGTTAAGTGATTATTGGAGGAGGCGCAGAGCACGTCGAAACCATGAAAGTGCTTGGTATTCAAAGTTCAAAAAATTGGTATTCAAAAAAAAAAAAATCAAAGTAAGTTTCAACAGGGTAAGTTGGGTTTCAATGAGAAGCAATGGGATAGGGGTGGAAGAGAGACATCCAGTAAAGACCTTGCTTGCAGCTCTGTAGATAATTTTTAATTGGTTGGTCAGACATATCAACCTTCTACTGTTTTTGTGGACACAAACGCAACAAGTATTTTTTTTTGTGTGTTGGTCGTATCCACTCGAGTTTGTGACAGTGGTTCATCTTCTACGGCGTTCTCTGAAAGTTTCATCAAGGCACATTTTGTAGTCAAATCTACGTTACGATCAAACAAGCCAAGCAAATTTAAATCCTGTGTAAGATACCACAGAAGACTAGCCAATACCCATCTTATTTAAAGAAGCTTTTTTTTTTTGAAAAACTGGTTGATGATACCAGCACTGAAAACTGCACTTAATTACAGGATGTCATCATAACCAATACGTCACTGCAGTTCCCAAGTCAACTCTCAGAAGATTTTAGTAAACGCTATTATTATGCGTGGTAAGGTCACAATGAAATAATAATACTCTATTGTTCAATATGGTGGTATTCTTGCATAAAAATTAAAAATACACATCCAAATTTGAAAGGCTTTGCGCCACCTCTAAACTTCATTTTAAAAGTTTAAAATTTCATACATATCATTTTTTCATAAAATGGAACCATTTGAAAGGGTCAGAGGTAAAACTTTTTGAAATGTCAAGATAATGAACACCCTAATGAGCATCGAATTGCTTGTTTAAACTACGTCGATGTTTGTTCATTAATAAAGCTTCATAAAATTTAGTCTGAAAATCTGATTTAAATTGTTTCAGAACCTCGAAAGAATTTAAGTCAGCTCGCTCATTAGAACAAACGGTACACGAAAGTATATGTTGTTTAATCGCACTATTTTCATGCTGGATGGCCACATTTAGGTGCTCTCCTACTCTGGTACTCAAATGTCGAGTTGACTTACCACTGTAAGTTAAGTTCGAATCACACGAACATGTAAATTTCAAAACGACATTTAAGCAGAGCAAGAGCGGAGTGCGCAACTATAGCTGAAAATACCTCGCCGTTTGGAAAGTTTTGTAAATGGCAGACATCTTGACATCAAATCTGACATGAAATAATTTTGCTAATCGACTAACAAAAAGCCTGGATTCTTTTCCAATGTATGATACGTTCGAGTATACCACAGGATTAGCTTTACTACGCTCACGATCAGATAAATCATTGCAAAAAGTCAAAAATTGTTGCAAAAACTTGTTAAAAACCCGATTCGGATAAACGTCGGAGAGAAACATTTGCCGCAGTTTTATCACATCATTCTTAAATAACGATTTAGATGAACAAATAGCTTTCGCCCAATTTAATAAGCACAATATTAAGTCAGATTTCCATTTCAAGGAGCACAAAGCCTCAAAATTTAGCAACAGACCACTATGAGTAGTTTTGCGCCACGTCCATGTGTTGCACCCATCCACCTTAACCTTAATTTGTACGTCCAAAAAACACATCATTTCTGAACCATATTCTACAGTAAATTTTGTGTTCTTGTGTTGAGAATTTACGATATCTAAAAACTTTAAACAAGATTTACTGATTTGAAAAACAGCAAAAATGTCTTCAACATAGCGTATAGATAAAATAAAAGATGATTCGCAGATACAATGCTCATTATCTTTTTCTCCATTTTTGCTACAAAAAAATTAGCCAACGTTAGACCCAAGGGCAATCCCTTGGCTACGCCGTCAATCTGTTGAAATAATTTGTCTTTGCACAAGAACATATCGGTTGTAGCTGTACGTTAAAGTTTTACAAAGGTATACCTCTATCACAAGGGAGTACGTTTGGGTTTTCTTCAGAATAGATGGTATCGGCAATTAATCGAATCGTTTCATTCAGCTGGACATTGGTAAACAAAAAGGTATCAACAAAACCAACTAATTTGTGATTTGATGAAAATTGGAACTGATTTATTTTAGAGAAAAAGTCGTGAGTTGACTCCAACATATAACTCTTGTGATTGTATGGCCTAATGATCTTCTCAAGAACTTTAGCAAGTTCATATTTAGGAGTCCCAACCATAGGAAGTAAGACCGGTAGTTTCGCTTTACCGAAGTTATGGGTTAGCTTTCATTTTGTTTTCTTTTATACGATCTAACGTTTTTGCTGCCGTACAAGAAAACTATGTTGTCGACAATTTATCTAAATCAATAATATTGTACCACTTTTTCAAAAATTTTACCCAATCGGTAAACAGTTTTGCAATTTTATATTGAGTCAGAAACGTTAATGTTAGTTGTTAAATAATTTCTATAGGGCCTTTATTTTAAAATTGAGATGTTACACATTGGTTATTTAACATACACAAAACAATTTTGCAAAAGAAATGATTCTTTTAAAAAATACAGGATGACCCCCCTAAAGCACAGTACTCTTAGTCAATACGCCTTCGCGCAAAACGCTTCTCATTGGTTGACCAAAACATGGTGGAAAAATATTGTTGTAATACTTCATACACAAATTCTACTATCACAACCTGAAGAAAAAAAGGAAATAATTAATAATAAAAAGTTTTATTTAAATATTTGTGGGTTCAAGTATTTTTCATTTTTTATTTTGCTCGTCCTATAAAAGTCATTCTCGATGTTTCTTCTTTTTTTGTCGTGAAGAAGCAAAGACGCATTTTATTGCGAACGTATTACGTATTACTGCGAACCTTTTGCGAAGATTGTATTTAAATTAAGCTTGGCTGAGCCTCTAAAATGCATAACGTTGAAGCATTTTAAGCAAAGAAAATTAGTGTGTGTGTCAAATAAATGTTTCTCATTTTGGTTTTTGAAACCGAAATAACTTTATATAAAAAATAACAAACAGTGAATTACAAAATGTTAAAATTTTTTTCATTAATAAACTTATACTTTACATCAAAACTTGAATTTTGTCATCAAATACTTTTTTGAAAGCTGACGGGTAGATTTGGATTTTCACTAATTGACTAGGACTTTTATTTATTTTAAGATTGAAAGAAAAGAGGGTTAAACCATTTTTGAAATTTGAAGGACTGGTGTTCGCAAAGCAAATTTTTTTTCCAAGCGGTTTTTATACTACATCAATTTGCATTCACATTATGGCATTGTGAAATGATACCTGTTATAAAGGTATTTGTAGCTGACTTTTAGGTAGCAATATACCAATATAATACAAAGCAGAAACAAGAAATATAATACAAAACAGGTAGCAATAAAATACAAAACAGAAAAAAGAAAACTAAAAACGCATAAATTGACTCAAAAGTGATCATATTATGAAAAGTTAATTCTATACCGTAATGAAGTCATAATTATTTTCGGTGTCGATGGTGAGAAAGATCTAAAGAATACTTTCATTGTTTAATCGCGTTTCAATATTCCAGTTACAATATAGGTCATTGTCGTAAGGAATAGGATAGTGTGGCGTTGAAAAGTTCTGAGCATGAGCAATTGCAGTGAGGCGACCTCCACATCCAGCTGGAAAAACAGTTTTGAATGACTACACTGAAACATAGAAGTTAACATGCTAAAGAATTGCATCTACCGTCAGTGCCAGTCGCTTAAAAACTTGCAGATACTACTTAAAATGATGCGGTGGCGTAGAAGAGTTTAATTTGGTGGCGCGACGCGGCGGCGTAAAAAGTTCTTATATGTTAGCATGCTCGTATCTACGTTGGCAAAGAAGTCTAATGCCTGCTCTGCATCAAAGGACTGCGGTGACTTTTTTTTTTCTGACAACCAGAGACTAATATTTGTCTTGTATTTCTTGAATGACGATAGCAAAAGCGTGTACAGTATGACCAATGTCATTGTACATTAAACACACTTACTGTAATTACATTGAGCACACTTGTTTCCTTGCTTGCAATTCCATATGCGAAGATCAACAACAGTATTTCATTTATAAAAACTGCATTTGCTTTTAGCATTGTTGAACTTAATCTGCGTTGATTTCATTTAAGGTCTTACAGCATTTAAAAGAGGACTGAAGGCAAATTCAAAGAGAGCATGTAAAGTTGGGCCAAAGCCAAACGTATTAGATTAAAGTAGCTTTGATTTCATCCTTTTTGACCTAGCCGTTCGACATTGAATTTATTTTAAACGTAGGAGCTTCTCTCATCATAATTTTTATTGGCAACCGTGACGTTGGTAACGCAACGACGCCATCTTCATTCTATTATCAAGCAATGCCGCAATAGGCTATGCCACAAAAGGCCTTTTAACTTATACATAGGTTAATATAGGCTTTTTGTGCTAGGCTATTGCATTAAAACGTCGGAGTTGCCAAAATAAATTATAATTACGTAGGCTTTAAAGTGGTTCTTAAAGTAGAACATCTATGGAATGGATGAGTTAAGAAGAATAGAGTCAACGACAATTTTATCTAATACGACTGGTCAAACTTTAAACACCTCCACAGATTTTGCTTTCATTCCTTTGTTAAGATCAATATTATATGTCATTCATAAATTAACACAATTTAAATGTAATGAGTAATGACTCTTTACATTTCGTATATGCTTTCAATGTTTAAGCTTAAAAAAAGCTTTTTGTTTTGTAAAAAAATGTGCTCTCTAACTGCGGAATTACAAAAATATTACGTATTTAGAGTTTTGCAAAAACCAGATATGAAACACAAAAATGTACGCTAACAATAAAAATGGCAAATCAGATTGGGCCGGGACAATGCTCTTATTATACTGTATTTTGCTTAAACTTTTAACTTTGATTCTTAATTGCTTACATTAATAAAAATTGACACTCAGTTTTATGTTTTTATTTCCAAAGTTTGGCCAAAACGTCTTTGTGATTTTACATGAACTCGTTACATAATTTTAAGCGTTTTCTACATACTTGTCAAAGTCTTTAGAATGGGTTCCAAATTAATGCTTTAACTATTTTGAGTAGAGAGAATAAAGTGCAGCATCGTTAAGTGCAGTGCTATCGGCTAGCCGTTGAGACGTTTGGTGTGTGGCGTGAAGTACTGATCATGACCAGCGCAAGCAAATGCTGCAGTCATCCAGATTATTTATCAGATGATTTATCCAAATGAACCCAAATTCGGAAAGCTTCAACTTGCTTTTCTTAATGTTTGCGTGATGTGTTCGCGTTATTCCATGATTGCCTCGTTTGAGTCATTCAGATTTTCAGAACGAATGGTTTTCTACCTTTCTTCATTTGGACGCGCGCGAGTCCATTTTAGTTACCAGTACGATTTTGTTAAATTTCGACGTTGTTAGGGCAATAACGAGGCAAAGACAAAACCTGTATGTTGCATGTTTTGGGCGTGATAAGACGCATTTCTACAGTGTTCTACAATTTGACAGTTTTTACGGATTTTAACCGATTTCACAGATGTACCAGACATAACAAAATGAACAAGATTTATTAAAAAGAACAATACCAGTGCGCAATTAACATTAAGACACCAGAATCAGATTAGCACCACGATTAGTTGAAGAGCAACTTGTAACACAAACAACTCCAACTCTTATTTCAACGTCATCAAATTGTACTAAGCAACAACTCTATACTTGTATCGTCCAATCGTAAAACAAACAATTGCATAACAGCTCAGCTCTTATCAAAATTTGTTTAGGATTCTAATACTTAAAATTCGAAAATACAATTAGCAGTAAAATAATGTCACAATTCATTAGTTTGTGTCTGACAATCTGGCATGCGGTGCAAAACAGGGGCGCCGAGAGCCAAACGTGGGCCCGGAGCCTGCTCAAATACGACAGATTTCCGGTTTCGTGAAGTCCAAAATAGACGAAGAATATGCTGCAGTTTGGTCCGAAAACTGATGTGATCTCAAAAAAAAAGGTCTTCACCAAAACTAGGTGATCTCCAAAAAAAAAGGTTTTCACCAAAATCTGAAAGGTTCTTCCGGTCGAAACTAGATGATCTCAAAAAAAGGTCTTCAGGGCTTCACATGCTAACTTATCGATGTCATTTCGATGGGCCCCCTCTCCAACTCATGAGCCCTCAGCTGGGCCCACTGAAGCCAACGGCCTTCCTGAAGCCCATGGGACCCCAAAAGTCCATGGGCCCCGGGGTCATTGTCCCCTTCTCGGCAGCCCTAGGTGCAAACTATCAAGCTTTAACAACTCATGGTGTTGTCAACTTTACAGCGTTAGTTTGAACAAAATCAGTATGAAAAGAAACATGAAGATGCATAATACTCACATGAGTTAGTTCTACCAGAATCTTGGGCCAATGCCGTTTGAGTAAGAATTGCAGCAAAACAGAACAACAACATCGCCGAGATAAAATTTCAATTACAAAAATCTACTGTAAAACAAGACAAATAAATTTTACTTACACTAACAAAAATTTAAAATAAAGCAATACTTTAATACTGTTCAGTGTTCATATTAAAATTTTTATACATCATTCTCAATTAGCCCATAGTAGGTAAGGCAGAGCTAAAGATGCGTCTTATCGTCAAGTTCGTCCACGTCATAACTAATTTTTTTATAATTTTTCTTTGCTTGTTTTGCTTATAATTTTAGTGCATACACATGAAACTAAAATAAGCAAACACTTTATAGGCAATTTTTTTACCTATCGCGTAACTTTATTAGCATCAATAGCAAAATTTTTTAAAACTCTGATTTCTTGAAGCTCGTGAAATTCTACCGGCAGTAGTATGTGCTGCTTCAAAAAATGACGAATCATATCACTTAGTGCAGAAGTCGGTAAACGCTTCGGCAAAATCTATCGGTATTTTACGGACAGGTAAGATTTTTACCATTTTAGGCAAACTTAAGCAACCAGGCTGTTAGCTTTGGTTAACGCATCGAGTAAAATTTTTCTCAAAGACAAACTATTATTTTGTCAAAAGCGTTGCTAAAAAGTGCAGTCTTGCCCGAAAACCCAGCCATCATTATTTTCAAATTGTATATTGTTCTGAAACTCATTACGTCTCCCCATCTCGAAGTTGGCTATGCAATACTAATGTAAATGAATTCCTTGGCATCGCAAAAACATTTCGATGTACAAGATTCACTGTCCGCTGCCCTGTAACAAGTTTGTCAAGGTCCAACACGGGCCAGGGCTCAGAGTATGCTGACCATTGACTTGCAGGACAGCATTAACTGTTATTAAATTTTGTTTACCAAGTTGCCTTGGCCAATGACCAGAAGACAGCAATGGTCATTGGTAACTTTTGGTCTTCGAGTCAAATTATCACATGCCCACCTGTCCACCACCCACGTTAATTTCAATTATGAGGATGGTAGACTAAATATACAACATAAAAACATGGAACAATAAACATTAAAATAATTGGGCTTTGTTAGTATCGAATGTGAATTCCCATATCGAACGTCAATGCCAAATGTTGAACGTTAATACCACTTACCAAGTGAGACAAAATGAAGATTAAAACATCGAACAACAAACATAAAAATATTTGGGCCTCAGATAACTATTATGGTTGCATGAGTCCTTGGTTTAGGTGAGTATCTAATTGTACACTAGTGAATAAACCAACTGCTGCAAAAATGCTTGAAAAACTCAAACAAAAAGCAAGACAGTGTTAATAAGCTAGATGAAAAGAAAGAGAAAGTTTAATTTGAATTACACAATAAAACACAAGAGCAAAATCTAGCCAAAAAAAAAAAAATTAAAAAGACTGATTGCTGCATTTGGTTCATAGAGGCGAAAAAAACATGCAACAAGCATATAGCTGACCTGTCGCCAAAAATTATACGTTGAGGAAGAGAGGTTAAAAACTCAAATTTTCTGTTTACAGAAATTTACTTGGTTAATATACTGTAGTACATTTACCTCTGACTAAATGCTTGTTGAAATACTCTAGTTTTAAAATAATCTGTATTACAGTTTGGTGTGCAACATGATTATGTAGACTAAAATTTTTGTATTCAGTAATTATCTCTTAACTTGAACAAACACATTCCTATCACTGGATCTTGCCAGGGCTCATTGTCTACGCTGTTTATGCGAGCAAAATATACAACTACGAGAAAGTGGAAAGGCATTAAAATGAATTTGATTCAACAAGCCGGCTCAAAAATTTTCTCACTGGCTTACTTTTTTTACAAAATATTATTACGTAATGTTGTAGTATTGGCAGGCGAGCGTAAAGTCACTTCGTTTTTTGAGACATTTTATAAATTGATGCGAGTAATTGACTAATTAATTTTGTCTGGAAAATTAATTTTAGATCACTTTTTACTTACTAATCAATATTAGCTTGCCAAAACAACTTCATCGTGAAATGAGAACGCTTTATGACTCACAGAAGCAATATTGCAGCACAAAATGCAACTGAGATTTATAGCTGGTAATGTTTATTGTTTATTTCAGAAATCGAATATTGGTACATTTCACATTATATCACAAATTTATAGTTTTACACCAGTATATTAAGATTTATGTTTCCATCCAAAGACACAGTGTGGCTACAATTTGTTGTAATAACAGCTAGATATGAAGACCAAGAAAAATAATTTGAAACTTTTTGATAGGTTTTTTATTTTCTACGAATTAGCTCCAAGATTTTCAATCAGATTAGATTTGGAGTATTTCCAGGCCAATCCAAAACTGTTATTTCAGATTGTTTGAAAATTTTTTGCATTTTCTTTAAACAGTGGTAAAATACAAAATCTTGCCGAAAAATTTATGCTCTATTACAATTGCAATCGAATAACTTGGGAAGCAGACACCGCGTCAAAATATCTTTGTACTTAACAGAATTCCTCATTCCTATACGATAGGGATCAATCTTCCTGGTCCTAAAACAAAAATTATTTCCAGAGATTTTTCTCGGGTATGCTTTGGAACTTGCTAAACACGTGCTTTGCTGATGCGCTCATCAATACTTCCTCCGACAAATCATGTTCGATAGCCATGTACTTCAAAGTGAGATAAATTTCCCTCTGTCCAGCATTCCAATCTTTATGCTGTACACTCTATAGCCCGTAGCGGTCACTCATTTGTTTGATTATACGCTCTCACTTTGAAATGCATGGCTAATTGATCATAATTTGTCGAATAGAAGAGCACATGTTTGGCAAGACCTAAAGTATACCCAAAGGAAATTTTCTGGCTATATTTTCTGCTTTAGGGCCTAAGGAGCTAATCCTTATTGTATACAGCGGCGTCGCTAAGAGGGGGGGCCGCCCCGGGTTTCACCATTTTGGGGTGGCACCATTTATGATGTGTTTGTGATGATAACTTTTTGTTTCAATTTATTGGGTTTCCATTCACATACGCAGAAAAAAAACACAGAGTTTTCGGCGAAGATCTCTTTTTTTTCGGTCTTTGCTTACTTTTGAACCGAAAACCCATTGATTTTTTGGCGAAGACCTTTTTTTTGGTCTTCACTAACTTCACTAATAGAGGGGTGACATCATGAAAAATGCGTCACACATACAGGGTGACACTACACACTCCCGCCCCGGGTGTCACCATCCTTAGCAATGCCTCTGATTGTAGAAATAAAAAATTTTGTTCAGTACAAAAATATTTTGACTAGCTATCTGCTTCAAAACTTTTTCGATTGCAGTTGCCGCTGAGCACAAATTTTTCAGCAAGATTCTGCATTTTGTCACTGTTTAAAGAAAATGCAGAAATTTTTACGCAATAGGGTTAACGGCTTTGGATTGGCCTTTTATACTCCAAGCCTAAATCTAATTGAGAATGTTCTGGCTATAGTTAGTGAAAAAAATTGCAAGTGCGCCAGCCCCACAAAATTTTTGCTTATTGAAGCCATAAATATCATCTGGTATATTCCAATAAAGAGCTAAAAAAATTATGTGTGCTGTAACGACGTTTACTCAATGCCAAAAAAGGTTTTAATGGTTTTGAAAGTAAAAGAAGATTATATGAAACACGTAACTTTATGTTGCTATAGTTAAGATTAAAACTCAAATATCTAATAAACATGTCTTTTTTTGTATTTTTTGTCTTAGTTTCAATTAATTTGCGCAATACTGTATCATATCACAATCCCAAGTTATTTTGTTACTATGAAACGGCTCCTTCATTTAACGTTGTACTAAATCACAAAATGTTTAAGCCAAAGTGTTTACGTAACAAACATGTTTTATGACGTCATTTACGTTAACTAAGAGCCAAAAAAATACTTCAGATTTTGAGAAGTGACTTTGGAAAACCTTAAAATTGAGGAATATTTGCTTATCTAGGTAACGTCAAATTTTCAGAGCTTATATGTGAATAAAGTTGACTCATAGTTAAGTTAATTTGAAGCAAAAAGCTTCTTTTGCCGAACGATTTATTTCGATCAAACCGAGGGCGAGGGAAATTTCAGCCCGCCTTCCCCGTATAAGCTGGGTTAAAATGATACAGTATCCATCAAGTTTCTAATTTCTCTGCGTATCATATTTGATCAATAGATTAGGTGGAGCATTTGGGTTTCACTGCAAAAACATTACAGAAAAATAACTTTCCAGAAAGAAGACTAAATTAAAAAGCAAAAATTAGAAACTAAGATAAAGTTTGTTACATAATGCCCGCAAACACGTCAATCACCATTAGTTTTAATTACGGTATGGTTGGCAATTTTATTTTCTGCTTGTTGAAATTTAACATTGAGTTTCTTATTATTTTGGTTTTCCAATAACACATGAAAATTTTTAAACTTTGTGTCAACTTACCGTTGATTTCATAGTAGTAAGTCGTTCAGGTTTTTTTGGGTCGGGTTCAGGCCGATTCCGGGCCTGTACTAGTCGACGCGTTGACAACTTTAGTTGATTTTAATTGCTGAACTTCATTATGGTATTTGGGAATTATAGCTACTGTAATTTCTGAAAAATGTGTACCGTAATTTTCAATTCAGAAAGTGTTTTTTCCTGCTAATTTCAAAACATTCTTTTTTGCTTTGGTAGTTTGGTATTGATTTCAACTGGACAGAAAAGTTACTTGCAGATGTTTTGTGATTTTCAGATTGAAAGAAAACTTTAGTGTTGTGATGTTCATTTTTCCATTTCAAATTTGAACTTGCAAAAGGTTTTTTATCGTTAAGTCTAAAAATTTGAGATCTTCATTTCTTGAACCCAATTTTTTATTGAATAGCCAATATCAAAATTTTTAAATCGCTTCTGAAATGTTTTTTTGATTAACTATGTTGCTCCTTTGATTTCAAGCATGGAAAATACCGATTTTGAAACCGCTTTTTTACTTAAAAGAGATAGTGCTCGAAATCGGTTTTGTTGAAGAAATGAGGACTACCTGAGGTAACAAAGAGGTGCCCCAAGTAATTCTCCTGAATTCCCTGTATTCGCCAAAATGCTATTTCCTCCGTTTGACTCCGTACCGATTTGTGACGTCACAACAGGCATGAGTTTGCAAAAATTTTTCGCTGACTAAAAAATGCGATGTTCGATGAAAAAGATAAAAGGATTCTGCTTTAGACAGCGATTCTAATTCAAACTAAATTCATCAGTGGCGTAATACGAGTGATAATAATTTCTTGTATCAAAGTCAGACCAGCTTTGGTGATGTTTTTGCCTATGAAAGATACAACATTTGAAGCCAAAAACGATCATACTGTAGATCAGCTCTGGTAGCCAGGCTTATATTTACAACTAGCAATAGCAGTAGTCAAGTTTTCATATTTGGCTAGGCTACTTATGCTACTTGTTAGTAAGTTGTGGTTATTAGATTAGACCTACTGTATTGATTGATTGATTGATTGGTGCATCTTTATCCTCCTATCACGAGAAAGCGACGGTGCGCTATGTTTTGGACGAATCCGCACCCGCTTAGGAGTTGACCATTTTCCAAGCTTTCCTGTTGACGTTTTGACTTCTTCCCACGTAAATTTGCTGCTTGTTCGAAGCCACCAAGCAGAGATAATTATCGTAAAGCGTCTTATCCAAGGACGCAACAACGTGACCAGGGTGCGGGTTGAACTCATGATCCTGCGATCAAAGTCGTCGTAAAAATGACGCCTTTACCCATTCGGCCTTATTGCGCTAGTTTCTGATTACAGGTCTGAGAATAACCTACGCTGAGTACCGCTATGCTGTATCGGCACCTATTCTCTTATTTTATAAAATTGCTTTGTTGCTGCCCAGGGAAAAAAGAGTTGGCAAGAATAGGACAAGCAGACCATGTTGGTGTTGTTTTAGGTTTGTTATAGTAGGCAGTAGCCTACAGTAGGCCTGTTTAATTTGGACTTCTTGCGGACATAGGCTTCCAGACCTGATCTACAATATGATCGTTTTTGGCTTCAAAAATTGCATATCATTCATAGGCAAAAACATCACCAAAGCTGGTCTAACTTTGATGCAACAGATTATATCACTTGTATACTGCCACTGATAAATTCAGTTTGAACTAGAATTGCAGTCTAAAGCAGAATCCTTAAGCCTTTTCTATCGAACATCGCATTCCTTAGTCACCGAAAAATTTTTGCAAACTCATGCCTGTTGTGACGTCACAAATCGGTACAGGGTCAAAACGGAGGAAATAGTATTCGCGCGAATAAAGGGAATTTGGCAGAAATACTTGGGGCACCTCTTTATTACCTCAAGTAGTCCTCATTTCTTCAATAAAACCGATTTCGAGCAGTATCTCTTTAAGTTGCATAGTTTATTTGAAAGGCTTAGTGAACATACATCGCAATGATTCAAAACTGTTTAATCAATCAAACCCTCAGTTATAATTAATGCTAGGCAAAAACTTGTATTTGCTTCGGCCACAACCTATCAAAATTTATGAAAATTTTTTTATATAAGTGCTCAAGGCATTCGTTCCTTCGTTTCTATGAACCAGACATTCTACGTGTGTCTAACCACACCAACGTAGAGTACTTTTTTAGGTTCTGTTTGCAAGTTTTTCATCAGACTGTGCCACCAAAACGGCGCTGTGCAACCCTTAAACCGCTTCGGTGCCATATTCGGTAGGGTATTTTTCTTATGTTTTAAAATTAACGACCGCTTTAAACGATTCTTGCTGCTTTTTTTAACGGAGAGCACGTAATACCAAATCATATTGATGATTAAAGGTATATTCCAAAAGGCTAAGAAATTTAACGGTCTGTTGATTTACGAGTAAAGGCCGGTCTACACTGTGCGTAAAATTGTCAGCTTACGAGCGTAACCTTAGTTTATTTTAAAGGAAAATTCCGTAGGCCCTGGCGTACCACCTTACGGGCGTAGCACCTTACAAGAGTAAAATAGCTAGCGAAAAAAATTTGCTAAAAGAGCAAATTTTTTTTCGCCTGTAAGCTCGTAAGCTCACGATTTGCGTGAAATTTTGAAAAACTGGTTTGCCAGGTCTTGGGGTGAGCTAAAATTAGGGTCATAAGTTTTGTTGAAAAAAAGTTGATTTTCAAAAGTGAAAGTATGCGTGTTGGTTTGAAATAGCCTAGTTCAACACGAAAATGGTCAATTTGCGGCTCTATGAGAAAAAATTTGCAAAAAAGAGGCCTAACCTCGGCCTATCCGCACTCCTAAGCGGGTGCGGATTCGTCCAAAGCATAGCGCACCGTCGCTTTCTCGTAATAGGAGGATAAAGATGCACCAATCAATCAATCAGGTCAATAGGCCCAAAAGTGAATTATAAATTGTTTGTTGTTATGTAACATTTGGTTAGCCAATTCCAAGTAAAGAAATTTGAAAATTAAAACTGATGTGTGGTGTGGCGATGCAGATCACAGTCCTGACCAGGAGGACTAGCTTAGGCCAAAACCAGTACTGGTACCAATAGGCTTACCAATACGGTGCACAGGTCTACATCTTGGTGGTACTCGTACCAAGGGTGTAATTTACCACGTTATTAAAGTAAACTAGTAATCTTAGCCTGATAGCTGCTGTAGGCTAGTTTAGTTCAAAAGGTTTAACCTACTGTTGCACTTTGCAGGTGCAGTGATGTTGCATTATACCGGTGAGAGATACTGGTAAGCAAGCAACTTAATAGCCTAAGCTACTGTCAGAAAATATGCCAAGTTAAAAAATTAGCCTGCCGATAAAATCTAGGCTCTGATTTTTTATATCAATGAAACTCAAAAACAATAAAGCCTACACTATCAGTTAGCCTACAGCTACAGTAATAAAAGCAGAATTAAAATGCTATAATCTATTAGTAGGTGTACCCTGGTACTAGCCTACTGATGTAATGGGCTGTGCAGTTACAGCTCTGTAGGTATGTAAAATTATTCTATTTCAAGATGTGCTCACTTATTATTCAGTAACTATCAGGTTTTAGACTTTTACAAATAGTTAAGTGGAATTGCAGACACTGCCAAGCCAGTAGGTTTGGCTTACTGTCATGCCAATAAGATAGTGAAATCAAAAGTTTTTATATTCTGCAATTGCTTTTCAGAATTGTAAATTAAGACTCCATTAACAAGTATTTATTGTAATGAACAAAATATAGTAACTGTAAGTATTTGGAATTTAACAAATTCATCAATGATATGGTACTTTGGTCTAGGCTCTAAGAGACTTATTGATGAAATTATGAAGCAATGTTGATCTTTAATGCTCAAAGATTTCAAGAATAATAACCAATCTAACAGTGACATTGTCAGGTTTTCAAGGTTAGTTATGTGTATTTCTAGATTGACAATCTTTACCAGTTATTTGAGCTTTTATTAAAAAAAACAACTTCAAGCGTTTTCATAATGAAAATAAAAAAACAAATTTGGAAGTTTTATCTAAATCATTTTCTTTTAGTTAAAATAATCATTTAAAATTAGCAGTGGACCAAAGAAAATTTGTCACTTTTAAAGTTTTTGCTAATGTGATTGTGTGACAAGACAGTATTCACATCACTGCAACATAACTACGCAATTTCAAGTTTCTTGTAACATATGAGTAGTATTGCTTGTTTTTCTTAGGTGCAATTAAGATTTTAAAAGTGTCATATTTTTCAAACGATAAGGTGCACCAATGATACTTAAATTTTTTAAGGAATCCAACTTGTGCCTTATACTGTGATGCATTTAATCTGTACTTCTGGTTATGCTCTCTTATGGCCAGTTGATCAAGTGGTAATGCATTCGTCTCTGGAGTAGAGGTCTGAGATTTAAATCAGTCTGGTCAAATCAAACACAGCATTGCCAGCGGCTTTGTATCCCTGCGACATTTCTTTCAAGGCAGCTATGTTGCTCGGGTGCGATGATGCTGTGGTGGACCTCGCCAACTTTATGCGCTTTGATGTATTACAGCATGTGTAATGAAAGACTTGATTTGATTCCATAATTTCATTCAGAGTTAAACCATTTAGATTTTTAAAAAGTTTTTTAGAGTTTAATAAATTTAATGTAATGTAGTGCATATTATATAGATTGGCGCACATTGTGCCTAAAAACAAAAGCTATAGAAGCCATTTGGTGCGCTTTATGCTAGAAAATAAGAATTATACACGCCATTTATCGATACTACGACAGCGCGACAACTAACAGTTGTATGTTCCAGTTTGCTGCGCCTTATGGTTTAAAAAATGCTGTCGTGATATCTTCGCTGGAATTAATTTTGATGGAGTAAGTATTCTTTGTTTTGTTTAAAAAAAAAGTTGTTTTTTGCTTTAATTTTGCCAACTTGATTTGACTGTTCTGTACTGTAGTATTGGCGCTTTTTTTGAGATTTAACGTGACCACTTTGATGCAAAAAAATTTGACACCGCAGCGATATGGTTAGGGTTTTGCGTCAAACATCTTTGGGGTCTGGTTCGGACTAAGATTAAAGTTGAAGTCAATCGTCTTGTGTCAACTGGTTGCCTCTAAAAATTTTGGACTCTTCTCTGAGTGCAACTGTTTTATGCATAATTGGTCCGTTTTTTGATATGTCTACTAGGGTGTATCGAAAAAACGTTTTTTTTTTCAAAAATTTTCGCAGCACCTTGAAAAGTATGTGAATTGGTGTAAAAACACTTGGGTAAAAATTTGAATGCTCTAGTATCATGGGAACACTTCGCGCATCGAACTCAAAGTTGGGAATTTGGGGCAAATATGCGCATACTTTCATAATCAAATCTCAAAGTGAATTTGCGTACTATAAATTTTGCAGCCCCATGTAACCTGCAGTTTATAGTCTCAAAATTCCACATTTAAAATTTTATTGCGTTACGATAAAGATAATACTTTGCGCAATACCTCTGAAGTTACGGGAATTTTGAGCTTCAATCGAGCCTAATAAATCGCTTGTTTACATGCCTTTGTTCTACTCCTTTTCCGCTTTGTATTTTTAATGCGATAATCAATCAGAAACGTAGCTTTATCTTGCGTCTTTTCGCAAGCCTGCAATTTTGTTTGATCTTTAGTAGAAACAAAGAAAAAAATTTGACAACTTTTGAGAAGAAACAAATTAAAGCATACCAAACAAGTATAGCAATAACACAATGCATTACTTAAAAGAAATGATTGCGAAATTTTGCATGTTACAAAAATATCCGATTCTCAGCATATTTCATAAACAGTTTTTGTATAAATAACTGTTTATAAAGTATCCCATGACTCACCATGTTAAGGTGACTGGTATCGAGTCCACTCTACTCCAGCCCAACCGCCCAACCTTTTATTATGCTGAAGTGTTTATTTGAGTGTCTTGTACTGAGACTTAGTGTTAAAGCATGGCATCGTCGCTCTTAATGAGAGTTTATTTCGGATCAATCCTTTCCTACTTGCATGGTCGCAAACTAAAGATGAAGCTTTTGTCACCAATTTAATGTGGCGTTCTACATTTTGAGTGTGACAAGGCAATTCAGGAATTTTGAATTCGGAAAATGCTTTTGAATCGATCATTTCTTTTATTTTGTTTGTCGTCACAGAGTGAGTGAAAGATGGCTCTGAAATAGTTGTATCAGTCCAGTCAATGAGATCAATGTAACTATTCGCATTGATATTAAGCTTAGGGACTCGCAGTTGTCTAATTCGCCCATCAGAAACGCTTTGCTCTCTGCTGCGAAGTATTCTCCTCCACGCAAGCTCATTATGATTCAAATTGGTGCTTGATACCATTGCGGCCAATATTGATTCGCGATAAGCACCAAACGCATTGCGTTGTATTACCAGTATTACAATTTCTCTAATCTGTGACGGTAACTTTTGACACTTTGAAAGCGTGTCAAAAACATGCAGTGGTGCCTGAAAAATATTGTAATTGCGTTTGATTTGAAACCACATAGGAGTGTATACCATCATGATATATTGTACCACTTGCTTGAAATTGCTTGTTGGCTCTTCAGTTGAAACATACACTCTCAATGCTCTTGAAGCAGTAGTTAACCAACAAGAGTGTGCCATTTTTCCAAGCTTTCGAGATGCTAACGTTGGTTCACAAAAACCTGAAGATACCGCTCGATACATTTCCAATAGATATTTTTGATCTGAAGATAAATCAGCAAAATATTCTTCATTTATGTCAATTGTTTCTGCTGGAATAGGTTGAAAATTTACCACTTGAAGGTTTTCAAATCTTGTTTCATTTAGAAGCTTACCAACTGGACCAGTGAACTGAATTGGTCTGCTTGTCTTTCCGTCTAGTTAAATCAACAAATGCCTCAGAGGTAATTCGTTGCCATGAAGTTGGCAAATATTCCAGTGTAGAGGCCTTTTAAAATTTTCTTCCAATCTTCTAATTACGCCAGTTTTCCAACCAAAGTTTGTGTTAGTGCCGTCACATCCAATTGCTTGAATTTTGTAAATGTCAATTTGTTTGTCTTTGCAAAATTCGATAAGGCTATTGGCCTATTTTTCGCAGTGCCACTCGACGATGAAAAGTGGCTTAAATATCTACTTCCCGGTTCTGCCAGCACAGTGACATGTTCCTCTATTACTTCTCTTCTGGTTCTTTTCGTCTCCAACTCTTCCATCCATAAAGTCCGATCTTTTCTCCCGTCAAAATATAGGCTAATAAAATTTGCATTTTCATTTGAATCCATATATTGCTTTCTCGATTTTTATTTTTTCTCGTTACTTTATTTTTATCAATAACGTTTGCGTTTTTTCCTTCAATATCATCTACAGCAGCAGAGACAATCATTGCTGCTGATCTGCAAGATACACCAGTTCTATCACAGGCGACAGCAAAGTTTGGCAAAGATTTTGGCGGGGGTTTTGAGATTGGTGCCGGCTGCTTAAATTTTCGTGGGATGCTATTTTCAAAATCACTATCGGAATCTTCACTTGATTCTGATGTTGAAGATGATTCCATAATATCCGCAGTATTGACAGAAAGAAAAGATTTTGTTGTAGAGCGACTTTTATCTTCCATTTTCCTTTGAAGTGTTTTTTCGTTTCTGTTTGTTGTTCTTTTGTCAATTGACCCAATATACATTTTTCTGACGGTCCTCTGATCAGATAAAAATTGTTGTTCCTGGACAGGTACCTTTTTCTCTCTTGAACAAGCACAAGTTGCAAAATTTGTGCATTTGCAAGTCGATATATCAAATAATGTCCCAATGCTTTCATGAAATTTTCCCAATTTTTTCTTGAAATTTTCACTTTCTTTACGACTTAGATTTTTCTTTAAATCGAAGTATTGGTCGAGTCTTTTTCTCATTAGTTCCGTTACTCGTGGTTTTGAAAGCGTAGGCAATGAGCTGGTTTCCCATACTTGCATGACATCATCTACCATTCTGGACAATAAACCTCTTGGCTTTTTCTTAAGAAGATCATGTTGTTGGAAGTTGTTGGAAGAACATTAGCTTTTAGATCTGCAGATATTCCCAATATTGGGCAATTTACTATTGATCTTGAAGTCAATAATTTTTGTGGGAGCATTGCTGGGTTTAAAGCAGGTATAACAAACTCACAATGACAAACTTGTCTACACAGCGCAATATAACTTATCGCAATTTTCCAACAATTTAGTGAAATAATTCACAAAATAGCAAATCAATAAAAATAGTATATCAATAAATTGGTAAACACTTAGTCTGAAATAAAGATTGAAAACATTAATGTTCTGCTTAGCTATTTAGCAACTAAAAATCTACAGCAATATTAAAAAATAGCTGCCATTTTAAACTTATTCTGAACTCAAAACTTAATTTCACATTAGCTACAGTGTAGCCAAACGACCAATCTCAAAAATTCAGCTCAGTCTACCTATGCTCTTATCGAGTGCTTTTATTCTTACTTGTCTGAGGTGTTCTGTGAATAAATTCTATTCAAAAGTTGTCAAATTTATTTTCTTAGTTTCTTCTAAAGATCAAACAAAATTGTAGACTTGCGAAAAGACGCAAGATAAAGCTACGTTTCTGATTGATTATCGCATTAAAAATACAAAGCGGAAAAGGAGTAGAACAAAGGCATGTAAACAAGCGATTTATTAGGCTCGATTGAAGCTCAAAATTCCCGTAACTTCAGAGGTATTGCGCAAAGTATTATCTTTATCGTAACGCAATAAAATTTTAAATGTGGAATTTTGAGACTATAAACTGCAGGTTACATGGGGCTGCAAACTTTATGCTACGCAAATTCACTTCGAAATTTGATTATGAAAGTATGCGCATATTTGCCCCAAATTCCCAACTTTGGGTTCGATGCGCGAAGTGTTCCAATGATACTAGAGCATTCAAATTTTTACCCAAGTGTTTTTACACCAATTCACATACTTTTCAAGGTGCTGCGAAAATTTTTGAGAAAAAAACGTTTTTTCGATACACCCTAATCGTCTACTGCTCATGACGGTTTTAGACACTTTGCAGAATTTTGAACTTTTTTTGGTAGGAGTAATTATTATTTGTTTTACTCTAGGTCCTCCAACGAGGAGAAGATAATTGGAAAATTGTTGGAACTGCATGATTGAAAACCAGAAGCCATCAAGTTCCATTAACGTTTATTGTGTATTTCTACAACATGCTTTATGGTCATCACAACCTACTGGAAATTGATCATGATTTGGGTTAAGCGCTGTTGACTAACAATATGACATTTTCTCCTTTAATGATAAGAGTAAAAAGCAGAAGCAAAGCCATCAAATTTCATTAATGTTTGTTCTGTATTTCTTCAACATGCCTCATGATCAACACATCATGATGAAAATTGCTCATAGCTTGGGTTAAGTGCTGTTGGCTGAACATGTGACATTTTCTTTTCCCATCATGAAATCAATCAAGACATTGGTGATTATTAATGCTTTATAGAGTTACTGCTTGACTTTTCCAGGATCCAGGCATTACTCATTTTCAAGTTTTATAATCAAAATGTTGGTAATGTATAATAAAATATCTGCTCTCTGAGACTGATTAGACATTGGCATCCTTTTTGATCCTATGATTATTTTTTCCTACAAGTTTTGATTAAACCTATGAGACAGCTTTTGCTTTAAGCAAAAACTCTGGTAATGAACTTTCCTACAAGTTTTGATTAAAGTTCTGAGATAGATTTTGCTTTACACTAGTTTATACATCAATACTATCAATAATAATATGTGCTTGTCTAATCCGCGCTGATATCTACGTGAAGCGACAACCAGATGGAGGGTTCCTCACTCCCTCCGAAACATTACAATCGTAAGAGGTGTCCGACGTGTTACTTTCTAAAATATTAACTGCTTTGTGCTTAAATTTTTGTACTTTTGCTCAGTGGCGTACGCAGGATTTTTCAATGGGGGGTTTTAAAAGTGACATCACAAATTTTTTTCGCGATCTATACTTTGGCGAATAAATAACTTAGCGTAATGTAACAAGATGGAGTCAAAGTCACACAGCGCGTAATGCAAATAAAACTTTTCAAACAAAAAGCAATTAAGCATTAAGCATACATCTATAGTTCACATAAGGTTTGCAACTGAACGAGGAAGAAAAAATTGTTCAAAACAAAAGCTCCGAAAAGCCATATGATTATAAACAAAGGCATAGCGTGGTAGGCACGTAGCCAGAAATTTGCAATTGAGGGGGCTGAGTTTGGGAGGTGTGGGAGCGGAGCCCCCAGCCGCCGCAGGCTATTGGGGGTCTGGGGGCGAAGCCCCCAGCCACTGGAGGCACGGGGGTTTGGGGGTGGAGCCCCCAGCGCTTGTAAATTTTGCATTTTTTTTTCAAAAATAACTTAGTTTTAGGGCTATATTAATAAAAAATATTGCTTTTAAAACGTGGCATAGAAATTGGTAGTGCAAACCAGATAAAACTGTTTGCATAAATGAGCTATGTGGAAGGTGGCTAATGGTAAAATTTTAGCTCCATTGTTTACATGCTGGTAAATTATAAAATCCTGTAGTTCAAGAAAACTCACACAGAGTAATCTATTTCGTCTATATTTTATAAAGAAAAATAATTGAGGGGGCTAACGGAAAAAATTTTGAGACAAGTGAT
Organism: Trididemnum nubilum; assembly: GCA_963965965.1. Taxonomy (NCBI): domain Eukaryota; kingdom Metazoa; phylum Chordata; class Ascidiacea; order Aplousobranchia; family Didemnidae; genus Trididemnum; species Trididemnum nubilum. The sequence continues at coordinate 21,378,827 of OZ014479.1, read as the reverse complement.
TGGTGATTAACTAATACTAAGTATCCCCCCCTATTCTTAAGCTTATAATATATATGTTCGCTGATGAAACCTATGTTTAGCATTTTTACACTAGCGATCAAAATTGATTGCTTGTTTTTGGCCATTTTTCAAAGTTTTCATTGATTTGTGGGTTTTATTTTTGACAAATTGCCCCCCCCTCTAAATTTACGTTTCAAAAGATGTTTTAAATCACTTTTTAGTCCATTCCAGCGCAAAAAAACAGTCTTAGAAGTGCTAAAAATGTGTTGCTGTTTTTTTTATTCTGCATTTTGGTTGAAAGGCCAATGGGGGGTCTATAACCCCCTCCGCCTACGCTACTTAAAGTTACTCTGACTCGTAACACGACATTCCAGAGTTTCAATATTACACTTAGTCGCTTACAATGTTGCATTAAATAACAAAAAAAATTATTTACTGTAATTAAATATTTCGTATGAATATGAGAGTAAAGAAGAAACTTGTTTGTTTTGCGCAATAAGGCGATAATTTGAATGATATACGTCAGATCAATAGGGAGGATGGTTTAAACCCCCACCCCCTTGTGTACGCCTTTGCCCATTAGTGAGCTATGTGGGTGGTGGCTAATGGTAACATTTCAGTCCCCTAATTTACAAGCCGGTAAATCATGAAATCATAATTTAAAAAAACTCTTGAGCATTTATATTTGGTAGTTTATAGAGTGAAACAGTTGGAGAAAGGGGGGTGGAGGGGGGCGAATGGAACGAGATTTGAGTGGATTAATAGTTGACTAATACTAAAACTCCATCTCCATATTTTTGACGAAGCCAATGTAAAGCATTTTTAACGGTTAAATTTGCTAATTTTGGCAATTTTTTAAAGTTGTTATTAATTTATAAGCCATATCTTTGACAAATTAACCCCCCCTAAGAAACTCTGAATGCTTCAAAAGTTGCTTTAAATCATGTTGGAGTCCGTGTCATTGCAAAAAACAGGCTTAGAAGTGCTAAAAACGTGATATTTTCTTTATTGTAATTTTAGTCGACAGACCAATGGAGGGGGTTTGAACCCCCAAACCCCCTTCCCTGCGTACGCCCTTGCTTTTGTTTGCAACAAATTTAGTTTAATAAGTTTTTGAAAATATTGAATACAGTTGAATTACAAAAGTTGCAATATCTGTCTTATTGAGAAAATTCAAAAGTTCCTCCTCGAAGTACAGTAAACTTATTGAATGCTCTAATCACACAATCAATTTTCTGCAGTTTCAGTGGTAATAATATTACTGCAGTATAGGGTAATTGAAATTTTTTAGCTACCATAGTTCGCCCTATTTTCGTTTTATGTTTTATGAAAGTGCAAGTAGCTGGACTTTCATGGGAGGATGGTTTAATGGTCGACGGTTTAATATTTAATGGTCGACGGTTTATTAGCTGGACTTTCATACGAGGATGTTTTAATATTTTTCTTTCCAGTTTCCATTGTCTTTTATGGACGACGGACGTGTTTGACAGGCTCTGTAAAGAGTGGTTAAGTGTGGCGTCTAGTGGTTAATTTTAAGTCATTGGTAAACCTTTTAAAGATACTTAGTCAGCAAACATTTCATAAATATGAAGGAAGACAGAGTGGAAGCCAAGTTAGACCAAATTTTGGAGGTCCTTAATGACCTAAAGATGAGAGTTGGCATTTTGGAAAAAGCGTTAACTAGTACCCAAGCACATGTTGAAGAAATAGATGGTAAGCTGTCTGAAAGATGCGAAGTAATAGAGCAAAACCTCATGAACAAAACTGAAAATGCTAAATTTATTGATTTAAAACATCAATTTGAAATTTTACAACAAGAGAAAGCTGCTGATCGTAAGTTGATCAATAGTCAACAATTTGAAATCACAAGGCTAACAGGGCAAGTAGAAGGCTATCTTCAACTTGTTAAACGTGAACAGCTGAGCAGAGAAGTGTACAGTAAGCGTTTTAATTTGCTTGTTCATGGTATTGATGAAGAAGAAAACAACGCTTGGGAAACTAGATCTACCACTGAAACTAAACTAAAGAAATTTTTAATCGAAGGCCTAAATGGTGAAAATGTAGATGATTTACAAATTCTTGACCTGCACAGGCTCCCTCAACACCCATTATACCGCAACAATACTAAAGTGAATAGGCCTATTATTTTCAAACTTGCAAGCAACTATGACAAACAATTGGTGATGAATAGTCTGAAACATCTTAAGGTTTACAATGAAGCCAGGTTAAACGATAATCCTGATGCAACTAAAATCTATGTTAGCGAACATCTTCCCAAACCCCTTTATCTACAGAAAAAACAATTGCTACCGTTTTACAAGATGGCAAGATTTGAAAACAAAAGAGCCAGTTAGTGTATCCAAAATGGCGAATTCTGTCTGTACGTAGATGGCAAGAGAGTCATGAACAAATAACTGAACATTACTAACACTCGATCTAGCCGCATACTAGGCCTAAGAATCTGTGAATTGGCCAAGAGCTGATTAAAAGTAACTGTTTTAATTTAACTGTTTTTCTTTTTTAATTAACTGTTACTGTTCTATTTATTTACTGAAAGGAGCGACTTGCAAATAGACCGCTAGTGTTTTATACTGAAATCTCTAATTTATTCATCAAATCAAGCAGGAGTGTAACCAGAAATCTGCAATGGGGGAACTGTTGTGGGGGTCTGGGGACAAACCCCCAGCAATTGAAACTTTTGTATTGGCAATAACAACTCAAATTTGGGCCTATTTTGATAAAAATTGGTGCTATTAAAACGTGGCATGAAGGTTGGCTTTGCAAAAAATATGATTATGCTAGTTGCATAAATCTTGGGATACGTGGGAGGTAGTCGTTGAAAAAACTTCAGTTCTCTTTATTCACAATTCCGTAAATCATAAAATCTTATACCGGTAGTATAAATTTTATAGAGAAAGGTATAATTAGGGGGGTTGGAGGGAGGAGGTTGGAGAAAGGTGATTGGTAATTGGCTACTGACTAGCCCCCCTCCCATTCTTGAGCTAAAATATTTTTTGATGGGACCTGTGTTAGGCATGTTTCAATGAGCGATCAATTTTATTGCAAGTTTTTAGCCATTTTTGGGGGTTTTCTCGGATTTTTGAGTTTTGCTTTGCCAAATTGGCCCCCCCCTTTCCTCAAATAAACGGTTTAAAATAGACTTTAAATAAATTAAAATTTTTTTTTGTTTTTAGTCTATTTCGGTGCAGAAGAAAGTCTCAAAAGTGCTAAAAACCTGTATTCTCTTTATTCTCCATTTTGGTCGGCAAGCCAATGGGCAAACTATAGCCCCCACTTCTCTTTCTACGGTACTGAAATTAAATTAGTTAGGAAAAGAGTATAATTGAGAAACTAGTGAGTTGCTCTAAGTTGTAACATGCTTAAGCCACTCAAATCATTATTATTATTATACTCATTACATTTTTTCTCTTTAGAAAAGTATTTTTAAAGTTCGGCTACACTATTAAATAGCTCCATATTTTGTTTACGTTTATTATTTGTGTTAAATTTTTAGTTTCGGTTTTTTGTTGATGGTTATTCTGCGACATTGTTTTATATGATATGATCTACATAAATAGACTCCCTTTTCAGAAATTTTACAAACTGATCCACAATCAATTTGGTTACCTCTGATTTGCATTACTTGTACAGTATTTTATTTTTTTTACCACTAACGCCACCGCCGTCATGGTGCTGTTTGACCATTTCGTTCATTGCTGTTGTGTAATGGCGCTTTTGACTTTTGATGAAGTTGACTTAATCGATTTCATTACTCCAAGTCTAGCAGCCACACCACCTTGTGTCCAAGAAAGTAATAATGAGCCATGTGACGAGATTCTCCAAATTTTAACCTCAAAAATAAATTTTTGTATATATTTTGATGTTGTTGCGCCAAAAACCAATTTTATTTTTTCTAATTCTCGTATTCTAGTACATTTAAACATTCGCTCTCTTTACAAACATTTTGATTCCTTGTGCTTAATTCTTTAGTCTCTACCTTTTAAACCTGATGTGATATGCTTAACTGAAACACGCGTTAAAGATCAACCTCTGGCCAACATAAATCTCCCCAATTACAGCTTTGTTCATACTCCGCCTCAAAGTAATGCTGGTGATGTTGCAGTTTATGTATCGCTAAATCTAAAATTTTCCTTAGATGATAATCAACATCAGTTGCATAATTCTGAATCTATTCGGTTAAATTTGCACCATCATGAAAAAAAGTCACCAATAAGACTTGCAGTTATATATCGTCATCCCTCCACAACTAATATCGAGAAATTCTTAGGTGACTTTTCTTCTTGCTTCAATGAAGCCACTTCTGGTAACAAAACGTTGTATTTGGCAAGTGATTTGAACATCAATATTGACAGATCAAGCAGAACAAAAACAGCAAATGATTATATTAACGAGATGCTCAGTTATAATGTAATACCAATAATTACATTACCAACAAGAGTAACTTTTAGATCTTCGAGTATTATTGACCATATCATAACTAATAACGTCAACCACAACATAATACCTTTTGTAATACCTGTACGAGATGATTTATCAGATCATTATGTTGTAGGCTGTTGCATAAATGACTTCTCTAAACCTCCGTTGAAAAAGAAACAAGAATTATATGTTAGAGATAAATCAGCCTTAAATTCTGAACTATTCTGTGAAGATTTAGCAACTAATTTATCTATTTATTTTGAAAAGCTACCAGCTTTGAATACTGGTAATTAACTAATTATAATACAATTTTTGACGGATTTTCACAGACAATCCTTTCAACTATTGATATTCATGCCCCAAAGAAGAAATTATCTCGCAGACAACAAAGATTACAAAATAAACCTTGGTTGACCAAAGGCATTTTGATGTCAATTTGTAAACGACGTTTTTTGTTCAAATCCCATTTTCTACTAGGCAATGATGGCCAAAAATCTTTTTTTCGAAAATATTCAAACAAACTTACTAAGATAATAGCTCTTGCCAAAAAAATTGTATTATTCCTCGGTGTTAAACCAAAACAAAAATAACCAGAAAAGTATTTGGGAAATGATACGATCAGTACTTCCCTCGAAATCGAAGAGCACTTCATCATTTTTTGATTGTTTTGATACAGAAAAAATTGTAAACACACCCACTGACCCTACATCAATTCTAAACTCCTTTAATAAATTCTTTTGCACTATAGGCAAAAATCTTGCTGATGATATCCCTCAATCTGATACCATTCAACACTTCTCAAATTATTTACCCAATCATGTTTCTGATTCAATTTTTTTGAAATCACCCAGCACTACAGAAATATCAAATGTTATTCTTTCACTTCACACGAACAAAGCTGTTGGTCATGATGACATTTCTGTTTATTTTCTCAAAGTTGCCTCAACCATCATCGCACCATACTTGCAATGCTTTTTTGAATTTTCCTTTATTAATGGCATATTTCCTGAAAACTGTTCACTCGCTAAAATCATACCTCTTCACAAAAAAGAAAATAAAACAAACCCTAGCAACTATCGACCCATTTCAATACTAACTTGTTTCTCTAAAATTCTTGAACGTTTTACGTATAATAGATTTCTGGAACTTTTCAAAAACATAACGTTATTTACAAATCACAATACGGATTTCAGAAACACATAGCTCCTAGCCATGCCTGCCTTGACATTGTAACAACTACCCTTGATAATATCAAGCAAAGAAAATATACAGGACTTATCTTTTTAGATTTTTAAAAAGCTTTCGATACAGTCTCACATAATATTTTGCTTAAAAAACTTGATCATTATGGCCAGTGGCAGATCTAGAAAATTTTGGTGGGGGGGATTTTAAGCACAAAACCTCAAAAATTCGGAAGTCTTCTCCGAAATTGAGGGCGAATTTTCGGCGGAAATCGAAAATTCAAACGTTTTTTCCTCCCAAAATCAAGTGGTCTCCAAAAAAAAAAGGTCTTCTCCAAAATTGAGAGCAATTTTTTGGCCGAAATCGGAAATTCAAACGTTTTTTCCGCCCAAAATCAGGTGGTCTCCAAAGAAAAAAAAAAAAAGGTCTTCACCAAAATTGAGACTGATTATTCGGCCGAAATCGTTAGGTTTAGGCAGGTGGGGGGATGCATCCCGAAATGTAGCCTAATTTTTCGAAATAGAGGCTGATTTTTTGGCCGAAATCGTTACTTTTAGGCTGGTGGGGAGGATGCATTCCCCCCATCCCCCCCCCCTAAATCCGCCACTGATTATGGCATTCGAGGACCCGCTCATAAACTTATTTGTTCTTTCTTACATCAAAAACAATACGTTTCGGTTGACGGTATACAATCTGAAATTGAATCTATAACTTATGGTGTAGCTCAAGGGTCAATACTTGGTCCACTTCTTTTTCTACTGTACATCAATGATCTAACCAATTCCGTCAATTGTCTTCCACGATTGTTTGCTGACGATACTTGCCTCATAATAGATAGCCCAAATCTAGCATCATTAGAAACTGAAATGAATAAGGACTTAGCAAACGTTTACAATTGGTCCATTGCTAACAAATTAAGTCTAAACCCATCAAAATCAAACCATCTTATTATTTCCCCCAAACAAAATATATTAAGTCCCCATGTCACCTTAATTGTAAATAATTGACCAATATTATCGTGTGATAAAGCAAAATATTTGGGTGTTTTTATTGATTCACGGTTAAACTTCCATTCCCACATTAAAAGTGTCGAAAATAAGGTTGCTAGGTCGGTGGGTATTCTTTCAAAATTGAAACATTTTCTTCCTTCTAATTCAATTCTCAAACTATACTATGCTTTTATTCATCCTCATTTGTTGTATGGTTTATCCATTTGGGGTTGTACCCACAAATCTTACCTATCAAAATTACAGACACTTCAAAACAAAGCTGTAAAAATTATCGGCGGCGGCAAATATATGGACCATGCTACACCATTTTACTCTAAACTAAAAATCCTAAAAATTCCTGAATTATATAAGCATGAAGTTGCCAAACTGATATTTCACCATTATCATCAACGTCTCCCACCTTTACTGTCAAACCTTTACATTAAAACTAACCAAGTTTCTCAAAAGTGTACACGTTCATCAAGCACTGCCAACAATCCTAGCTTATACATTCCTAGCTTATACATTCCTCTTTACAAAACAATCAGACTTCAAAAAAGCATCAGGTACCAAGGTGTTAAAATATGGAACAAAATTCCAACAAGCATTAAAACCAAACAATCTTTTAAAAGCTTTAAAGTATCATACAAAAATTATCTATTGAATATGTACTAGTATGTATTACAGAAACTTTAATATACAGTATAAAACATTGGTAATGCAATTTGGGAGAAATTCGTCACTTGCTTCATGACAACGATATGATTTTGATTAACTTATATCATTTCGTCTGGTAATCGGGGTGGCTGCAGACTTTGAAGACCGAGAGGTCAATTCGCAGTCTCCCTTGCCAAATTATTTCTTTAGCTTTAATCGTTTGTTTATATTATGTGAATTTTGCGGCAAAAATTAATAAACTTGAACTTGGACATCATTAAGATTTCTCTCAATCTTCGGCTAATGCTAGGCTAAGCATTTCTCCGAATAAGTTTAGGTTTAGCGGGTGAGGCATTGAATTCCAAACTTTTATCAAAATCTTGTGCGTAACTGTGATAAAAAACTGCCAGAGTGGTAGTAAAAAAAAAGCATTCAGTAGAAGCGTTGGTGTGAAAAAAGAAAAAATGAATACTGCAATCAGCGTGTCAACAAAAATTTTAGTTATAAAATCACGAGTTACAGTATAATGCAATTCAATCTGATTGATTACAAGGAGTTAACTCAAACCGCTTGGGGGAGGAGTTTATACAATATTGATAAAATGCGTGTTGTTTTTGCACAAGGGATTAAATGCGGAAAAGATTGTAGTTTAATGTGTTCGCGCTCTCAAACCGTTCGACAATTCGAGAGGATAACCTACACCTGCATGCTACGCATCATGCACCGTCTATTGTGTTTCCAGGGGTGGACTGGATAAAGTTTATATTAAAAGCTGATATGGGAGTAAGGCTAAAGACGCTCAACATTTGGCTTAAACGGACACGGGACAGAGGTGGAGTTGAGGGCACAAGACTCGAGGCCAAGGACACAAAAAAATATCCGAGGCCAAAGACAGCCTTTTCGAGGACAGACCCTTTCTAGGGCAAGGACACAGGCGCAAGTAATCTCCCAAAAAAAATAATAATAAGATCTTCAAAACTTTTTTTCAGGTGTTTTCAAAAAAACAAAATCAAAAAATCTTCAAAAAAACAAGTTTTTCTACAAAAAACGATCTACAAAATTTTAAGGATTCCAAAAATACTGCTGTTCTCCAGCCGAGGACAGGGCAATTTTCGAGGACTTGAAGCTTCGAGGCCAAGGACTTCAAAATGTGTCCTCGAGGACTCCACCTCTGTAAACGGAATGTATCAGTAGAACTGAAAAATAGTTGAAAGCTGAAAACAAAGTGTACCATGCAAAACATTGTGATCAGATCTTTCCACCGAGTCACCCTCCGCGAAGAGGAATTCAAAAGAGGAAGAACCGGACCTTTGAAACCAGCCTCTAGTGCCCATCAGTACAGGCCCGGCGCGACGAGGGGGCATTCCGGGGCCGTGCCCCCCCAAATGACTGCTTGTGTGCCACAAGCGAGGACTGTGCTCCGAAGAAATTAGAAGGCCCAGGGCTACTGGAGTGCAAATCGAGGCCTAAGACCAGGGTGTCAAACCGTTTCAAATAACGGTTCTGGTTCACGTTTAGCTCCTGCTCAAAATATTTCAGCGGTTCAGGTTTGGTTCGGGTTCACTTCAGCACCATTTTCGAGGTTCAGGTTTGGTTCAGGTTCACTCAAGTAAAATATTACTGGTTCAGGTTCGGTTCAGGTTCATTGACTTAAAATTTAACTGTCGTTACTCGTTTCGCCCAGCAAAAAAAAAGTAGAAATTGCTGATCCTGTTGATGATCACCGCTGCTCTTATTGTGCGTGTACCAGCGCCATCGGCATCCGGATATGGAAAAATGTATTCTTTCTTTTGTTAGGGGTTCAGGTTCGGTATGGGTTCACTTGAGCACAATTTTGAGGGTTCAGATTTGGTTCGGGTTCACTAAAGTAAAATTTTGCAGGTTCAGGTTCGGTTCGGGTTCACCAAAATGAAACGGTTCATTGGGTTTTACGGTTCGGGTTCAGGTTCGGTTCGACACCCTGCCTAAGACACCCAAATTGGTGCTTATCGCCTTAAAATTTGCAAGCAAGAACTGTTTTTTCGTAGTTTTTGTGGACTCACACCGGATTTCATGAAACTTTGGGGACGAAGACCTTTTTTTTTTGGTCTTCACTTTAGAATTCGTAAAAAGTCGCAAAATTTTGAGATGGCGAAAACCAGAGTTTGTGAAAATTTTTGAACTGAAGACCTTTTTTTTATGTCTTCACCTTTTTTGTTTGCTCCACACTCTTAAATTTACGTAAATAAACTTCTCGTGCTCCCCCAAAATTTATTTCTGCCCCCCTAGTCACGCTATCCTGCCGCTGGGCCTGCATCAGGTGCCTATAAGTTAATTTTTGTAATTTTGTTGTATCACCAAGTTGCTTTGGCCAGGAGACAGCAAAGAAACCTTTTGGTCTTCGAGTTAAACTGCCACGTTTTATCTACCACACACTGTGGAATCTTCACGGTGTCCCTTTTTATTGCTGAACGCTAAGCAAGAAATCGAACTCAGATCTAGCTTTTCAGTAACAGACACTCGATCACTGATTGGCCGTACGTTAAATTTTTTTGTGAGGAAGGTAGAAAAAAATTCACGTTTAAATTATCAAAAAGACAATACTACTTCTCGTGATAAAATTGTAATAAATCTGTGATTTCCGTCTTCCAATTCAGTATATAATATTATGGCCACCCACAGAATACGCTGTTAAGCTGTTACGCTCGTAAGCGCTGTTTTGTATAGTGTAGACACCCTCGACGTACAAGCGTAAAAATATTTGAAATTTTGTACGCACAGTGCAGACCGGCCCTAAGTCGTCAAAAAGTTTAAGAACGTCAAAATTTCAGCTCTGATTGCATAATCTGGGTTTAAACTACACATAGACGCTTATTTGCGTTTTTGAAAAAGCTGCAACTTTACTTGGGAAGATTGAAGTATAATGCTAACGAAAAAAACATAAATGGCTAAATTCTATGCAAAAGCGAATTTATTAGGTAGAATCAAGATGCATCAATCACTTTTTGATCAATTTATTAAACTTGGGCCTTCAATCGAAATTTTGCAAAAGATAAGAACATAGTAAAGTCAAGTTCACTACTGCTAATGCAATACACATCGGTACTCGGTAGCAAACTTGCTGTGATGCGTCACTTTGTAAGTATCGTTGTCTAGTTAGAAAACGCGTTTACGGGGCCAGCAAAGATTTTTTTACCTATACCGCAATGCTCAATATAAAGTTTCCGCCTAGGTTTTTCCCCACCCTGCTTTTGTTGGTCATTTGCGTCATAATGACGTCGTTTCCACAAAAGTTGGCTAATTTTTTTAGGTTTTCTACAACTGCGTAAGGTAGCTTCGTAAAGTTACAACTGCGTAAGGTTTTCTAGGTTTTCTACAACTGCGTAAGGTAGCTTTCTACAACTGCGTAAAGTTTTCTACAACTTCACTCATTTATCTGCTTCCGTATTGGGCTAGTGTTTTACCAGCATCTGAATTGATCCATTGCCTATCCTGGTAGCCCATGCATATAACATTCTAACCACACAAGAAGGCAGTTTCTGCACTTGCCATTGCACCCTCTTCTCAGATTTCTCTGATCAAAGTCTGACGACGAGCAGGAGCGTAATTAGGGGGGGCATGGTGTCATGCCCTCCCCCCTTTGGGTCGCCAGTATAGTATAATTAGCATAGAATAGTGTGCAAAATTTTGGCATGGCTATTTCCTTTGTAACTTGGGCAGAAAGTTTCAGCACAAAAACGGACTAAATCTGAGTGCAGATCTTTTTTTTGGCTTCATCAAAGTTTGGACCAAAAACTGGACTAAATCTAAGTGAAAAACTTTCGAAAATGACTTTCAATAAAGTCGATTTCATTTTGCTTTCGCAATAAGCTTTTCGGACAGAACTCTTCAGTTGCGATCTCTGTCTGGTTTGGTATGTGGTGAGCAGGATCTTTTAAAGACCGAATGCAGTAAGGAGAAATGCACTCTGCAGTAAGGAGAAATGCGTTTCAAGGGGATTGCAAGATAGTAAGGAGAAACGCAATTTATCCAATGCCAACAGGCTTTGATCTTACCGAAACAGTTGTAGAGTGAATACGAACTGCTTTTGCCTGCACAAATCTGGTTTTATCCGTGAAATATAAACCGCTTCCAATAGACTCAAGTGAAACTGAGAGCGAGCTGTGGTTAGGATTTTAAACTGCGAATCAGAATAGTTGCGTGCGCACTGATTGGATTCCAACAAATGTTGGCCAATGGCTGAATCGCTTTCTGGTTTTTTATTCGAACCAGAAAGCGATTCAGCCATTGGCCAACATTTGTTGGAATCCAATCAGTGCGCACACAACTATTCTAATTCGCAGTTTAAAATCTGCGAATCAGAATAGCGAATCAGAATAGTTGCGTGCGCACTGATTGGATTCCAACAAATGTTGGCCAATGGCTGAATCGCTTTCTGGTTTTTTATTCGAACCAGAAAGCGATTCAGCCATTGGCCAACATTTGTTGGAATCCAATCAGTGCGCACACAACTATTCTGATTCGCAGTTTAAAATCCTAACCACAGCTCGCTCTCAGTTTCACTTGAGTCTATTGGAAGCGGTTTATATTTCACGGATAAAACCAGATTTGTGCAGGCAAAAGCAGTTCGTATTCACTCTACAACTGTTTCGGTAAGATCAAAGCCTGTTGGCATTGGATAAATTGCGTTTCTCCTTACTATCTTGCAATCCCCTTGAAACGCATTTCTCCTTACTGCAGAGTGCATTTCTCCTTACTGCAGAATGCATTTCTCCTTACTGCAGAGTGCATTTCTCCTTACTGCATTCGGTCTTTAAAAGATCCTGCTCACCACATACCAAACCAGACAGAGATCGCAACTGAAGAGTTCTGTCCGAAAAGCTTATTGCGAAAGCAAAATGAAATCGACTTTATTGAAAGTCATTTTCAAATTCTGCACCACCTCAAAATTGTTCATGAAAAACTTTCGCTTTTTTCTTTTTTGGTCCTCACCAAATTTTTAATTTTGGGCCTAAAACTGGACTAAATCTGATTAGAGAATTTTTTGTTATGGTTTTCATCATTCTCAAATTTCCTGCCCCCCCTTCAAAAATCCTGCGTACGTTAGTGTCTACAAGGTCACTAGAAAGAGGATTCTCGACCAGTATCACACTTGCACTGCACTTAGTGTAACGGCATTGCGCTTACATCACTAAGCATGGACACCATAAATGACATCGCTTAAACAATTTACAACAATAATACACCTATATGCATATTTCAAACTTGTTTGTTATCGTCAGGCGTACATAACTGTGAAATGCCTCCTAGAAATTTTGCACCCAAAATTAAACTTCTTGCTAGTAAACTAAATTGCTCTCTGCAATGCCAGTCAACGCCCACACGAATTAGTTTTAATTTACTTGTACTTGCTTTAAAAATTGAGAAGTTACATAGCAGATTTTTAGCATAAAATTTTACAAGTGTGATGTAGCATTTCAATCACTTATTTGATTTCCCATTAGGCTAGTTTTTTTAGGATTTCTGACTTTTACTTTATTTACTCTCACTTTTCTTGAGGTTGAACTTGAACTTGTAAACTTGGATCACTCAACAAGCGGGGCGGGGGCAATCTCCAGAAACATTTATGACGCCATAGAATGATGACGTCACAATCCAAGAACAAAAATATCACCAAAATTGTAAAAATTTGCTACTTTGAGTGAATATCAACTCTAATAATTTTTGTTATATTTGATGTAGAAAATTGAAATTGATACCGAAGAATATATATTTATGTTGCCCTTTCTGCATTTTGAAAACCATTTTCATAAACAAACCAAAATTAAAATACGCCACCGATGCAGAAAAATAAATACCGTACAAATTTTAACTTTTTGACATCTTAAGCTTGACTAAAAGTTGACCACATAATATTTTTTGTGGAAACGATGGCGTTTCGTCATTAAAATATTTTTTGACATTATTTGTGATGACATTATTACTGATGACGTCATATTTTGGAAAATTCTTCAAACTTGTATACTAACATAAAACAGAGTTGTTAGGTAATACATTTCTCAAATGCAATAGCTATAATGACATCATGATGCGATCATTATTGATTTCGTCATCAACTGATGACGTCAAAATTTACATGCCGTGTTGTTACGACGACTTCAATTTTTGAAAAAAATTTTGTTTAGATTTTTAAGACGAATTACAAATTTTTTTCTGTTTATTTGGATTAATGTAAAAAAGGAATTTATAATAATCAACGTACTGTAAAATTGAATATAAAGAAAAATCTCCAATTTATTTAATGATGCTTGCGCTGTAATAACAAACAGCTGCGGTTAACTAGTAGGCAGGGTTCATATCCGTATTCTTACAGAATGTGGTTACAAAACTTCATTAAAGAAATGCCAAGTAGCTGTATTATTATCAGAAATGCCAAGTAGCAAGCTATTTGCAAAACTGCAAGAAAAACTATCAACGTGAATATGCTATTTGATTTCATAAGAAAATAATAGTCATGATCATTTTTCACATATTTCATTTATTTTAGCCACGTTTCGGCTAGTATCTCTAACTATTATTATCAATCTAGTTATAATTTAATTAATTTAAACGCGCAAAATTACAGAAGTTTGTTAAATCTTTTTTCTATCTTTTTTTTAGTTATTTCTGACTATAAGTAACTTGCAACATGATTAACTTTGTTCAAAATGATCACATCATCACTTTTATGCATTTTTATGCTTTTTTAAAATTATTTAGCATGTAATTTCAACCGCTTACAAAAAATTACTAAAATGACGTAGACATTTGAAAATTCAGAAATAGTTTCATTAATTAGTTATAAATCATATATTGCAAAACAAATTTTAAAATTTAATTAAAAATTGGCGACGAGTTCAAAACTTAGAAAGAGTTACTATTTCACCAAAATTTTTTTAGGGTATATTGAGATAGTAAAACGAAAATGAGGCATAATCATCCACACATTGGGTTAGATTTTTATAAGAATTATTAAAAGTTTAGATCAAAATTCCCAGTAAAATCCTCTCTTTGAAACTCAAAATCCAATATCGCAGTATTCTACTAGCATTTACGTTTGAAACCAAATGAGCTTTGCACTTTAGGAAAAAGTTGTGGAAAAATAACCAAACTAAAACTTAGCATTGACTTACACGACGGCGAGTTGTCAAAACTAAATTGTTCAAACAGAATGAATATTTTTTTTCGTAGTTGTAACTTAACAAACTGCTGTAGATTGACTTTACCTCAACATAGCTTGCGTTCCAATACAACCCAAGTTTGTTGCATAAATTGACTGAATTTAGCAAAGCAGTCATAACTGTGGCAAAATTAACTACCATACAAAACTGAACTTTATATATAGTAGATGTTGTATTGCATTATTAACCTCTTGTAATCAGACAGCGTCAGATGCTAATTATTGCAATACCTTTACGCAAAAATAAGGATTTAATATAGGTACCTACAAAAATCTCTCGTGTGAACAAAGCCTTTGGGTCAAGTTATCACATTCCTATTTGATAATTTTTACAAGCAATAATCCAATTGGAATAGCGTCAAATTATGATTAAAAAACTGCCAACTCTTGGTTCGATTCTCGAACTGACTGTACGTCGTTGCATCTTTGGTAGCACTTAACGTTTAGTTCCCTCCGCCGCCAAATAGTTTTCTCTTTGCGATAACCAGCTTGGCAAAAAACATGCAAACATTACGCAAAAAAATAGTAGGTCCGAATGATGCAAAATGATTGATTTATACTTTTTTCTTTTCATGCCCACAAACAAAATCCCACCTGTTTATAATTATTAACCAGGCGCTCAATTAGAATTCCTCTAAATTTAAAACTACAGCTTAAACTAATAGCACATACGCTCACTTAAAACTGGCGTATTGATTGCACAGAAGCATTTCTGGTGAATTACGAATTGGGTTCTGGACTACGGAGGAGAAAGCACCAGCTGCGTTAAGCAATGTTGTTATTTTTGCTGAATGAGCCGAGTGTCAAAAATTTGGTTTCGCCTTTAAGAATGGAATTTATTTTTGCGATGCAGTCAGTTTTGTTCAAAATAACCACGCCCGACCCTTGGTTTTGTTTGGTAATCAGGATGTTGCTCTACAGCATATATACCTACATCCTGATTACGTAACCAGACAAAGGGTCTGGGGGCTCATTACATGCTCGTTCGTGTTCGCGTTCGTGTTCTTGTTCGTGTTCGTTCGGGAGTTTTTTGTTCGTATTCTTTTCGAGCGAATACGAATAAGAACATTCGTGAGAGGCATTACACGCTTCATTCGTATGCGTATTCTTTATTCGGGAGACATAGAAACGTATACTTCTATAGTGACATCACACAGTATTTTGTTGCGTGAGACAATCATTTAGAATCATTCGTACTCGTATAGGCTCACATCATCTCCTTTGTCATCACACTAAATAGCCTAATACTTTCTGGCCTAAAAGCTGAAAATTATTCCTGAGCCGCAATGCCGAGACGTTGGACATCCAAAGAAGTAAACGATATGGTGGAGAATGTTAAAACTCACTATGAGTTTCTAACGGGTCCTCTCACTAATTCCAAAACGAAAGGTATGGTAGGTGCAAAATGGCTGGAAATTACTCAGCGCATAAATGCTCTGGGTGCGGATCCGAAGCTTGAGGTAGATAAAGTGAAAAAGAAATGGTTTGACACAAAATCTATCGCGAAAAAAGCTGTAGCAGAGTACAATAAAGAAGTCCGTAAAACTGGAGGGGGTACTAATCATAGGCGTAGCCAGGATTTTTGATTGGGGGGGGCCCAAACCACAAATCACATGCAATGACGTCATCAGAAATTTTCGAAAAAGTAACTTTTTGTGGGGCAAAGATATCGTAGAATGGAAGATCTGAAGCCGTAGCCTGATGGCACTTTGCCAGGATTTTGGTAAAGGGAGAGGGCGAAAACTAATTGTTGAAAAGTGTAAAAGACTAACTTGGAAGACGTGTTGAGTAAGCTAGTGTACTCAAACGTATCAGAGACGGGGGTCTGGGGACAGAGCCCCCAGCCGCCGATGGCTATGGGGGTCTGGGGGCAAAGCCCTCAGCCGCTGGGCGATTTTTGTAAGTTCTTGGAAAAAAAAGCTATTTAAATCCCATTGGATCACATTTTGCACGAGTTCAGAGCCATTTTAAAGAACTAGATTTTTAATATTTCAAAGCCAATCGAAAAAATTTGATTGTTCAATCCTCTTTTTGCAATTAATTCCCAAAACACGCTTAGAATCTTGCATTATGGTGTAAAATTTCAATCGTAAGTGATTTGGTCTACTGGGGGAAGTAACAAACATTGCCTCCTGCAATACTTTAGCAGTAAATAATTAAGTTCATAACAACGTCAAACGAGTGCCTGGGGTGGCAACTTTTAGGTCAAAACTCTTAGATTTCTCACAGATTTTTCATACAGGTCAATCACCACCACTGACAAATGTGCATGAAACAACGTCGGTATCATCGCTCTCAAGTCCTATCGATACTACAGTTGATTTGGGCACCAGTGAACCTCCGGCTAAGCGGCAGAAAATTAGCAAACGAGAATCTCAAAACGAAGAAATCATTCAAGCTGAGCATGAAATAAAAAACGCAGTTGTACAAATTGCGAATGAACTGCAAAAAACTAATGCTGTTTTGCTGGATATTGCCCAGGAACTAAAGCGAAGAAATCAAATCGATGAGAAATGACGTCTTACAGCTCCACAGCAAAATCGACAACAAAACTATTTCAACGTGCCTGAATTGCACTTTAACCAATAAGCTAAGCAGAGCACGTCACTTTCTTGTGCCGTAGTCTAGTCGCGTTTTGTTTTCGCATGTTTGTGACTTTAAATAAAAGCGACAACAATTAAAATCTGAAAATTGGGGTAATTATAAACCTACAGATTCAAATACGTTGAGTGTATTACAATGTATGTTGCAAATAAAGGTTACTGGAGAGTCACAGTTTGGAATTAAGTTGCAGGTTGCAGCATTTCAACGATTCTCATGCGGTGTTGTAAAGCACTTGTAGCGTTGGTTGGCGTTTGATCATCATCTGTTATATCCAGAAAAGGAATAGGTGGGTTTGGACCCAAAATAGGCGTTCCATTATGACGGCAAAAGTTATGAAGAACACAACACGTTATTGTAATTTTAGCCGCTTTCGTTGGAGAATAACACAGGCTACCACCAGTGTGATCCAAGAAATTGAGTTAGGCTAGCACCTAAAATGGCTGGTAGATATTTTTTGATGAACAATACGCCGCGAAATTCAATTTTGAAAAGAGAAAGAGTTACAGTCTAGCAGGTTGGACGGAAAAAGAGGTAATTAAAGAATTTAGACTTAAAAAATCAGAAATAAGCTACCTTTGTTCTTTACTACGAAGTAGCATGGCTCCTTTGGGGCGCCGATCTACAGATCTTTCACTTGAGCAGAAAGTTCTTATATGCCTAAAAACTTTGGGATCCGGAAGTTTCCAAAACTGCAGCAAAGATTTTATTGACGTTGCTCAACCAACAGTTAGTCAAGTTCTCAGCGAATTTGTTGAAAACATGGTCAAAATTGTTCCCAGCTTCATTTACATGCCCAGTAACAGAATGGACATCCGAAGAGCAAAACGGGAATTTTATAACGTAGCAGGATTTTCGGGGGTAATCGGCTGTGTAGATGAGTCGCATATTTCTATCACAGCCCCCCATTAAGATGAGTATGCTTATTTGAATCGAAAGAACTTTCATTCAATAAACATACAAAGAATTTGTGATGCCAACCTTGTGTTTCTTGACGTAGTTGCTAAATGGCCCGGATTAAGCCATGACTCTGCAAAACTTGGTACTTTTACAACTTTTGGATTGGCTGTTGAATGGTAAAGGCTCTTTGACGCATAAAAGTTGGTTTTCAAGTTCAGGTTTAAAAAAAATTACTTTGAAGTTAATGACGTCATCGTTGGTGACGTCATTGCCAAAGTTTTTGAAAAAATGACGTATTGATGGCTCAAATTGTAAGTGAGAGTTAGGATTTTGGTTCCAAACCAAAAATTGCTTAAATCAAAGCGATGACGTCACAAGCGTTTTTGATGATGTCATCTGTCACGAGTTTTAATGGTAAATTTGAAAGTGTTTGACCAAACAAAACATTGCAAAACTTTTAGTAGGTTTACACTTGGGAGAATTATATTGTAAATTCAGTCGATTGAAAGTCAAAAACTGTGTTGTCAGTAAAACCCTAGCCTAGTAGGCACATGCGCGTCCAGGGAGGGGTAGGGGGACCAGTTTCCCCTTTTTGAAAGTGCACAACTTCACAAAATCTATTTAAAAGATAAAATATCAAAAAACTACGATAATTTAAAAACGCTTAATTCAAGTGTAATTCTACCCTGAGTTGCAAATAAGCAACGTCAAAACTTTGGAAGTGGGAATGCGTATATACTCAGTCTTGATATTTAACCCTATATTTACCAGGCTAACACCCTATTTGTACTGGGGGGCAAATTTGCCCCCCTATCTAAAAACCGATTGGAAAGTAATAGAAGTAAGATTTTTTGCTTGTTAAAGCTATTTTTTGATAAAAATGTTTAAAAATAAATATTTTGAGGTTGTGACGTCACGAAAATAATGATGACGTCAACAACACCAGTAAATCCTTATAACAGCATGCAAATTTGTCTAAATGTTGAGAATATTATTTTCAGTTTGGTCTTTTCTTATTTTAAAGACATCTCTGATGAAGTCACTTCAGATGATGACCTCACATGCATGATGACGTCATCTTTAATATATTGTGTTGATCATTATTTTTAATTTTTTGCTACTGAGAAATAGTATATATCATAAAATTTTAGATCACTGCAGTATTATTTTCATTATATCATTCAGCATTTGCTAAAAATGAATATTTTCAAGAAAACGCAGTTTATTTCAAGAAACAGCAGAAAAAGGAATATTTTTGATTTATGACGTCATCAATGACGTAATGATGATGCAAGGCATTTGTTAGTAAATAAAATATTTTATTCCAACTAAAGGTTAGTATCGATAATGAATACGCGGTACAATGAATAGAATACGTGCACTGATAAGCATGCATTGTGCTCAAAACTGCAAAAAACTCTTTAGGTGCCTCTAACAAACCCAAAATGACGTCATTTCCGGTTGCCCAGCTGCCCCAAACTTTTTGAAAATGTGTGTTATTAAATTTCATTCGAAGTCAGGTTGCAACCAAGCAACCTTTGTTTAGTTTAGGAGCTATATTAAAATAACTAAGAGGGGGGCAAATTTGTCTCCCTCGGTAAAAATACGGTTAATCAAAATGTAAAATCATTGCGTAGCTTGTTTTGCGCTGTCGTGGAATGATAATGTCTCGTCAGCATACCGCATTGCTTTTGCGGGAGAACGCGAACGAGACAGAAAGCAGCGCGATTTCGCACCAAAAAATGCAATCCATTTGTTCAAAACTCATCATTTCCCAAAAAAGAAGCATAATCAGATACCGGCGAGAACTTGGGGCGGCCGAGATCTGAGGCGTATCAATACACGAATTAAATGTCACCATAGTCGAATCGTATGATATTTTGACCCTAATAAATTTCGAAAATATTTTATTTGAAAACATTCGGAAAAAACACTAATCGCAAAAGGAAAGCAAATCTCTTTTAAGAGAATGACTCTAAGTTTACTTTAAACGTTGAAATTAATTTTTTATTATACTGTTTTTGGTCCGTTTTACCAATCACGCGTATTTATGCGTATAAATATACGCATGTCATTTGATTGGATGTATTTTTCCAGTTTTTTTAAGCGTTTACATGAAATAAGATTTCAGATGTAATTGGTCTAAATCGGTTTATGTAGGCCTACATTTAAACCAACCGTCTAGTGAGCCGGTTTATCTGAAAAACGACGGAATCAAAATAATATTGCCCAAAAATTTTTGTCAATTACCAAAAGCAAAACTACGATGTAAGCTTGATCCTTTAATTTTATTTTCGGCTGGAGTTGTGGAACGGCAATCGACTGGTTTGAATTAATCTAACAACTTCAATCTGCGTAATGTCAAAATGTCAAATGTTTAATTCAGTGAACTGTATCCGATGCTAATTTATTTTTAGGAAATCTTTATCGATCAATTTCTATGTTCGCGTATTACACCGTATAGCTGTATTGATTATGAGCAATGTTCTCGGTGTCTATCACAGTAGCGAGTCCGGCAACGTAGCCCAAATTGTGCAGAAGTCTAAATTGAGCGCGCTGATTGGTTGCGAGCAAAAAGTCGCGCAGACACCGTCCGCCTAATGCCGATCTACACTGTGCGTAAAATTTTGAGCGCAAAAGCTGGTCTTTAGTTCATTTTAAACCGAAATTTGGTACGCTCGGCGTGTCGCCTTATCAGCGTACAAATAGCCAGTTGTTTTTAACAAACTAACTATACGCCCTTACGTTTACGATTTTACGGCCGGGCCTAAAAATTCGCTTTGGAAGCATTCTATACGCAGTTTTCGGCGCGAACCAAATTTTGATCGCGGGCCTATAATGTAAATAAAAATAAACCCATTATATTTCGTTTTGACCATTTTTCCGCAAACGCCGCGTTTAGATTCGCATTATTTAATTGAAACAACCGCAAATAAGGAATTGGTCGGTCGCTATGGCTTATTTCCTACCAACAATAATAATAACTGTACAGCAATCAATTAAACAAAACTTTGTATTGGCAAACCACAATACAGCGCATTTTTTTAAGTTTGAAAATAGCAAGCAGTATGTGGTGTCAACTGTCCGTTAACGTAAATAATAATAGGGAACACTTATTTTTTCAAATACCAATGATTTTCGGGTGTAGGCGGGGGTTGTTCGTATGTTTTGCAAATTGTGCCTTTCATTTGTTCTTAATTTTTTACAATATACTGTGGTAGACAGATGAGCAGGTGGCAGCTTGACTCGAAGACCGAAAGGTCCCTTCGCTGTCACTTGGCCAAGGCAACTTGGGGAATAAAATGTAACTATAATCATTCGAAAATTAAAACATTGTTATGCCAGCTTGCTTGAATAATAACGGCAATCTGAGATTTAAAAAGGCGCTTTTTTGTATCTGCTGTTGCATCATCAAATAAACTAGTGAAACCACTTTTAATTCTACAGTATTCTTTTTTTATTTTTTTTATGCGTCTGCTGCATGAACAACAGCAGGACTTCAACCTGTTATCGCTTAACCTTTGTCCAGTAGTTTGATACAATATGCCTAAATAAAAACCTTCCAATTTGCATATGCCTTTTTCATAAAAATTTTTCTCCCTCCCCTTTTGTTTATTTCTGGCTGCGTCGATGGCAGTAATCAAGCAGATAAAACTTACACCTCCCTATATCGGATTAAAATAAAATAATGCATTCTGCAGTAAGTTAGAGCAAGAAACCCTATGTTTATCCAACAGCTCCCTTGCGCGGTTAAAGTTAATCGGCAATTTTAGTTTAAAATGCAAGCATAATCAAAGATAAAAAAATTATTAAGACTGCAAATTGTCAAATAGTGGCGAGGTTATTATAAATTAAGTAAGTTTTCTCAGATGTTATTCAACAATCTAGCTGATTAAATAAGTTTTTGATCAGATATTATTTTAGATTAATCAGATAAGTTTGTTCAAATGTTATTGTAATTGATTAGATCAGTTTCGTTTTGATGCCAGGCCTACTCTAGAACAGATTTAGTATCAGAGATTGTAGAAGTATGATAACATAGTATTTTGCATAAGATAATGATAATATCAGGCATTGCAAAACAATGGAAATTTTGTTCCTATAAGATACATTATCGTGCTCGAGACATATTCGTATTAATTTACAAATAATTGCGCTACTTATTATTTTTTTAGAACCATTGTATATAGGAGGATGAAGCAAGTCCTCAGCCAAGGACTCGAAGATGCCTTAGAACGTCAAAATAATGATGATGTTGATATTCTCAAAGTGTTGCAATGTTTCTTTTTTTCAAATTTACGATCAAAACTCATGACAGATGACCTCATCAAAAACGTTTGTAACGTCATCATTTTGATTTAAGCAATTTTTGGTTTGAAAACCAAAATCCTAACTCTTACTTACAATTTGAGTCATCTACACATACAGAACACGTCATTTTTTCAAAACTTAAATAGTGGCAATGACGTCACTAAATATGACGTCACCAATTCTAAAACAAATTTGTTTATACCTGCACTTGAAAGTCAATTACGGTTCAAAATTTAACACTTTCATAACTTTTGGATTGGCTGTTGGACAGTAAAGACTTTTTGACACTATACAGCAGACTTTAAAAGCCGAAAAAGGGGGAAGTCCCATGTCCAAAACATTGGGATTTTTTTGGTGGTTCAGGACATGGTCGAGAGTCATCGTGCCAAATTTCAGCTTATTATAAATTTTTTCCGGGTTTCGATGTATTTTGTCGTATTTCTACCGGACTACTGCCTACAGTTTGGAAAAGATGACCAAGCAAGAAAACGTTTTTCTCCAGTCAAAAGTAAGTTTTCGATAATTGATAGCAAGTTGGACCATAAGAACTTCCGAGAAGGATATTTGAATGAAAAGATCACAATTAATGTGGACCATTATTTTAGGGATAGCGGGATGTGATGATGTTGAGAATGTGATGATGAATAAATATACAATATTGTCAATATACAGTAGGCCTATTTGAAAAACACTAACGACTCGTCCTGGCCATGACTAATTAACTGTCATTGTTTGTTTGATTGCAGTGCTCTAAGCTTTTCTAGCCTTGCAGCTCTAGCTTTTTTTTCTTTGGCAAGTTGTTCATACTTCTGATCAGTGTTTTTTTTAAGGTAAGGCTTGAGGAACCGCTAAACAATTTCGAAAGACCGCAGATTTTTTACCTAAATTTATAACTGAAACTGCGGTCAACAACTGTTTCAATAAACATTTATTGTTAGCAAATTAAAGTTTATAATAAAAACTTTTAACATTTTCCTAAAAATCAAAATATCAAAAATAAGCTTATTAGGCTATTCTGCTCTGTAGACTAACCACAAAACTCCGCGGCCTCGTCTCAAATAACTCTTAAAAAAGTTTACTAAACCCAACTTGTACAAATGTACTAAGTGTACTAAACCCTCTACACAAAAACAGGCCCGGCGCTAGAATAGCGTGACTGGGGGGGGCAAAAACTTTACTACTTGGAATTTGAGAGTGTGGGACTAAAAAACAAAGGTCTTCATTGTAAAATATGCGCAAAATTCCACGAATTCTGGGGTGAAGACCAAAAAAAAAAAAAGATAGGTATTCCTCTCAAGATAGACGAGAATTTTCATGAATTCTGGGGTGAAGACCTCAAAGAAAAGGTCTTTAGCTTGAGAAATGCGCGAATTTTCACGAATTCTGGGGTAAAAACCAAAAAAAGTCTTTATCCCGAGCATTGCGGGAGTTTTCATTAATTCTGGGGTGAAGACCAAAAAAAAGGTTCTTATTGCAAAATCTGCGAAAAACAGTTCTTGCTCACGAGTTCTGGGGTGATAAACAGTATTTTGGGAGTCTCAGGCCTCGAACTCCACTCCAGTGGCACAGAGTTTGTTACTTTCTGTGGGGCACAATCCTCGCTTGGGGGCACAATTATCGTTTGGGGGGCATGGCCCCGGAATGCCCCCGCGGCGGCGGACCTGCGTAACAAGTAACTACATTCTCCAAACACTGCCTAAAATAGTAAATGACTCATTACCACGTGATACCAGTATACTTTTCTCTATCAGCTTCTTAATAGAGTTGATTAATAAATTGACCTAAAGCGAAGTAGTCTAGCCACTAGCTATCAATATCACTTTTAGTCAAGTTAAGAAACGAATGTCCTTCTTGGCTTGATGGAAACTGGAAAGTCTTACCAAGTTCCACATTAGTCTATTGCATTAGTCCGAAGTAGACAGTGATTTAGTGAAAATGACTGAAGTGAAGGAGTAACAATTGAGTTTCACAAAAGTCGTTTGTTACGATTTCAAAAGTCGAATTGTGATGATTTCGTTTCTTTTTGCCGTGACCTAACACAGTGCTCTTCAACCTTTTACGTTATGGTGCATCCTGAAAAACCTTGTGACGAGCTCATGCACCATGTGCTTAAAATTTGAAACGAGGCAAAAAGCCACATTAAATTAACGTGCAAAAAAACAATTGCACTACAGTCTGCACTTAGAATAACACAAGACAGAGCTCACAAAAATTCAAGAAATTATTTTCAATGACTTTTTTGCTGTTGCACATTATTTATCAACCAACATTGCCAACCGAAAAATGACAACCTTTTCAATTGCTCCCCTCATCAATGAATCAATGTATGTAATTGAATTTCTTTTGCGAGATTTGATCTCACACAAGCAAGAAAAACCACTTTCTCATAAATACGTAGTGAGCATTTGAATGAGAACGTAAATTGCCTTTTTTGTTATACTTCTGTACTCTGGAACAGTAGGTGCACCCCAAATTAGTAGGTGCCCAAAAATCAGTATATGGTGCCTCTATAAATAATGCTTTCATGCCGAAATCTGATTGAAGATTAATCAAATCTGCAACATCTTGACGTCCTACGTGGTCGACTCCTGGGAAGCCATGTCAACTTCCACTGGCAGTTAGGTGGCCAGAACAACCACCAACCCTGCAGCTCCAATGATATTTCACATTGTAGCTCAAGTCAATTAAGCACAGAGCTGGACAGCGCTGTTTCGAGCTTTTAGCTCTCATCGGCAGCCCTCAGCTATCTTTTCAAAGGTATTCCCAGCTGAACAAACATATTGGCCTAACTGGCAAACCTTAATGGCTTGCAGAGAGGCAGATGCTTAGTAGGGAATAAACAATTTTTCACTTGTGGTACTTTAGAAACAAGTGAAAAATCGCTGGATCCTTGTAGTAAGGACAGCCATAGGCTATCCTTACTACAAGGACTCCCCTCTGCGTGACCACGGAAATCAAAACTGCAACATCTTGACGTCCTACGTGGTCGACTCCTGGGAAGCCATGTCAACTTCCACTGGCAGTTAGGTGGCCAGAACAACCACCAACCCTGCAGCTCCAATGATATTTCACATTGTAGCTCAAGTCAATTAAGCACAGAGCTGGAAGTGAAAAATTGTTTATTCCCTACTAAGCATCTGCCTCTCTGCAAGCCATTAAGGTTTGCCAGTTAGGCCAAGATGTTTGTTCAGCTGGGAATACCTTTGAAAAGATAGCTGAGGGCTGCCGATGAGAGCTAAAAGCTCGAAACAGCGCTGTCCAGCTCTGTGATTAATCAAATCGTTGGTTTCAGTAGCAATGCTGTCATAAGTAAAAGGGCGTAATGTCCAAAAATTGGAATCAAGTATTTCAGTACTTCATTAATGCAACTCGGTTCTACCACAGAGGTAATTTTTTTGAAAAGATCTGCTACGGAAGTATGAGCGTAAAACGTAGATTCCACTTTTACACACATACGCACAACTGCATCAGACACCACGTCACAGTACGACAAATATGGATTGCTTAAAAGAGATTATGATTGAGATCGCACGAAACCATTTCGAGGGCTGCAATAAAGGGCTTCGCGGGCCGCATGCGGCCCGCGTATGTGGTGCTGGCGAGGTGTACTACCAGCATAGGCGTAGCCAGGGGGCCAGGGCCCCACAATTAAAATACCACCAATGATAAAAATTACAACAACGTAGGCTAGCGCTGTTTAGTTGCAGTATTTTTTCAGCAATTACGCACATAACAGTACTTACCAATAACATTAATGACAATTAGGGAGCCCTGAGGCCCTTAACTAACCACCAGGGGGCCCCAAACTAACGACCATGGGGCCCAAACCAACAGCTACGGGGCCCCAGGGCTCCTGACTAGAAACTAGGGGACTCTTGGGCCCCTAACTAAGGACCAGGGGCCCCAGGGCCCCTAACTGACGACCAGAAAGCCCCAGCGCCCCTAAATAAAAACCAGGGGGCCCCTACTAACAACCAGGTTTCCCGGGGCCCCTAACTGACAACCAGGGGCCCCCAACTGACAACCAGAGGGCCCCAAGGTTCTTAAATAACAACCAGGAAACCCCGGGGCCCCTAACCAACAACAGGAGGCCCCGGGACCCCCAACTGACAACTACAAGGTCCCAGGGCCCTTAAATAACCAGGGAGCCCTTAACTGACAACCAGGGCCTCTAACTGACAACAAGGAAGCCCCAGAGCCCCTGGCTGACGACAAAGGGTCTCAAATTTTTAATAATTTATATGCAAAACCTGCAAGAAATATAGGAGTTTTTTCCTAAAAGTTGCAATCCCAGGTCTTCGTTTGACGTTATTATGAACTTAATGCTATAACACAGGCGGTAAAGCAAACCCCCCAATTGAAATACTACCAATGATAAATATAATGAGAGCATAGCCAATACGTTGTCCTTATCCGGAATTGCAGCTTTTTTAATTTAGGATTTACGCGTACAAAAGTAAGTAATAATAATGACGATCACCTGTCCACGTCATAATAATGTCATGCAATTCTTGTACGTTTCAAGAAACTGTCAAGTGACTTGACTCAAGTCCTCCACGTTTTGCAAAAAAAGTTATTATAATTTTGCTTTGAATTTTTTTTATGAAAGAACTTAAGGGCGCGATCTTATTTCAAACTCATAGGCGAAGCCAGGAAGTGGCCCAGGGGACGCGGGTCCCCTCAATCAAAATGCCATCAATGACACAAATTTGACAAGAAGAGTCTTGTTTCTTCATTTTCAGTTTCTTTTAGCATTTTTGCGGACAACAGTACACGCGTACAACAGTAATTAGCAATAAATAATATTGACGACCAGGGGGCCCGGCGCAATTCCTTATTTTAATTTTTTCCAACCAATTTAAACGTGTAACCAGGGTGAAATCAAATTTTTTGTCTTAAAAGTTGCTACCTCAGGCCCTCATCTAAACTTTTTATGGACGTAATCAAATAACATGCGCCGTGTTTGCCATATGGCACAGTGCCAAGGCTCCACGCTCGATAGTAGGACTTTTTTGGTCTTCACTTATATTTGGCAGGAAGATGTTGCAAAAATCCCCTAAGTGCCAGAGGCACCGCGCTATGTGAATTCGGCGCGGAAATAACATGTTTAGTAAGTGTAACCATCTATGGTGCCATTTTTTAATAACGATTCACCTCCACCTCGCCAGTTTTTACGCACAAAATACTTTAAAAAAATACCGAGGAAAAGTGCTCATTGAACAAATTATTGAATTTAAATTGAGGGGTCCTGGGTCCCCTGGCCGTACATATACTCCTATTACTGATAAACTTCATGAAAGGAAATTCTTTGAGTGGATTATTATTTACTGCTAAAATATTGCAGAAGGCAATGTGCCTTACTTCCCCCTATATGGACCAAATTTCTTACAATTAAAATTTTACACCATAATGTAAGATTTTAAACGTGTTTTGAAATTTAATTCAAGTAAAAGGAGGATTGAACAATCAAAAATTTTCAATTGGCTTTTAAAGTTAAAAACCTAGTTCTTTCAAATGGCTGTGAACACGTGCGAAATGTGATCCAATGGAATTAAAATAGCTTTTTTTCCAAAAACCTCCAAAAATGGCCCAGCGGCTGGGGGCTCTGCCCCCAGACCCACGTCTGTGATACGTTTGAGTACACTAGCTTTCTCAACACGTCTCCTAAGTTAGACATTTTCGCTTTTTAACTGTTAGTTTTTGCCCTCTCCCTTTACCAAAATCCTGGTTAAGTGACAAAAGTCCACGACTTCAGATCTTCCATTCTACGATATCTTTGCCCTACAAAAAGTTCCGTTTTTGAAAATTTCTGATGACGTCATTGCATGTGATTTGTGGTTTGGGCCCCCCCCAAATCAAAAATCTTGGCTACGCCTATGACTACCATATGTGGTTTAATTTAGTAGGCTGCCGTTACCGTAAACCTACAGATGCTTCAAACTAGTTTACTGGCGGCTGTGGTCTAATTTTGTGTCGTAACAAGCACCATGACCTATTCAAAGAAGACAGACGCATGTGTCACCTAACAGCTAGAAAATTAGAAGAGCAACTTTTGCGTTTTGCGTGCTAAAAGGGAATTCAATTCACGTTTTTCACACGTGATCAAAATGTTGGAAAAAGCCTAATATGCATTCTCACCAAACTTGAAGTTTCTATGCTTTCTTGTTTTTACAGTTCGAAATTAGCCGTTTTCCACTTACTTTAGTGTGCCATTTTATCAGCATTGTGATAGAAGATTAACTTTGGAAAGACTGGGTTACATTTATTGAAAAGCAACTAATGCTACAGTTCTGAATCTGTGCTTTGTTTTACAATTACTTCACCGCAAAATATTTACGGATAATCAAGAACATGCAAAGATTTTTGAATTTTTGTTTTTAATTGGCAACCCACGCAAACTTCCCAAGAGCAACAGCCTTTCTAAAGAGAAATCTAAACTGGTATATCTCTGGAACGGAAGGTCGTGGAAAGCTCAAATTTGGTAAAGTTGATCTTCAGATCTATCAAAATTTTTTGAGAAAAACAGAGCAAAAAATTTTCCGACCTGAATGCTCTTTCACGCAAACAAAGCGACGCGCAAAAGCTGTCCTTCTAATTTTTTCGTTGTTAGGTGACATGTGTGGCCGTCTTCTTTTAGTAGGCCAAGCAAGCACATAAATCAAAAATACGCAACTACCCAACACAAGTGGTCGAGTGGATAGAGCGTCTGCTACTGAAACGGTAGACTCGGGTTCGATTCCCGGTCGGATCAAACCAAAGACTATAAAAATTGGTATTCACAGCTTTCCTGCTTGACGTTCAGCAATCAAAGGGAGAGTGTGAAGCCTCCACCGTGTGTGGTAGACAGGTGGGCAGGTGGCAGCTTGACTCGAAGACCGAAAGGTCCCTTCGCTATCTCCTGGCCAAGGCAACTTGGTGAATAAAGTGTAATTACAATTACAACACAAATAGTAGGAAAGAGTCTGATGCTTAATAATTGCCCTACTGCTACGAAACGTGTTTAACTAGTTTTACACTTATGGTTACTGTCGGTTTGTCTCATCAGATTCATTTTTATTTACAATTTTTTTTAAAAGGTTCTGCGCATCTAGTCGGTAAGCTTGTGATGCACCCTTGTGTACCCTTTCGTAGTGGTGCTCCCATAACATTTTTTGGTGCACCCTAGTGTGCACCGTGCACACCGGTTGAAGAGCACTGACCTAACAGACTACTGGGCACTGGCATGCTGGGATTTTATCCTGTAAAGGACAACTTTTACAGTTAGTTTATAAATATTTTTTCCTATTTGTCCATAACCTACTTAGCATTGTTTACGCTAGTGTAGAAGCAGATTTTGAGAGACCGCTGAACAATTTTGAAAGACCATTTCGGTTCCTCAAATCGCCTTAAAAAAAACACTGCTTCTGACATTATTTTGCTTTGGTGGATAGAACGCTGCTACTGAAACGCTTGAAGCGGGTTCGATTACCAGTAGGATTAATCTAAAAACTATACAAATTGGTATTTACAGCTTTCCTGCTTGCCGTTCAACTATAAAAAAGCGACAGTGTGAATTCTCCTCCGTGTGTGGTGGACAAGTGGGCAGTTGGCAGCTTGACTCGAAGACTGAAAAGTTTCTTTGCTATTTTCTGGCTAAAGCAACTCAGTGGTGAATAAAGAAAAATTACAATTAAAAGTGCTACCATTAATAGAGTTTTTTTTTTGTAACTTTATAAAGTTGGAATTGAATCTATCTTGACACATGAACGATTGCAAGTTGTGACGATTTTGTCATCTTTAAAATGATTACCACACAACAAATTTTGATTCTACTTTTTTCGATTTGTTTCCAAATGACCTCGTGGCTTCAATAAACTGAAATACTGTGCACTTGCACAGTGTAGTACTTTTATGAACTTTTCAAAACAATCTTGCGCATCAAATGACAAATCTTACTGAACATAAAAGCTATAGACAGTATACAGAGTCTTATAGGCACAATCAAACCTTTGATCATTAGCCTAAGATGTACTGTTTTGGAATCGACATTCGTCTTTCATTCCTCGTCAGTATAGCTAGGACTACAGGTATGAACATGAGCGTAGAAAGGCAAAGAATCGCAAATTAACCAGATCATGACACAACATTTTTTCCCAAAAATATAAGGTAACCACAATATTACAAGAGATAGTTTTGATAGTTCAATGTAAAATAATTTCCAATAGCATGCCTTAGACGGCTGTTTTGCCCAATCTCAGGGCTCATCAGTACGGCTAGCAAGGTTAAAAGATTAAAGGAAAAATATCATTAGTGATAAAAATTTTCAAAACAAGCATCTTTACCGATTTATCAATCAATGAATAAATCTTTACCGATTACGTTTATAATACATAAATCTTTACCAATCATTCAGTCAATTTTAGCCAAAATAGGTAAAGCTTAGCTGAAAAATCCTTACCCACTAAAACTAGAGCTACTAATTAAATCTTTACCGAATGAAACTGTTGCTATAAATCAAATCTTAAGCGACTAAAGTACAAATCTTATCTTACATATCGCAGAAGAACGATAGCTTAGCTAACAAAATTACGTAAACCTTAACTAAAAAATCTTTACCCAATGAAACTAAAGCTATTAATTAAATTTTTTATCAAGTGAAACTATAGCTATAAATCAAATCTTCACCGACTAAAGTACAAATCTTACCTTACATCTCTCAGAAGAACGATAGACTAGCTAACTCTCTACTCTCCTCATTGCTCGCCTTCCAGTACCGGCAAATCCAGTACCGGCATTCGCAGTACCGGCTATTTTCAGTACCGTCAGTGCATAAATTGTAAAATTTTGCATAGGGAGACGCTTTTACAGCCTTGACCAAACGCATTTGGCATGCGAAAGTACTTTAGTAAACATTATGTAATTCTGTCTCCAAATGGAATGAAGACCAAAAAAAACTTTTTCCTTGAAATCAGGTAAAGACCAAAAAAAGAAGGTCTTCCCCG
This sequence comes from Trididemnum nubilum, assembly GCA_963965965.1. Taxonomy (NCBI): domain Eukaryota; kingdom Metazoa; phylum Chordata; class Ascidiacea; order Aplousobranchia; family Didemnidae; genus Trididemnum; species Trididemnum nubilum. The sequence continues at coordinate 21,347,568 of OZ014479.1, read as the reverse complement.
CAATGTGGTTGTATATTCGGCGGAAATTTGCAGGATTTATTTATGCTGGCTGGCTCTTTTTCGTAGGATTATCCAGCACTCAAATCTCGATGGGGGGATGCTTAAATCTCGAGGGGGAACACTAACTCTCGATGAGGGGACGCATTCCCCCTACAATTGAAGTACTGAGTACCGTCATTTGTAGCACTGGCATTTTCCATCGACCTCTATAATAGCCACTAACATAAACCTCAATAACAAAAAGACATTACAACAGGCTGACAGGATGGTATTCTCCATGCATCCAAGGCATGCACTGCATGTCTAGTCATTCAGCCAAAAAAAGAAAATAATAATATAAACAAATAGAAGTAAAAATTTAAAACAAAATCAAACTAAGTTGCCACAGTTACAGGTATTCACTTTCAAGTCAAAGTAGTAATAGCTATAGTCTCGCTTAATTTATTGATTTCAGTTTTAGCCTATTTTCAGCATATCGCTAAATTACAAAAATAATATAGTCACAAGCTTATGTGAGTTTTTGAAATATTGCATGCGTGCTAGAGATGGTACGGATGACAAAAAATGCATCCACATGCTGCGCTGCATCTGCAAACCTTGTCCGCATGCTGCACCGCACTGCATCCAAACATAACTAAGTTCACGCTGCACCACGCCGCACCGCAAGTTAAATATCCTTTAAATTTCCACTAACATCAGAAAAAAACTAGCTCTCTAGCTTACAACATATAAAAAAATTGATTTTAGGGGTAATATTTTATAGAGTTTTCAAAAGGGTCGCTCTCTCAAACCATGTCAAAATATTTGTTTTTTAAACATCTGCCGATATAAAAAAGAGTAATGCCCTAGCTTAAGCCATTCAAAAAACTAATTTCTGGGGAGTCCCTTTGGGGGCCCATCGGGTGGGTGGTACATCCATACTATGTTAAACTATTTGTTGCTTCAATATCTACCAATATAAACAAAAAACTATCACCCTAGCTTGAGCAATTAAAAAAATTAGCTTTTTAGGGCCCCATTTTGGGGGGGGTTAGGGGAGAAGCCTCAAAAAATTTCAGGAGACAAAATTGCATTTCCAGCTTAACAAATTTACACAAAAACTAGATATCGATGTTGTGTGGTTTAGGAGAAGAGTGCACAAAATTTAGAAAGCAAAAAATGAAAAAACTCAATGCGGCTAAAAGTGTAAGTAGCAGAGGTGGAGTCGAGGACACAAGGCTCGAGGCCAAGGCCAAGGACACAAAAAAAATCCGAGGCCAAAGCCAAGGACAGCCTTTCCGAGGACAGAACCTCTCCAGGCCAAGAACAGGAATGCTCGAGGCCAAGGCCAAGAACCAAGGACACAGGCGCAAGCGTTCTCCTAAAAAAAAAGGTCTTTAAAAATATTTTTCAGGCGATCTTCAATTCATTGGCGAACCCAAAATTTTTGATTAAGGAAAGCCTAAACCACAAATCACATGAAATGACGTCATCAAAGTTTTTCCAAAGAGGAAATTTTTGTGGGACAAAGATATCATAGGATGAAAGATCTGAAATCGTTGTTGCCTGTTTGCACGTAACCAGAATTTTGCAAAGGAAGAGGGCTCAAACTAATATAGTTGAAAAATGCAAATATCTAACTTTGGGAACGTGTTGAGAAAGCTAGTGTACGTAACTCAAATGTATCACAGACGGGGGTTTGGGGGCAGGGCCCCCAGCGTCCGGAGGCTTTGGGGGTCTGGGGGCTAAGCCCCCAGCCGTTGGGCGATTTTTTGTAATTTTTGAAAAAACAAGCTATTTTAATGCCATTGGATCACATTTCGCAAGTGTTCAGAGCCATTTGAAAGCACTAGATTTTCGACATTTGAAAGCCAATTGAAAAAATTAAATTGTTTAATCCTTCTTTTACTTGCAATTTACGTCCAAAACACATTTAACATCTTGCATTTTGGAGTAAAATTTTAATTGTACGTGATTTGGTCCATGTAGGGGGAAGTAAGGTGCATTGTCTCTGGCTGCATTTTAGCAGTAAATGATAATCCACTCGAAGATTTTCCTTAGAGATTTTTGTTTTGTCATAAAAATAACCAGTTATAGGAATGCTTGTTCGCCAGAGGGCCCAGGACCCTCAATTGAAGTTCAATGATTCGTTCAATCAGCATTTTTCAGGACTAATTTTTTTTAAACTATTTTGTACGTAAAAGCCTGCGAGGTTGGAGGTGAAATACTAAATTGTTTTTGAAAAATGGTTCAATAGATGGTTATGTCTACTAACCATGTTATTGCCGGGCCGGATTTACATCGCACTAGGTTCTTGGCACTTAGTAGATTTTCGCAACATCTTTCTGCCAAATATAGGTGAAGACCAAAAAAAAATCTTAAGATTTCAGCTCGGGGCCCCTAGCTGGTACTGCGTCATATTATGGTAAATCCGGCCCTGATTAACGCATTACGTTCACAAAAAGGCTATATGTGGGCCTGAGTTAGAAACTTTTAAGACAAAAACTCTCCATTTTCTCCGGGTTATAAGTTACGTTTAAATTGGCTGGCAAAAATTGAATTGAGCGGGACCCGGCGCCCCTGGTCTTCAATATTGTTAACTATGGTTATACTGTTGTCAGCGAAAAATGCTAGAAAGAAACTGAAACTGAAGAAACAATAGGCTTTTTTGTCACATTTTTGTCATTGGTGAAATTACAATTAAGGGGGGCTGCCTCCCTCCCCTTGCCTACGCCTATGCTCCAAGTGAGGACAACAAAAAAGGTGTTTACAAATTTTCCGCGAGGTTTCTGGCGTTTTCCAACGAAATTTCAACTGTTCAAAAAATAGTGCTGTCCTCGAGTCAAGGAGAGGGCAATTTTCGAGGACTTGAGGCTTTGAGGCCAAGATCAAGGACTTTAAAATGTGTCCTCGAGGACTCCACCTCTGATAGGTAGGGATGAAAGAGTATCTTACGACATATAACCATAGGTGGGCAAGTTAATGCAAATCATTAGCTTCAATAACCAGTAGTCTGTTAAAGGCGGTGAATTATCCAGCCAATTCCGGTGGTTTACAATAGCTAAAACTGAACTATAAATTTTGATATTTTTTGTTTTGATTTTGGGGCTGCGTTTGCAAAGATATTCAACAAATACAAAAAGATGACCCCCCGAAAAAAGTTTTTGGAAACTCTGAGTTTTATTCTTCCCGCCAAAACCACAGTTGTCTATACTATTAGGCCCACTGTAATCTTATTAAACTATTAGGCCCAACCAGAGATGGAACCGGTCAGGATTTTCTCGACCCGACCGGTAAATTTCAAAATCATCGCCGGTTGACCGGCCGGTCGACCGGTATCTGACCGGCCCGGTCGACCGGTTTTTTTACAGAATGTTTTTGTTCACTGCTCAATGTATCTAATGAAAAATTTTCAAAAGGGGGTAAGGGCATGGGTGAGGTGTTAAAATTTGTGACTTTGGACGGGGATCTCAGAAAAAAATGCAAAAAAAATTTTGCGTTTTTTGCCAAAATTACTCAATTTTTAGACCTTTTTTGCTTGAGTTTCGGTTTGAAAGACCTGTTTTGAGCAGCGCAAAATGTGCTCAAAATAAGCATAAAAAGCACTGGAGGGCAGGCGCGTCGATTCCCGGGGGGGTCCGGACCCCCCAAAGATATACATTGGGGGGGGTCCAAAGAGTAACGGACCCCCGAATAAAAATAAACATGTCTGCTATTGATCATGGATACTAACAAAATACAACTTCTGTCTTGACAAATTTTTCTTGCTCAAAATCTTGAAAACTGCATATCACAGCGCTAGGCCTAGATTTTATGGCAATGATCACAATACGAGTATGTTTATCACCTAGCCAATATATTGCACAAGTTCTATTTCTGTACGTCACAAACTCATTATTGTGACTGTGTGTCTGTCAGTGAAGTCTAGATGAGAAAAGTCCTCACTGTTACAACAGGGCACTGAGGAGCGAGGGCATACTGATACTCGCAGCGTCAGAGCAAATCAGCATAGTCACTCAATATTACAATGGTGCCATCCGAGCGGGGACTTAATGGACGGTGCCATCACAGGCGAGCCAGGATTTTTCATTGAGGAGGCCCAAATCACATGCAAAGACGTCTACAAACATTTTTGAAATGAGGCTCTTTTCACGGGACAACGATATTGCAAAATGGAAGATCAAAAGCCGTGGCCTGGTTTGGCACGCAACTAGGATTTTGCTGAAGGGGGAGAGTTTGAAGTAAATGTTTAAAAGTTAAAATGTCTAAATCAGGAGACATGGTGAGTAATCTAGTGTAACTCAAACGTATCACAAACGGGGGTGTGGGGGCGAAGCTCCCAACCGCTGGGCAACTTTTTGTGATTTTTTGAAAAAAATAGCTATTTTAATGCCATTGGATCACATTTCGCGCGTTTTTAGAGTAATTCGAAGGAACCAGATTTTTAACGTTTAGAAACATAGTTATGAGTCGGGCCGCGCTTTTCGGGTCGGGCCTAAAGTTGAAAAAATTTCGGGCTTAATTCGGGCCCGAAACGTACTTTTTGTCTTAGATGTACCAAAATAAAATCAAAATAATAAAATTGCTAAATTTTTCAGACTTAACTAAACTTTCGGTTTTTTTCGGACACGATTTGTGCTTCAAATTAGTTTTCGGATGCGGGCTTAAATTTTCGGGTTCGGGCCTGAACTAGTCGGCCCGTTTACAACCCTGCTTAGAAAGCCAATTGAAAAATTAAATTGTTTATTTCTCTTTTTACCTACAATTTAAGTCTAAAACACGTTTAAAATCTTGCAGTTTGGGGTTAAATTTTGTATGTGATTTGGCCCAGGTAGGCGGAAGTACGGTACATTGCCTTCTAAAATATTGAGCAGTATGTCATGAAAATAACCAATTGTAGGAGTACATGTAATGACTTAGGGCCCCAGGCCCCCTTAATTTAAATTCAATAATTTGTTGAATGCGCATTTTTGCTTGCCAATTTTTTTTTTAAGCATTTTATCGTGTAAAAACTGGCGAGTTTGAGGTGAATTGTAATTGAAAGTTAATTGATACAAAAGAAGGTTATTGGTAAGGCCTATAACTAATCGTGGTTTTGCCCACGCTGGATTTACATTGCGCGGGGCCCCTAGCCCTTTAGAGATTTTCGCTGCAATTTCCAGTCAATGTAGGTGAGACAAAAAACCTCTTAGCCCCTCCATTTAAACGCGAGACCCCATGGCACTGCACCATTTGGTAAATCCGCTCGTGTTTGTTGTATTACGTTCATAAAAAGGTTAGATAAGTGCCTGAGGTTGCAATTTTTAAGACAAAACTCTTCAATTCTCCCGGGCTATACACTTAAATTGGTTGACAAAATTTTGAATTGAGGGGGATCGGGTTCCTTGGAGATTTATGTTAATATCATTGCTAATTACAGATGAACGCGTGCACTTTTGTACGGAGAAATGTTAAAAGAAACTGAAGAAACAGTACACTTTGTTTTAATATTTTTATCATTGAGGGCATTTTAATTTGAAGGGGGGGGGCTGTCGCCCTCTAGGCCATGCCTATCCGTGTCATCCCTTAATGTAGTATAGACAGGCTTGGCGGAACGATTTTCAAAGTTGCAACATTGGAATTAACGTCCAAAAAACGCCCCAAAAGTTTGGCGTGAAAGAGGTCGCATTTAAAAAATGCCGCAAAAAATATTTCACACAGTTATATATCCCAAGATACCCTTTTATCCCTACCAACCCACGTTTGGCCGTGATGAGTTTTTTTTTTTTTTCCTTTTTCTTCCAAAATACCGTACGCTTATTTCCTAATCGGCTCAACACCGACAAAAAAAAAAAAACTGCATCAAATGTGCTATTGCGACGTACGAACATTGCAAACAAAGTCTACGATGTACAAACAATGCAAACAAAATTCGCCAAATTTCACCAAAAAAGTTCTGGTTATTAAGTTGGACCCCCCAAAGATTTTGACAAATCGACGCGCCTGTTGGAGGGCACAAACTAAATTATTAGACGTTCTTTCTAATGATATTTTGCGAAAGGCCAAAAAATGAAGTTACAATTTTTTAGCTATTGGTGAGAGATTATTTGCAATTTGCCGAGCAGCAAACACTAAACTTTTTTTCGGCAGTGCTGCCTTCGCAGTTACATAGAGATAAACGAGAAAAAAATAGCAGCAGAAGATAGGTAACAGTAAAAACATTCGAACATCACAGTACTTGTACTATTGTACCCAAAAACATTAAAATGATGGAGCAATAACATTATTAAAAATTACGTCCCAAACAGCGTGAAAAAAATTAATAATATTCATAACACCCAGGCTGCTTCACTGACAGTTTGAGAAAGTATGAAAAGGATCTATTGCAAAACATTATGTACTGGAAAAGGTTTTTAGCTCCACAGAGATTTATATACGGACGGAACAATTAATTTTAATTTCTGTGGAGCTAAAAACCTTTTCCAGTACATAATGTTTTGCAATAAATTCTTTTCATACTTTCTCAAACTGTCAGTTAAGCAGCCTATAGTTGTTATGAATATTATGAATTTTTTTCATGCTGTTAGTGACATAATTTTTCAGTATCCTTTTTTCACGCTGTTAGTGACATAATTTTTTAATATTCCTTTGTTTTCACGCTGTTAGTGACATAATTTTCAATATTGTATAATGTTATTGCTCCATCATTTTAATGTTTTTGGGTATAATAGTACAAGTATTGTGATGTTTGTATGTTTTTACTGTTACCTATCTTTTGCTGTTATTTTTTTCTCGTTTATCTTTTTGTAGCAGTCAAGGCAGCACTGCCGAAAATTGTTCTGAAAAACGGGAAGCAAACCGGTTTGAGAAGCGAAACGTCAAACCAATAAATAAACTCATTGGTAGTACGAAGTCGTTATGAATAACTATCCCAGTGAACGCAACGCGTCCGTTATTTTCATTGAAAACACTAAACTGTAATGACATTGGCTAGAAAACATTCAAAATATGTGGCCCAGCAGTGTGTAGAAATGCTGCTACTTCAGAACAAGCCATGGCTAGTTAGATATAAAAAAAATAAGAGCTATGTCTTTTTTGCAAGGTGTAGAGTGTGGTAAATTTAGGTTGAAACAAGCTTTTCAAAGTGGCAAGATTTTAGCATGTAGTAAAAACTCTGAAATCTGCGCCACTTCTACTCTTAAGCTGATTAAAATGATGCTAAAATGCCAGGTAGCGTAAGCCTCTTCCACATGCATGCTTTTTCAGAATCTGATTACGCAATTTTAACGTATATTTTGCACTTTTTTGCTTTGTGCCGTGGCCCAAAGTCGGGAGGCGTGGCACAATACTTCCACCCTAAATGCGTCCCTGGATGTCCATGTCTTAATGGTCACAGCATATTAGTCACAGCTTGAAACCATTCAACAAGTGTTTTTGAAAGGTGTGGTTTGTTAATACTGATTTTTTATAAAAAGTTTTATTTATAATAAAATATATAAGTAAATTTTGGTTGGTGCTTAGATGCATTTTAGTTGCTAGAAACGAGAATTTGACCGGTTTTTCAACCGGCTTGACCGGCCGGTCAAAGAATCTCGACCCGACCGGCAACCCGACCGGCCGGTCGACCCGACCGGTTTCCATCTCTAGGCCCAACTATCTCTAAACTATCAAGCCTAATAGTTTAGGGATAGTTAGGCTTAATTAGGCCTAAACTATCTAAAAATAAACTATCTTTAAACTATTAGGCCTACCACAGTTCTCTAAACCATTAGGCCTACTGTGGTTTTAGCGGGAAGAACAAAACTCAGAGTTTCCAAAAACTTTTTTCGGGGGGACATCTTTTTGTATTTGTTGAATATCTTTGCAAACGCAGCCCCAAAATCAAAACAAAAAACATCAAAATTATAGTTCAGTTTTAGCTATTGTAAACCACCGGAATTGGCTGGATAATTTACCGCCTTTAACATACTTCACACCTCCGTTAACGTTAATGCGTTATTTTCAGCTTTAATTAACGGAAGTTAATGAAGTCCGTTAATTCGTTAATATTTTGCGTGTAATTTGCATTTCTTTTTATTCACTCGCTTCTAGAACACGTATTGACGTTGTTGAACTGATTGTAAGGAAATATTTATTGCTATGGTGGTCTTTCTGTGTTTTGGAAGTTACATTTTACAGTCTAATCTAATCTCAACATAAAAATAAGTTCAAATGCACTAACGAAGCTGCGATCGAAAAATCTTAGGAAATTGTGAGCAGTGATAATTAATAGACCTACGAGGCTGCAGCCAGGGTGTCGAACCGAACCTGAACCCGAACCGTAAACCCCAATGAACCGTTTCATTTTGGTGAACCCGAACCGAACCTGAACCAGTAAAATTTTACTTCAGTGAACCTGAACCAAACCTGAACCCTCAAAATTGTGCTCAAGTGAATCCAAACCGAACCTGAACCCCTAACAAAAGTAAGAATATATTTTTCCATATCCGGATGCCGCTGGTGCTAGGTACACGCACAATACGAGCAGTGGTGATCATCAACAGGATCAGCAATTTCCATAGATGGGCACAAGTCCGTTAATCCGTTAATAACGAAGCTAACTTTTTCATTAACTCGTTAATCCGTTAAAAAGTTTTTTTAAGTCAACGGACTAAATTAACTTCCGTTAAGTGCTGTTAACGGACTAAAGTAACTTCCGTTAAGTTTTCTTAACTTCCGTTAAGGTTTTTGTCGTCAATATCTTGCAGCTTCGTTGTGCATTTGAACTTGTTTTTATCTTGAAATTAGATTAGACTGTAAAATGTAACTTTCAAAACGCAAAAAGACCACCATAGCAATAAATATTTCCTTACAATCAGCTCAACAGCGTCAATACGTGTTCTAAAAGCGAGTGAACATAAAGAAATGTAAATTACACGCAGTATGTTAACGGATTAACGGACTTCATTAACTTCCGTTAATTAAAGCTGAAAATAACGGATTAACGTTAACGGAGGTGTGAAGTTTGTTAACGGACTAGTGGTTAACGAAGCTAACGTTTTGCATTAACTTGCCCATCTATGGCAATTTCTCCTTTTTTTTTCTGGACGAAACGAGTAACGACAGTTAAATTTTAAGTCAATGAACCCGAACCAAACCTGAACCAGTAATATTTTACTTGAGTGAACCTGAACCAAACCTGAACCTCGAAAATGGTGCTGAAGTGAACCCGAACCAAACCTGAACCGCTTAAATATTTTGAGCAGGAGCTAAACCTGAACCAGAACCGTTATTTGAAACGGTTCGACACCCTGGCTGCAGCTTATTATTTGCCACAGAAAGAGCTCCTTTCTTCGCTTTTTCTGTAAAACCCGTGCTAATATGCAACAAGTGTTACCAGTGCAAACTGGTTTGTACCTGTACGATGAATGAATGGTGCATGAAATTAACAATAAAAACCTTAACGGAAGTTAACATAACTTAACGCAAGTTAATTTAGTCCGTTAACAGAACTTAACAAAAGTTAATTTAGTCCGTTAACATGAAAAAACTTTTTACGAATTAACGAGTTAATGAAAAAGTTAGCTTCGTTATTAACAGATTTACGATTAACGGACTTGTGCCCACCTTTGCATATAATCATGTGAAATATTTTTTGCCGTACTTAAGCCATTTTTGAATAAGACCGCTTTTTACACCAAACTTTTGAAATAGTTTTCGGGTCCTAAACTTGAAGTTACGGGACTCATTGCCTTGAAATTTGGCACACACAAATAACTTATAAATCTTAAACTGCTGTCACAATCTCATGTAGCTAGACCAAACCATTATCGAGTTACATAAGTAAAAGTCTGAAACTTCGCACTCGTTAACTCTGAAAAAAAACATGCGACGTGAGATCAGTCATTTTAATTATAGGCCTTCAGATTTAATCTGCCTTGTGTGTGCTTTCTATCAGTTTTTCTGCACCGTGTTTTGGCAATTAAAAACAATTTACCAGTCTACCTGATGATTCCATGCAACTACTGTACTAATCCTGAACCAGTAGCTCAAATAATGAAATATATGGTATCACGTGCTCTGCATGCGGTCACAAACTACCGTACTACACTTGTATAAAACTACCCTATGTATTATACCTTTGCTGTTTGCATGTGTGCTTGATTGTGGAATAAATTTTGCTACTACGTAGGTTATTCTGTCGTTGGAAATTTGTGTAGCCTAGTCTTCATACTCTACATAGGTCTACCAGATCTGAGATAGGCTACAGACATAGGACCAAAAGGCTAATTCTTGATGCCATGACCTGTTGACGAATAGGCTACACTGAACTAACTCTGTCACTCTGAAATGCAAGCGCAAGTGTAGTACGTAGAAACTGTTGTCTAGCCTTGGGCTTGTACCAATACCATAGGCCTACTGCATACAGGATAGGTGTGTCACTAGGCTTTGTTTTGTGCCTCTACTCTGATATTTGTTTCCCACAAACCTGTTTCTTCTACATTTGTCTGCCTTTGTTTCATCTTCTTACCCAACGTCCTAAACTTTTCCTGGGGCGACATGACAGAACGTGCTAACGAGCTCGTAAAGGCCATTCTCGCTCACTAAAAAGCGCTAACGAGCAAAAAATCTTCGTCGACTAACTGCCATTTCTGAGCCGTCTCGCCCAACACACGTTAAAACGGCTCGCTCGAATTTCTTTGCGAGATGTTTGTAAGTTGTGTTAGAACGTAATAAATACCCCATTGTGACGTCAGATGCATTTCTACTTTAAAATAATGCGTTCAAGCGTATTGTATGTACTACATTGTTATGGAAAAAGATACTTTAAGCTATGCGTGATTATTTTACGTAGGCACATTCTTCAACTGATAATAATTAGCAAATGAACGACAGAAGTTAATTATATTTTTGGATCAATGTAAAATAAGAACAACTTTTTCCATACTATAATTTTTTAAATGAAGTAAAGCGCCCGTGAGGTTGTTGGGGGTAACCTCATATGTTAACAGTAACTTTAGGCCTTAAAATTTCAAACTTTTTCAAAAGTGAGCGAGTCGAAGTACACTTGCTTTTTAGAACCGGTAAATCTTGAGTTTAGACTGGCTGTTTTTAATTTTTTGCCAACATTCAGTCTCATTTGTTCTTGATTTTGTAAAAATTTTGAGAGCATCGATGTCAATTTCAGCGGGCATGTTTGAAACACTGTTTAATTCCTATAGCTCTGTCTGCTTAAGAATTAAGTGAAGGCTTTTTTCTTGCTTTTGCAGCATTGTAAAAGTGCAAAAGCAAAACAGCAAGCTGTTTTCAAGTTGAAAAACTGCCGCAAAAATTTCTCAATTGCTTGCGCAAAGCAACAGAGCTTTATAATTTTGAATAGTTGCAATTTTGCTTGGAAACACAAGAAAATCACTGAAATTTTATCGTTTTGAATCAGCTCGAATTTAAGTTTCTTTGATTAGTTGAAATTTTTTTTTGGTTTGTTTTTAGTTTGTTTTGCTGCCGAGGCTGGCAGTGTTTTTAATTTGTTCTTAAATTTTGAGCAAAATTGAGCCTCGTGTTTTAGAAAATCGTTCTTATAAAAGGAGTGTGTTACTATTTTTGTCAACTTGCACTACTTAGCATTTCTTTATCAATCGAAACAGCAAATGGTTCTCAATGCAATTTGCTTTTTTTTAGCAGTCTAATAGCAAACATGGCGACGGTTTGAATCAATTTTCAGCAAAAATTCGCATAAGTTAGAAGTTTTCAACATTTCGCCATTAAATTTCTAAACCAAAAAGATTTCTCGCACGCTTAAAGAGTGCTTCAAGATTCTCTTTAAGTTGGCGAGGAAAATGTGACGTTTTTTTACTCGAACTGCTTTCCGCAATTGCTCGAAGAAATTTAGCGAGAAAGAATGACGTAACGGATTTCGCAAGGCTTTACATACACGTGCAAAAATGACTTCTTACGTTTAGCGAGTATTTTGTTTGTTAGCGCCTCTTAAAAAAAACTCGTTATTAAAGCGAACGAGGAAATTTCTGTCATGTGCCCCCTGGTCTAGCCTACCAAAACCAAAATCTTTTTGTTGGTGTCAAAAAACACATTCAGCCGATCAAAACTAAGTTTCTTGTAGCCAAAATAGCCGATTCTAGAATGCTCCGCATTCAGAAAAAATAAACTTCAACCGAAGGCACCTTTTACTGTTTAAGTAGCATGCATTGTCTTCAATTCATATAATAGTTACATCCAGACTAAACATTGTTGTTCATAAAGAGAAAATCACCTGCAATAATTGTAAAAAAATGTAGAAAATTATAGCACACGGCGTTGCGCTGACGCTGTGACGTAATGCAGATTTTAGTTGCCACGCTGCGCGGCGCGGTACACCAACAACAGAGCGCGGCCGCGTACGCTGCGCTGTTGCCATCTCTAATGCGTGCTGACATTTATTTCATGTAATTTAGCAACAGAGGTGTAAAGTAACGAAAGTAGCCTACTCAAGTAGAATTTGTCGGTAACGAGCACTTTTTAAGTAATTATATTTTTGGATACTTTCTACTTTCACTTGATTAACATTAACGCTACTTACGTACATTTTATGTTAAAAGTAGTTTGTAGGCTTCGTAAGGCATACCTAATTTTTTTTTTTGTTTGATCGTCAGTAACAACACTTTTACTTGACTATTGTTTCTGACTACTTTTTACACCTCTCTTTAGCAACGTGAAAAAAAACGTATAGCTTTATTAACTAAGCGGCGAAATCAAGCCGTGATAACCAGCAGGTATTGGCAAGAAGTATTGCAAGTCAGTGTGAGTTTTTGATATGGTACTGTTTGCACTATTTAGGCTAAATGTTGAGCTATAAGAGTGAAAGCACGATGTGAAATCCTATTAAACAGAGAGTTACAGGTAGTTGTCTCAGTTAGTACTTACTAGGCCTAGGCTACTTGTAGAATTTGCACTAGATGTGCAAAAAAGTTTTTTAGACTTCCAATGAATTACCGGTTGGTTTTAGCTGTTTTGCTAGTGCTATAGGCTACTGGTTGTTAAATACACTAAACAAGGCCATGCCTAACCATATATGCATTGGATGATTGGACTAGCCTTGAGCTCACCAGCCTGCTTAATATTGTATAGCATCGCTGGCTGTTGCCAGGCTACGATATGTTATAATGAGATAAGGAAGAGGCTATGAAAGTAGGCTATGTGTATTTGCTATTCAGCAAGTTGGCTCTGCTTATATTTTTACTTCAATATTATTAAGCCTACTTTACTGTTAGTGTTAGCCTAGTATGGTACCCGCCAGGGCACATGGTATAAGACTGCTAGACCTGTCACCAGAGGTGGAGTCCTCGAGGACACATTTTGAAGTCCTTGGCCTTGGCCTCGAAGGTCAAGTCCTCGAAAATTGGCCTGTCCTCGGCTCAAGAACAGCACTATTTTTTGAATTGTTAAAATTTTGCGGAGCGCTTGAAAAATATTTTAGAAAACGTTTTTTTGTGGAGATCGCTTGAAAAATTTTTGTGAAGACCTTTTTTTTTTTTTTTTTTGGAGATCGCCTGAAAAATTTTTGTGAAGACCTTTTTTTTTTTTTTTTGGAGAGCACTTGCGCTTGTGTCCTTGGTCCTTGGCCTCGAGCATTCCTGTCCTTGGCCTCGAGAGTATCTGTCCTCGGAAAGGCTGTCCTTGGCCTTGGCCTCGGATTTTTTTCGTGTCCTTGGCCTTGGCCTCGAGCCTTGTGTCCTCGACTCCACCTCTGCCTGTCACTGTTTGTAGTAACACAAGAAGGACTTGTATTTGTGCAGTAAATGTACACACTAATGTGGACAGGGGAGAGGAGGCCTAGTAGCAGTAGTGGACATTAATTAGTGTAAGTTGCTTTTTTATTTTACTGCCTGATGATTAATGACGTCATCAAATCTGATGACGTCATTATAATTGCATGTCTTATCTGAAATGTCACGCTACGCCACTGCATTACAAGATACTGGTTCTTTATCAGTAACATTAGAATCTTTAAACAGTTAAAAAAAGAAATCTTAGGCTATATTGTTTAGGCTATCCAATTTTCTTTGATAAGGCTAGGTTATCTACGACACGTTTTAGATTTTGCAGTTGAGCTGAGTACGGTACTTGTTTTAGTTTCAAAACTATTGTTTTAAGATCGGTATGCTAGCCTACATTACAGAATAGGCAACACCATTAATCGTATAAGTATAGGCTAAGCCTATTGCAAAAATAAACTATTCTATAAGAAAGTTCTGATACCAAGTCAAATACTACTCTTTCTGTTCTCCAAATACTTTGTAGTTGATAAAAAGAACTTGCAATTGCTAATACCTTAACTCAGGCTAGACCAGAGTCAATACCATCAGCCCCGAAATAGGCCTTTTGCAAACAAACGATCTACAAAAAGTCAAATCAAATCAAGTATGACTCTTTTTGTTCTACAAATGATGTTTAGTTGATTAAAAGCAATTTCAGCCAACTTATGTTTGTTTTTCCTCTCGTACAAAAACTATACTTCCCATAATTATCGCGATAGTTACATAGCAAAGCTTATGAGGTTAATTTTATAAATCAAGATTTTATTCTAGGTTACCGGTACGGTTGCATGCTTAAAACCTCTAATTTTTTTAATCTTAAACATCTCCTTTTACATGGCAACCTGCTGAAAATTTCGCGCATTGTTACCAACCAGCAAGTGCTGCTGTGTACAAACGACTGCTTGCTTTCAATATTCAATGCACCGCTTTCGAACTATGATGTAATATTTAGAGACAAAGGTATGAGTTCAAATTACAATAAAAAAAAAACTTTAAATTACAATAAAAAATTGATTTTTTTACGGAAAGTGGTGATCTCATCTTGACTGGAGTGACTGGTTTGCAACTATTTAACGTAGATTAATTAATGATCAAGCTAATATAAAATTTTCTAAATAGGCCTATTAGATTGCTTAAAAAGCTTGTGAATATGCATTGCAATAATTTTTTAAGGTTTTGCTCTCAAATAAAGTTGATTAATAGAAAAGCTAAACACGGTAAAATGTATGTCCCAACTGATTATGAACAGTTTGCAAACACTTTTTCGCATGCGATTATGATTATACCAAGTATACTAGCTAGTGAATTGCTTCTGCCAATCCGTCCTTCTCACGAAAGTTATTGGAAGTAAGTAAGCTACAGGAAAAGTTCTCGTTTACTAGGCTAGCTTTTATAGGCATATTATTAGGCTTCATGTTTTCATGCAATAAGCTGCTGAGTAATGTATTATAGCAAAGAAATAAACAAACGCTATTTACGCATTTTTTTAATAAAATAAGCTTCACACACTTGTACGCGGAGCGTGCGTCCTAGGTGGGTTTGAATCTATTGAAGACATTGCTCTAGGTCAGAGGTTCTTAACCTTTTTTCTCCAATTTCCCACCTTTTAGTTTGCTAACTCTTCATTTCTCACCACCGTAGTCGTAGCTTTTTGTGGACAAAAATATCGTAGAATGGATGATCAGAAGCTGTGGCATGGTTCGGCCCTTCATCAAGATTTTGCTATAGGGAGAGGGCTTAAGCCAAAATCGAACAAGTCTGAATTGGGAGACGTCTTGAGTAAACTGGTGTAACTTGAACGTATCATAGAGGGGGGTCTGGGAGCGGAGCACCCAGCCGCCAGAAGCTGTAGGGGTATAGGAATTGAAGCCCCCCTGCCGCTGGGCAATTTTTGGAAAAAATAACTTTTTTAATGTCATTGAATCACATTTTGTACGTGTTTAGAGCCATTTGAAAGAACTAAATTTTTCTTCTTGGTCTTTCTTCGTTGCCCGCTTTTCCGTGAGGGTTGCGGGGGCAGCAGCTTGAGATTAAGCCGCCACACCTCACGGTCTTTCATCACCTCCACCATTTCGCTTGGGCGAAGTCCCAAGCGGTTCCATCCAAGATCCTCAATGTAATCGGCCCATTTGGTTCTAGGTCGTCCAACTGGTCTTCTACCATTTGCTTTGGTATGTAAAGCTTGTTTGGGGAGTTTTTCCTGAGGCATTCTGCTTACATGGCCAAACCATCTAAGCGAGATCTTTCAATTTGTAGAAGTAACGGCTCGATGTTGAGAGATTTTCGAATCTCGGAGCTACGCACCTTGTTAAACAGTGTAACTCCTTCAATTTTTTGTAAAAACCTCATTTCGGACGCTTGCACTTGTGATCGCACTCTTTTGGTCATTACCCAAGATTGGGAACAAAGACTGCTTTAAAAATTGAGAGCTTTGCCTTTTTCGACAATTCTCGTTTCATGACAACCGAGTAGTGCAAAGTTCGCATTACTGCACTAGTCTTGCCTATTCGGGTATCCAGTTCTTTGTCTCGCCTTCCGTCACTCGTAAATGCAACCCCAAGATACTTGAACTTCTCTACCTGCTTCAGTGTCGCTCCATTCACTTGTAATACGCACTAATAAGGGTTTCTTGAAAGATGAAGTACCTCAGTTTTGGCCGAGCTTATTTTCATTCTGGCGGTGTTGGATGCATCTGGAAAGCTATTTAATGTGCGCTGGAGGCCAGATACTGTGGAAGAAAGCAGAACCAAATCATCAGCGAATAGCAGACAACTAATTTTGCAATTTCCAATCGTGGCACTCTCATCAGGTTGGCTGCATTTGTCGATCCAATTCATGTAAACAATGAAAAAAAGAGGTGACAAAACGCACCCTTGCTGGAGTCCAACGCCCACATGGAACGGCTTTGATTGCTTGCCATTTACCCGAACACAAACCTCCGGTCGGCAGTAGAATGTCTTAATGGCGCGCAACAATTGACCATCAACGCCATACTCCTGCAAAACCTTCCAAAGTTTATTCCGAGGAACTCGGTCAAATGCTTTTTCAAGATTGACAAAGCATGCAAAGAGATCTTTGCCATACTCCCAAGATTTCTCGAAGATTTGCTTTAGAGTGAAAATTTGGTCCGTAATGCTGCGACCCGGACGAAAACTGCACTGACCGTCTTCCAGTTTTGATTCCACTATTTCTCAGCATTTCCTTTCAAGGCATTTAGCATATACTTTCCCTGGCAAACTGAGAAGTGATTTAGCATCTGTAGTTCGTACATTGCTTGCAATCTCCTTTCTTAAATATCGAAATAATCACACCTGTTTGCCAGTCTCTGGGAGTTTTGCCAAACTTCGACACAGCTTGACACACTCGCGTTAAGCAGAGAACTTCTCCAGTCAGTGGTTTCAACATCTCGGGTCTGATTTCATCTCCACCAGCAGCTTTTCTTCCTCTTCCCTAGATGTGTCACTTTGTGTGTGTCACGAGTCGATGCCTTTACAGGATTCAAAAGATCTTCAAAGTATTCTCTCCATCGTTAAAGGATTTCATTTTCATACGTTAGAATGTTACCTGCAGAATCCTTAATGGAGTACGTGACACTCGATCTTTTGCCACGTAAACGGCGGATGGTCTGCCAAAATACTTTGTTTGCCGAAAAATAGTTGAAATCCAACCGATGACCAAACTCTTCTTATGACTTCTGCTTGGATTTCTTTACTGCCGCAGTTGCCCCTTTTTGCGCTTCAGTGTACCGGGATTGCAAATCAAATGACGATCTGTCCTGTAGCCAGGCCTTGAATGCATCTTTCTTTGCTCGAATAGCTTCTTTAACCACTTGGTTTCACCAAGGTGTTCTTTTCTCAGTATCGCCCGCCACTCTAAGCCGTTTTCGCCCGCAACTTTCAGCAGCTGATGAAATGATTGCTGATCTCAATAGCAGCCAATCCTTCTCGATGTTCTCGGATACATCAAGAAGTTGTCTGAACTTAGATGATATACTGGATGCAAGCTGCTTTCTTACTTCTTTGTCCTCCAAAGCCTCCCATTTGATCCGGTTGGTCACAGACGATCTGTTGGATCACCTGTTTGGCCAAGGTTTTGAAAGTCGTAAGGAACATACTACTAGATGGTGATCAGTTGACAATTCAGCACCTCGCTTCACTCGAACGTCCAGCACATCCGAAAACAAATCTGACGAACTTATGCAAAAATCTATCAAAGATTTTTGATCCATTCTAAATCGATACCATGTATACTTGTGAACCTCTCTGTGCTGGAAAAAGGTATTCATGATGCGGAGTCCGTTGCTGCAACAGAGCTGCAATAAATACCCTCCGTTCTCATTCAGTCCAATGACTCCATGTTTTCCGATCACACCCTTCCACGTATCTGTGTCTGTTCCAACATGTGCGTTAAAATCCCCCATAAGGACTGTAGATTCAGTAGATGATACTCGTAGAAGAGCATCATTTACTTCATCCACAAAAGTCTGATATTCACTCGTGGCATTGGGTGCATATATCTGCAATAGGCACAATGACCGATCCAATACCTTGAGCTTCAACATACAGACCCGTGATCCCAAAGGAATCCAATCTGACACGCAGTCTGACAAACGGGGGCTTGTGAGAATCCCCACACCCGCTTGTGCAGACATACTAGGATCAGCACCAGAATAGAAGAGTTTCCATCCGCCATCCAGATCCACAGTTCCAGAGCCACGTCGTTTGGTTGAAGAAACTCCGACAATATCGAGATGATACCGCTTTGCTTCCTCAACCAATTCTAGCTCTTTTCCTGTGAGGGTGAGGATATTCCAATTGCCCAACAGCAGTTGGTGATGGTTGACCCGTGAGTGTGCGACATTATCTCGAGTACGAATATTCTGCGCTGCCTCCATTCGCCTCTCCAAACGTGTAGCGGGCACATTGGTGGAGCTGCCACTTGGGCTGGCTGGTGGAGATTGTCGCTTATTTTTCGAGGCCAAGGACTTTTCGAGGCCAAGGACAGGAATGCTCGAGGCTAAGAAAATTTTTCAGTCGATCTCCAAAAAAAAAAACAAGGTCGTCACAAAAATTTTTCAGGCGATCTCCGCAAAAAAACGTTTTCCAAACAATTTTTCAAGCGCTCCACAAAATTTTAACAATTCAAAAAATAGTGCTGTCCTCGAGCCGAGGACAGGCCAATTTTCGAGGACTTGAGGCCTCAAGGCCAAGGCCAAGGACTTGACCTTCGAGGCCAAGGCCAAGGACTTCAAAATGTGTCCACGAGGACGTCCTCGAGGCCAAGGACGTCCTCGAGGACTCCACCTCTGATAATAAGCCTACTGTATGCCATACTATGCCTAGTAAGGTGCCATGTTATGCCTTCAATGTGATACCAAGCTGCAGCACCTACTGTGGCACACCATGCTTACTAATGCTATACCTATTTTTTCATAACAAGCCTCTTGTATGCCATAGTCTGCCTACTGAGGTGTCATGCTATCCCTACTATAACGTACTAAGCTGCAGTGCCTTCTGTGGGATACTGTGCAATAATAAGCCAACTATGCCTACTGTGCCATAGCAACCTGCAGTGCCTATTGTGACGTGCTATGCTTACTAGAGTGCCATAATAAGCCTACTTTTTGTAGCCTACAATTAGCGCAGATAAATGCAATCGATTCAAAGGTTGTATCGATTTATCTTTTTGTTTCTTTATTTTGCGATACTTTTTTTCGCTCTTTTTCGCTATAATAAAGAAACAAAGGATAAAATCGATTTAACTTTTGAATCGATTGCATGTAACTGCGCTAAATGCCATACTAAGCCTACTATGACATAAGACTCCTGCTGTGCTATACTATGCCTACGGTGCCATAAGCCCACTACAGTATATTGTTGTAGCATAGCGTATATTTGCGTGTAAGCCCACAACAGTATATTGCCATAGTTGTTGTAGCGTATATTTATCCTCCCGTTACCGGACAGCATCAGACGCTAACTTAATGGACGTTTCGCACACTTTTCATTACAGTGACTACTTCTTCGCACACTTTGTGATTGAAGGAATCCGCACCTGCTGAGGAGTTTCCGATCATCGAATCTTCCCGTGGATTCCTTCAAATTCTTGCCCACCGAATTCGCTACTTGTTCGAAGCCACTAAGCTAGATTTTTAACAATTACAAGCCGATTAAAAAAAAATTGTTCAATCCTCTTTTTACGTACAATTTACGACCAAAACACATTTAAAATCTTGCATTTTGGGGTTAAATTTGGTAAGTGATTTGATCCCGGTAGGGGAAAGCAAGGTGCATTGCCTCGTGCAATATTTTAGCAGTAAATAATAATCCTAAGATTTTTGTTTTGTCATGAAAATAACCAGTCGTAAGAGTGCATGTGCGACCACAAGGTCCAGGCCCCCTTAATTAAAATTCAATAATTTGTTCAGTGAGCATTTCCCTTAGCTAACATTTTTTCAAAAGTATTTAGTTGCGTAAAAACTGGCGAGGTGGAGGTAAATTATAATTGAAAAATGGTTCAATAGATTGTTAAGCCTACTAACTATGTAATTATTGCTTGCGGTAATTGAGTCATGTTTACATTGCGCGGAACCTAGAACTTTAGGGATTTCCCAACATCTTTCGGTCCAATGTTAGTGGAGACCAAACAAAGTCTTACCATCCGAGAGCGAGGCCCCGGCACTGTGCCATACAGTAGCGTAGCCAGGGTCCATTAGCCTGTCAACCAAAATGCAGAAAAAGAAAAATACTACGTTTTTAGCTCTTTTGAGACCAGTTTTTGCGCAGGAATTGACTAAAAAGTCATTTAAAGCATCTTTTGAAACATACATTCTGGGGGGGCTAATTGTCAAAAACTAAAGTCACAAATCAATGAAAACCTTGAAAAATTCCCAAAACTAAACAATCAAATTCGATCGCTTGTGCAAAAACGCCTAACATAGATTTTATCAACAAATATATTACAAACTCAGGAATAAGGGGTGGGGGGCTATTCAGCGTTAGTTAATTACCAATCACTTCTCTCAAATATCTTTTTATTCCCCCCCCCCCCAATTATTTTTCCTTATAAAGTATAGACGAAGTAGATTACCCCGTGTGAGTTTTATTGAATGATAGGATTTTATGATTTATCAGCTCGCAATCAAGAGAATTGCAATGTTATCATTAGCCACTTCCCATATAGCTTATTAATGCGACCAGTTGAATTATGTTGCGCTGCTAATTTCTACGTCACGTTTGAAAAGCATTATTTTTTATTAAAATAGCTCTAAAATTAAATGATTTTTGCAAAAACATGCAAAATTTTCGAGCGCTGGGGGCTACGCGACGGCCAGCCTGCGGCAGCAACCCCAGCCTCCGGCAGCTGGGGGCTTCGCCCCCAGACCCCAAAAACAGCTCCCCCATTGCGAATTTCTGGCTACGCGCCTGGTGCCATATGGTAAATCCGGCCCTGATTATTGCATTACGTTCATAAAAAAGTTAAACGGGGCCTGAGGTATCAACTTTTAGAACAAAAACCCTTGATTTCTTCCCAATTGTTCATTTAAATTAGTTGGCAAATTTTGAATTGAGGGGGCTCGTTCTCACTTAATGTCAATATTATTGTTAATTACTGATGTACGCGAAAAAAAAGGACCCCTTTCCCCTCCTGGCTGAGCCTATGCCCAGTGGTGGGTAAGTTACTTTGTATAAGTAACTGAGTTACAGTTACATGGCAAAAAAGTTACGCAGTTACAGTTACCATTTAGAAAAAGTATAAAGTTGGAGTTACAGTTACTTTTAATAAACCTATTACCGCTATGTATTAAGTACCGAAAATGTTCATTTTGTAGTTTGGCACCGGTATTAACTGATTTCTTTCTCTATTCATTGTCGAATTTTCATGTGATGACTCTGCACCAGCTGCTTATGGCTATTGTTGCTGTTGTTATAACAAAAATACACGACGTAGCACATTGATGCTCTTTATTTAATTGCCTTCAAAAAAGCAAGCTTTTCAAAATGTTCATCGCTGAGACCTGAACGTTTGGGTTTCAAAATGTTTTTGCCCAAGCTAAAAAGCAGAGGTGGAGTCCTCGAGGACGTCCTTGGCCTCGAGGATACATTTTGAAATCCTTGGCCTTGGCCTCGAAGCCTCAAGTCCTCGAAAATTGCCCTGTTCTCGGCTCGAGGACAGCACTATTTTTGAACCGTTGAAATTTCGTTGGAAAACGCCAGAAACCTTGCGGAAAATCTGCAAAGATCTTTTTTTTGGTTTTCTCAAGTAGAGATGGCCTGAAAAAAAATTTTTGAAGACCTTTTTTGCCTGAAAAAAAATTTTGAAGACCTTTTTTTTTGAGAACACTTGCGTATGTGTCTTTAATCCTTGGCCTTGGCCTCGAGAGGGTCTGTCCTTGAACTCAAAATTTTTTTGTGTCCTTGGCCTTGGCTTCGAGCCTTGTGTTCTTGACTCCACCTCTGCTTAGCATGTTAGCCCAGTAGCATCTGTTAGCACGTCCCACAAAAGCTCCTGTTGGCACTTTAGAGCACAATAAAAAATGCGCAATCCGTAGCGTCAACAGGGAGTACGTAGAAGTGTTTTATTTAACCAAAATCTAATGATTAAAGAATCTTTTATCACAGGACCAAAACTAAAAGTAACTGTAACTAGTAACGTTTTAATGCCTCCGACTAGTAACCAGTTCCCACTTTCGTTACTTTTTTAAAAAACATGACGTACAATACCTCCTGTATTGGTTGTTTTTATTATTAAAACAGTCCTTAGTGGTTGTGATTTGTAAACTAAGTCAACATTACAGTGGCGTCGCTAGGGGGGGGGGGAGGGCGGCTAGCCCAGGGTGTCACCATTTTGGGATAACACCATATTTTGATGTGATACCAAAACTTCACCGATTTGGTGTGATTACCTTACTTTTTTCACTTTGTTTGGTCGTCCTCATCCTCATTTGGACTAAAAACCCGCTGATTTTTAGGCGAAGACTTTTTTCTTTGGTCTTTACCTATTTTTGGTACGAAAAAGGGGTGCCACCACAAAATCCCGCCCCGGGTGCCACCATTCTCATCAACACATCTGCAACATGCCATGCGTTAAATTTCGATGCAGTGTTCTTCCTTCCGACCGCTTATTTCCCACTTGGCAACTCCGCCATTCCCGACCAGTGGGGAATTCCCCACAGGTTATAAACCACCTTTGCCTAATGCCAACCCTAAATTGAACCTTACTTTTAATCTCAACCCTAATTCTAACCCAAATCCTTTATGTAAACGTTTTAGTAAGTGACATCACTTGCATCTAAATACTTATCAATAAGCAGAATTGAGCACACATGGAATGTGTTTCATTAACCTTGTTTTAAAACTAATTAAAACATCACCTAGCTATCTAGGCAACCAGCAGTGCAGTTACAAAATTAAGCCTAGGCTAGTACCGTTACGTGGTTTTTTCGCACTGTCCGATTACAAGATTAAACAAGAATTCAAACGATATAAGGTACTAAAAGAGAAACCGCAATGAAAAAAACATTGAACTGGTAACGCTAACAGTGCAGTGTGTAGCCTATCGGTACCTTAATCATTCAGTTTTTGAACTCTTTGATGTTAGAATAGGCTGTCATTTCGTATTATTGTATAACAGAACCATACATTGTAGCGACTGCAGTATGCTACTGCGCAAACTGCAAAGTGTACATAAAATCTGACTGCATCTAAACACTAAAACAACCAAAACCGATGTTTGAATACACCTGCTAATTATTAACTGTTTTGCTGGTGTAGACCAGGGCTGTAGGTCTCGAGACTGGTCTTGGTCTCGAGACCGATTTTTGGTCTTCTCGGTCTCAACTCTTTTGCATCGGTGTTGGTCTTGGTCACAAACCATCGTGGTCTCGGTCTCGTAGTTTAAAATTAATCTCCAGACTGGGTAATTTTTTTTAAGTCAAATAAAATAGTTTTGTTTGAAGTCCAAGTATCTTTTCGATTTCGTATTAATTCAAAACGTATTTTGTTCTGATTCAAAAATCAAAACGATAAAGTTTCAGTAATTTTCTGATATTTGCAAACAAAATTGCTACTATGTTCAGATTATAGGGCGCAAATAACTGAAAAATTTTTTAGCAGTCATTCAAGACAGTAGAAAAAAGCTCGCCGTTTCGCTTTTGCAATTTTACGATGCTGCAAAAGCAGCAAAAAAGCCTTTATTCAAGCAGGCAGAGAGCATTGGGAATTAAACAGTTTTAAAAACATGGTCGCTAAAATTGACATCGATGCTCTCAAAATTTAAGAACAAATTAGAAAACAAAGGAGGCTGAAAATTGGCAAAAAATTAAGAACAGCCAGTCACAACTCAAAATGTACTGGTTATAAAAAGAGAGTGAATAAATGCATATTATTTTATTATCGAATGTCGATAGCAGTAATAATAACCTACATATTCTGTCTCCTCGACAGCGAACAAACCAACTGCTTTAAAATTGGTAAATTTTGTTTGTTCATGATGTGTAAACTAAATGTAAAAGACCAGTGACGTAAACAGGAGGGCAAAGGGGGGACTTCTGCTCTTCTTTTACCCACATCATTTAGAAAGTATTATATTTATGAATGCAAGCGTTTAAACGTGTGTTGGAATTGACCTGTATAGGTAATGGAGAGAGGGGCTAAAGGAGCTGAGCAATTTAATTCTTTAAAACGGCTTCCGAATCTTAGTAATTAAGTTCATTCAAATAGCTCTAAAAACGTGCAAAACATGACTCAAATAGCGTAAAATTGGCTGAATTTTTTTTACGAATAATCGCTTAGCGACCAGAAATAAACCTTTGGCTGTGATATGATTTAGTCGCATCAGTTTCTTCAGCACGAGAATAGGATAAGATATTTTTGAGGTAAAAAATTTTATTGTTTGGTTTAAGCCTCCTTTAAGCATAATCGCTGTTACACGCCTGAAAATGCCCCTCCCCAATCAAAAATTCTGGAGTGGTTTTTGCAGCTACATAAGCTACATACTGTACTTCAAATATACCAAGAGCTTTTCATGAATTTTTTTTATATTTATTTAATTAATTTTTAGTTAGTTTTATTGACTCGTAATTTCTAAAGAAAATAAAAATGATCTTGCACGGATTATGTCATCAAAGAGATGCTTTGATGACGTAATCACTTCGATTAAAGCGATTTTTCATCTGGCGCAATTTATGTTACCACCAAATCAACTTATTAGCAATTTGAGCCCCCAATTTTTTTTTCAAAAAATCGAAAAACCATTAATAACGTCATTTTTTCCGGTCTCGGTCTTAGTCTCGACTACAGCCCTGCTGTAGACTCCCGGTAGTGTAACTAATGTATTTATTTTCTAGGTGTGAAGAACTTTTTTGCATTTACAGATATGGCAATGATTCATCTGCACCTTCCACATACGCTGCATATGAGTTTTGTTCGCAAGCATTCAGTGCTTCGCTAATATGCCTCTTTTTGGTGTCATCAATCTATCATTGGATTTCATGGACACAAAATTCTTGGAAACAGGTAAATATTGTAATTGTTAGCGCAACCAGGGGGGGGACTTCAGCCTCCCCTCAATCAAGTCACTTAGAAAATTTAACACAAATTGCAAGCGTTTAAACATGCTTTGTACTTGACTTATAAGTAAGGGAGGGGGCTTAAATAAGAAGCTGGGCGATGATTCATCAACTAGCCTTCAAATCTCAGCAATTTTGTTCTTTTAATTGGCTCAAAAAACGTGCAAAATTTGATCCGAATGGAGGTAAAATTGCTGTTTTTCTGAAAAAAATTACAAAAATTGCTCAACGGCATGGTTTCCAGTGGCTGGGGGCTCCGTCCCCAGACTCCCGCCTGCAATACGCATGATTATAACAGCAATTTGCTCAGCTCGCTGCCCAAATAAGGCATTTTCCAATCTGGCATTTTTTTCCTTTGGGTTCAAGATAGGGCTGCAAACTACAAAAACCTTGATCGTTTGCCAAACTCGAATTTGAATAAATGAACTCGAAAAAATAGTTTTTCGCTCTACAATTTTTTTTTATAAGAACAAGTAAATTTTGAGTTCAGGCTGACTATTCTTAAATTTTCTCAAATTTTTAGCTATATATCTTAGCTTTATTAAAGAATAAAGTAACAGAAGGTCATCCTTGCCTGGCTAAAAGTTGTATTTGTTATGCTGTAGATTAAGATTACTGTCTGACAAATCAACATAAGTATTTCTAGCTACAAAGAAATTTTGCTTATTACTTACGAATGCGGTGAGTTAGCCCATGTTTTCAATTATTTTCTATGCCTAGGATAGCAATGTTCTTAATTTGTTCTTAAATTTTGAACACAAAGGGACCCCGTGTTCTTAAAAAATTGTTCTTATAAAAAATTTGTAGTTTAAGGCAATTTGGCTTTTCAATCAGCCAATTTAAAGGCTCATTTTTTGGGAACATTGGGAACTTTTGGGAACAAATTATAAGATTGGGAAAATTATAAGATTTGGGAACTTATTAATTTGGGAACAAATTATAAGAACAGCGCCAGTCTCAGCATGAAAAAAAAGCAACACATTTTGCGTGTAATCAGTAGAGTTATAGCTTTTCGGAATTGCATAGTAGAATTGTCTTACAGCATATTAATGATCTGTAACAAAAAAACAACTTTTAACCAAGCAAGTATACATTTCTGTCACTTAATTCTCAAAACAAAAAAAAACTGAAAAGCAATTTAAGAAATAAGACTGAAATTTCGTGAAAATTTAAGAACAGCCAGTCTCACCCCAAAATTTACTGATTCTTATAAAAAAAAGTGTATTCTGGAACTGCCTTTTTGTTCGACACAAAAGTTTGTTATCTAAGAGCTTTGCACTTTCATGGTTGTAATATCTGGATTAAAATTTAACTGGCTGTGGAGTTCAACAAAAAATAATCATTGGCGATAAAATAATTTCTATTGGGATTGTAGATACAAAGTGTTGTAATAATTCGGTGAGTTGTCGCTCATTCGCTGTAAAAGATGTCGAGTTGATGTCGGTTTCACAAAGTAGATTGTACAATGCGAGAGAGCAAGCGAGCGAGCGGTTTTTAAACATAAAGCGGCTTTAGGAGCGAAAGGGCCAAATTATAGAATATTACTGCTCCAACTACCAGACTACAAACAGATAGATTATAACAAAATATTGGAGGACCGAGATGCTAACCGGAGGTGGAGTCCTTGAGGACGTCCTTGGCCTTTACCTCGAAGCCTACAAGTCCTCAAAAATATCCTGTTGTAGCAAAGTTATAGCAAAACGGCTCGTGGGCAGCAATATTTCTGATTGGATGAAAAGGAAAATAACCAGACTGTCGCGATTGTTGATACTTGGCTAGATTACAAGTTACAACCTTTAATCTCTAGAATCGTCCACGTCGATTAAAACTAGAGAACGACTGAGATGTTTATTGACGAATCGAAAATGGCAGTTGATAATTCGTTTAGCTTCTTGAATCTCAGAAAGCAGCACACCAATCTTAAATTAAAACTTCTATTCAAGATTGAAACACCAAACCACTCTCACTGAGCAAAATCACTCCACTAACACTTCTCACGAGCGACAAATTCAGATCGTAAAAGACTTAACCGCAACCGACCAGATTCAGGTCGCACCTTACACACTACTATCGCGATCGACCAATCCAGATCGACCAATCCAGATCGCCCACTACAAGGCTACACAAGCCAACCACAGATACACAAACTCAGTAAAACTGCCTACGAAACTAACATTTAAAATCACCCACTCTCAGAATATCAGAATCTCAGAATGCAATACGACCCGCCTATTTATACTAAGACAAAAGCTAACAAATAGCCAAAAAAAATCCATGATATGTCACAATAAAAAAAAACTACACAAGCTACGATAACAAAATTATGCTGTCGCAAACTTCAAGTCTAAATATAGCAATTAAGAAGTCGTAAACAACCCAAACAATCGATAACAGCAGAAAATAGCAGAATATACTAGAAGGGAATTATCTTGAATATCTCGAATATTCTAAATCAATAAAGGCGGCAAAAGTAGTAAATCAGTCATGCACACGTTAAAACACAGCAAATAATTATATCTCAGACATTCAAAATTATTTTACGTGACACAGACACAAAATAATCTAAACTTCTGGCCTGTCAATTCGCTTCATTTCTTTATCTTTTAAAAAAATAATATAAAGTGATAGCCAAGTCAGAATAAACTTTATTTTAAATGGCATTGCGTAAAAGCTCTAATCGAAGAATGAGGTGGCAAAAGGCAGTGTAGAATCGTTTTTTGTTTTTTTTTTCTCAAATGCCAGTAGTACCAACAGCAAAGCACTAAAACCGTCCAGGGTCATAACAAGAAATCCAGGGGTCCAGACACAAGCATTTTTGAGTTCCTAAAGCGAAAACATGACCGTTTCTATCTGAGTGCGGATTCAGAAGACAGTATGTGCGTGTTAATAGAATGCAATACAGTAATCTTATACTAAATACTTGGGTGTACCAGAAAAAACCAACCTGCTCCGATTCTGCTATACCTTGGCAGAATGGTGCATTTGGGTGAGAAAACTCGTGTTTTAAGATTTTTAAAAAATTTAGCGTTGTTTGACGCCCTAGAAGTGACGTCATAGTTTTGAAGGAGAGCCGAAAGCCAAAATTTTAACAAAATTGCCATATCTTGGAAACTATTTAAGCTAGAAACGAGGTTAATAGCTCATTTGATACAGAATATAGGATTTTATATCACAGTGTAATGCAACATATTGAGCTAAGATAAGTGGTTTAGGTGTAATTTCAAAAAAACTGATGGTTTGCATTAAGCCTTCTAACCACTTATATAAATATTAATAAACCATGCCTGTTGTTTCAGCAAGCTACAGTAGGTGTTTATTACCTATTATCTATGTCAATTTGTGCCAACAAACAAAAATTTGAGAACACCTATGTATTGGCCTATATTAAGCATCTATAAGTTGTAGGTGAACAGCTGGATTCTAATTATCAGCCGTCAGCAGGCTAAACAATAATTGGTACGGTACTTGATTTGTAGGCAACCCATATATTTAGCTAGTTTGCGTTATAGCCAGCTGGCTACTAGATGTGTAGTTTGTGCAAAGATATTAATTCAAACAATGTGCAATTAACCCATGTATGTTACAGTACTCAAGCCAAGTTTATTCATAATTTGCAGATAAGTTTTTAGCACACACTTAGGAAGAATATGATTGGTAGCCTATCAGAAGGCTACTTTGTTTTATGTCACACTCATAAGTTAATTTATACCAAGACCACTAGTCGGGTGCATGCTGTAATGTAATGGCACAGCATTTCACTAAATGCTTTATAGGTTTTAGGTTGTTTATGCAAATATAATTTAAAATCTATCTTTAAATAATTCAATTTAAAATCTATGTTTAAAATGTTTATGCAAATATAATTTAATTTAAAATCTATGTTTAAAATGTTTATGCAAATATAAATTAAAAACTAATTGTGAGTAATTGAGTATGATTAACACGAGAAAAAACAAAATTATGGTCCTTTGAAAGATTGGTTTGGAAAATTTGATTAGTTTTGATAGCAAATCTCCTACAACTGAAGATGCTCTGTTGCGACTTTGTAGCATTCATAAGGAAATGCAAGAGAAAACAAGCAGGCAGTCTAGTCAAAGAGAAGCAGCCAAGCAAACTGTTACAGAAATTGAAGCATTGTGGATTAAAAGCTGAGTTTCTTTGCCAATCTTACTGCAAAGTTGCTTAAACAGGTAAATGAACAACAGCAATTTTCACAGGATCACTTAAAAATCCAGAAGAAAAAGAAAAAAATTACATTGCTTAAAACGTTCATATTTTTGAAGCTTTTCGTCTGACACTTGTCACGAAGAATCGTCAGAATGGAGAGCGCAGGAAAAGGAGCGGCTATTTGAAGAAAAAAGCCGAGCCGTGATTGGCTGAAAAAACACCAATGAGAGAGCGTTATTAGTGCGCAATCTTAATCTGTACACGAATTCTTTCTGTCAGCAGAGGGCGGGGTTCGAAGTTTTGATAAAAGTGATATCAAGAGCAGATAGATGAAAAGGTGAGCGGCCTTTGGCAAGAACAGAAAATCTACTGCTATCATAGTGTTGAGCACAGGTACGATTTTGTGAGAGATGAAGTATAATAGCTGAATCAGAAGCATGAGACTGAGTATTGGTCTGGGTGGAAAATTTGCACCAACGGGCAAGAAGTAAGCGTTTCTGGGAAGAAGAGCAATAACGGTTAGATTTGGGGACATGCTGTTTAATTCTGTCTCGCAGCCTTTGGGAAGAACGGCCTACATACCGACTGGGGCTGCTTTCCACTACCAACTAAGATGTACTGCCTGCTTTACAGAAAAGCAACGTAATTTATCAATTCTCATGCCACTATGACAGTCGGTATATAGGTCGTATTTCCCAAAGGCTGCGGGACAGAATTAAGCAACATTTCCCCAAATCTAACCGTTATTGCTCTTCTTCCCAGAAACGCTTACTTCTTGCCCGTTGGTGCAAATTTTCCACCCAGACCAATACTCAGTCTCCTGCTTCTGATTCAACTATTATACTTCATCTCTCACAAAATCGTACCTGTGCTCAACACTATGATAGCAGTAGATTTTCTATTCTTGCCAAAGGCCGCTCACCTTTTCATCTATCTGCTCTTGATATCACTTTTATCAAAACTTCGAACCCCGCCCTCTGCTGACAGAAAGAATTCGTATACAGATTAAGATTGCGCACTAATGACGCTCTCTCATTGGTGTTTTTTCAGCCAATCACGGCTCGGCTTTTTTCTTCAAATAGCCGCTCCTTTTCCTGCGCTCTCCATTCTGACGATTCTTCGTGACAAGTGTCAGACGAAAAGCTTCGAAGATATGAACGTTTTAATCAAGGCAATTCTCAAATTCTGTTCCACCAATCAACTTTTTAGAAAAATTTAACGGGTAATTCAACAAAAGCTACGTTTATTTGTGCAAAAATCAAAAGAAGCGTTTTGGGCTGTAAGTAAAAAATATGAAGAATATTTGAGAACCGCTGCTCAAGAATTCTATAATTCGAAAAGAAAGGAAAACCAGGAAGACTGGCAATTTTTGGAAACTATGAAAATGCCAGATAGGCCTGGATCAGTTGGGCCCGTGGACGTAGCGTTAAAAAAATATGGAAAGAGAATCAAAAATAGAAAACAAGGATATAAAACCAAATGTGATTTTGCAACCTGTAGCCAGACTGTGGATAAAATATCTTAGGCTAGCAGCAGTGGAAGTAGTGATAAAAAAAGTACACTAGGAGAAAAAACGGTTTTGTAGAAAAAAACAGAATCACCAAATCAACCAGTGTTTAAACTCTTTGCTGATATTTGGACCACTATTGACCAACTTTGAATTTAAATCAAGAAAACTGCAAACAATAAATAATGATGTTCTGAAGTTTGTTTGTGGTTGGATAGAAAATAAAAATATTGCACGAGCAGACTATTTGGAGCTGGTTGAGTTAACTATACTGTTTTTGGGAGCAGCAAACTTGGGCAACCCAACTTTCACTTTTAAGTCATCTGGTGCATTCCACCACTCCAGGTGGATGGCTAAGTAATCTACACTTTAAAAATTGCATTGTTTCAAACTCGGCTGGTAAAAATAGGGTTTGCAACTCAAAATAAAATGGATAAAATCACTTCATTGGCATCTTTTCTTTCATTATTTTACGTAAAAAATTGTTGCGCTGCATCAGTTTTAACAGATACACGTATTCGTGACTTGGAACTGTGGAATCAATTCGAATCCATGAAAAACAAAACAAGAACTCTAAAATTGTTTCCACCGTTGTACCTGAAATTGGCGTACTCATCACAAGAAAAGCTGGAGCGTCACCTTTGATATGTTTCTGAAAGGCATGTACTTTTTTCTTTATTTAGTGAAAAGCTATCAGTGACGGAGAAAATAGAACTGTGGCAAACACTAAAATCTTACAAACACAAATACAACGAAGGGACAATTGGTGAGAACATTGTAAAATTGCCAGATTTGACCTCTACCCCACATTTAAAAGATTTGTTTGGTGCTAACTCTCACACACTTTTAAAGCTTCTTCCGGCTGCTTCTAGCGTTATTGATTTGCATCCTAAAACCTGGTCGCAAAATGCTGATTTTGTAGCAGTCAAAGCAATTATTGAAAACATACCTGCTGTAAATGATGCAGCGCAGAGAGCATAATTGGCTTTTGTCACAAACATCCATTTTTTTTCTGCTGCTCCAAAACTGCATTGCTATAAAAAAGATTTCACAACTGTGCATCCTTCATGTCGCCAGAAGTTAAAGAAGCACATGCAACAGCAGCAACGTGGGCATGAACAAAGGTTTAATTCATGTCAAAAGCAGATTTTAAAAAGCTTTGATCCTTTGCAATAGAACTTGAGAGGAGAGTCGTTATATTATTTGGTGCAATAGTCTGATAAGTGATAAGATCATACAAAACAAACTCTTCCATCTTCAAAGGAAAAAAAAAAAAAAACAACCTATTGATACTGCATGTTGTGCTATTGTTGTGCAGAATTACATTTAATTTAACGTCAAGTGAACTTCATGTAGTGCATGAAATGCTATTGTTCAATGTTCATGTTCCATGTTTCCATTTGTACACCATAATGTCGCAAAAAATTAGTTTTTTTGAAATTACTCGTAAACCACTCATCTTAGCTCAATATGTTGTACAAACGTGTGACATAAAATCCTATATTCTGCATCCAATGAGCTTTTAACCCCGTTTCTAGCTTAAATAGTTTCCAAGATATGGCAATTTTATTAGGTTTTGGGTCGCGGCTCTCCACCAAAAGTATGACGTCACTTCTAGGGCGTCAAACGACGCTGAATTTTTTTAAATTTTATCATACGTGTTTTTTCACTCAAATGCACCATTCTGCCAAGATATAGCAAAATCGGAGCAGGTTGGTTTTTTTTGGTACATCTTACTAAATAAGTTGGTTTATCCCTGATATAACTAACAAAACGTACCTTGAGAACGCCTTGCTTTGAAACTACGTGGGCGGATATTGCAAAGAGCTTGTTTTGAGATATGAAAGAGCAATACTATAATTACTGACAAGCGGTCTGGGCGCAAAGCCACATCCCGTGAACGACTTTTGTGTTGAAAATCGCAGCAAAGAATTCCATTTAATAAACTACTGAATCTGTATCAGAAAAAACGCTGCTTGAAGAATTATTAAAAAAGCGAGTGTGAAATTAAATATAACTATAATTGCCTGGAAAGCCTGGAAAGATGCACGCTGTACTTAAATTGATTTTTCACGCGATATCATGAAAATAACGAGGCGAAGCTCCTGCAAAAAACGAATACGAGACATTTTTAGAAAAAGTAATAATTTATTCTTTTTGTGTTTCTAAAAATTGTGGGCCTTTCAAAGGGGGGCTCCGGGGAAAATCGCTAATGTCTTCAATGCCTTCCTCCCTAATACAGCCCTTTTGGAATCTTTGTGTTACTCTTTGCAGTCAAGTACTTTATGTTAAATTTTATGAAGTGCATTTTGGCGGGCTAAACGTGCTCGCTCATTCCTTTAAAGACAATAGGCATTAGATGCGAGAATATAGAGACATCATGTGCACTGCAGCGAAAGGAAAAGATTGGCTAAAAATTTGGATTGGGAAAGTTTTTGTAATGTAACTTTTACGATATTTTCTTTTTCCAAATTGCTTTCAAATTCTAATTAAGTAATTTATTTTATAAGCCACTAAAATTACTATTTTCTGAAAAAAAATTACTAAATTTGTTCAACGTAGGCATGTTAACTTTGACTCTTCTCCAGAATTCAGCTACTTTTCCGAAAGAATGGAGCTTGCAAATACCCAGTACGGTATCTCAAATCATTTTAAAAACATAAATTTACGGTATTTTACAATACTTCTGACAATAATATCATTTTCGCTAATCACTATGTACGTAATGTTTAAAAACTATGACAAAGTTGTTTTTTTTAATTCTGTAAACAAAAGTCGTTTAACCAAACAATAAAGTTTGTGTTGGAGAAACTACAAAAAAGTGGAGTTCTATAATCATTAATTAGTGGACGTTTTCCCTGGGTCCTAACTGATAAAGTTAAGGCCTTAAAATTGATCATTTAGACGTTTAGATTTTAGTTATTACCGTTAACGAGTTACGATCTTAATAATTGTTTCATTGCCACGATACCGTTACGGAACATAGTCAACATTGCTGCCATCGCGTCAAACTTTAAAATATCATTCGTTATTTTTAGAAACTACTAGTTTCGAATTATCATTAAATACTCAACGAAATGCAATTATCGCAAATACTTTTACCCTAAAAAATAATAAAAAATTTGCCGACCATTACTAAAAAACCTTTGTCCTCGGTCCTTGGCCTTGGCCTCGAGCATTCCTGTCCTTGACCTCGATAGAGTCTGTCCTCGAAAATTGGTGCTTGGCCTTATTCTCGGATATTTTTTTTAGTCCTTGGCCTTGGCCTCGATGGTTGGTCCTTGACTCCACCTCTGATGCTAACATATTGTACAGTTGTACACATAAATCCTAAACTATCAGAGGAAGGAGAAATTCCTTTAATGTTTGAGTAAGTAGCTAGATCGTAAACATACGAACAACGAAGCAGTAGTGAACGCTCGCACATACCAAAATAATTTGTCCATCCAGTTACAAGAAGAAGATCCAATCTTGGTTGGACCGGATTGGTAATCGAAACCGAGTCTATCATTTCAGTAATAGGCGCTCTATCCATCCATTGCCAGATTTTGGAAAGTCAACTCTGCAAAAATCTCTATAATCCTACTCTAATTATCTAATGTATATTAAACAACACTAATGATAAACTTCTCTGTGGTGTAAAGTGAACTTAACTGTCTGAATGGTTGCTAAGCCTACTTGTACAGCCTCTTGTACTACATCAAAGCTATTTGATCTAATAAAAAAAAACTTTAATGTTGTTGTTGATGACCTAATTATGTCTATTGTACATTTGCAGCACGAATTCTGCGGTTGTGCTGTGAGGAGACCATCGTTAAACAAACTTTTTCACTTTGGGGATCGAACAACGATTTATTTTTTCATTGCTGGATCTTATAGTCCCTTTTTAATGCTGCAAGAAATTCATCCAGATCTTCAGTGGATGCAGTAGGTTCATAGTCCAGTAAGAATCAGATATCACCTACTTTTGTCAAACATAACGTAAAATGCTGTCGGGTAGTATTGGGGCGGTAGTGGTGTGGTCTCATAATGCTATCGTATTGTACGCCGATAAAAATTAAAGCGTATCTGTGGATGGCAAGTAATGTAGCGCTAACGCTCCCAATGAGTAACGTTTAGCATAAGGGTTTTTATTCAAAATATCTTTGGATCCAAACGGGTGTGCGTGAAAACGGTCTGCGTCAAAACTGCTCAAAAGTAAAACTGGGTCAAAGCCTCTCGCATCAAAGTGTTTGCTTCAAAAAATTGCCGAGTTGGTCTAACGGAACTGGAGGCTTGTAAGGGACGAGGTAACCTTGTCTCATTTATCAAATCGTATCTAGTGATACAAAACAACAAAATGTTTGCTATATGTTCGTCTCTGTTTGCAATTGAATTTAGGTTAATATGTGATTTCCCGTTATGTTAAAGCAGTTAATGAAAAAATACTTAAGCTTAATAGCATTGCCTTGCATGAACTTTTGGTGTAGAGTCAGAACATTATTTTTTCATCTGTATTCTTTGGTATGCTACCATGAGATCTTTTGGTAGACCATAATAAAAAAAAGATTTTCAGTTATTTAAGCCCACACCAGTTAAATGAACAAAATATAGTGGTCACTTTTTGTTCTGTTAAGCATTTTTTGTTTGTTTGTAGGTGGGGAGTTTGGGTGGCTGCAATATTGGGAACCCTTTACACATTTCTGTTTCTTGAAAAGTATAAGGTGCTTGAAACGATCTCCTACGTTCTAATTGGATTAATGCCTGGATATATTGCTTACATGTTTGATAGCAGCTCGGTTAGCACAAATCAGTAAGTTATTCACTTTTATTATCTTTTAAGCACAGTAGTATGTAAAAGTTTACTTGCTCTGGTTCTGCTTTTAAACTATTTCTGATTTTGACTCCGTTTATGAGAAAGGAATTTCCATAAATGATTTCCCAAAAAATGTAGGAAAAAATTGATATAAGACTCCCTTTGAAGAGCGGACTGAAATCTCAAACTCGTAGTTGTAATAGCATATGATTTATCTACCAGTCACAGGACAGCTGCACATTGCACACTAAAACTGTTGGATGATCTGCACACTTTTTTGCTCATGCTTAGAATTAGATTAGTGAAAATTTTCTACGTTCGAAATTCGATTATGGGGTGTTTGACGTTACCATCAAACGAGTGCTCAATAGAAAGTTCGGAGCAGAATTCAAATTGCAGTAATATATGAGATAGGAAACCCCTACAAACCCGTTTCACCCTCACATGATCCCCGAGGTTTTGAATAAGATTACCTCCTGGAGTTAACTAATGATTGTACATTTTCGTGCACAATATGGCTGAGTACACTTCAAAATTGTTATAGGTTGTCAAGTCAAGGTACTTCATGATATGAATGCAGTCAACTACAGTCATAAATTAAGTTATTACTAATAAAGCGAAGAAAACAGGAGAAAGCAAATGCCGTCGTTACCGGAAAAAGTACCTTAATATAGCGGCAGTGCGTCATTTCAAGACTTGGAATTGAAATTAAACAATGAAAATCAACAACAATTTAGATTTTCTTTAAATTTCTTTTTGGAAGAAACCCAGTGCATGCTTTCATAGTTATTGCTCTTCAATTTACTCCATGATTGGTTGACTCTGGATGAAAGTTGGATTTTGCAAAAGCTTTTGATTTTTTAAGAACAATGTACTGAGAAGTTTACGATAAACTATAGTCAGCATTCAGAGTCTTAGAGGTACAATCAAACCTTTAATTAACAGCCTAAGGCATACTGTTTCGGAATCGGCTTTCGTCTTTTATTCATCGTCATGAAAGCTGTTGGACTACAGATAGGAACATGAGCGTAAAAAGGCAAAGAATCGCAAATTCATCAGATTAGAATAGAATAATAAAAAGTCTTTTGATTTTTAATATTGACAGTCTCGTTTATTTTGAAGGCATTTTTTCTTGGAGCTTGTGTTCAATGGTGGCTTTTTCTATTTGGTTGGTATTCTAGTCTTCAAGTGCGACGGAATAATTCCTTTTGCACATGCTATATGGCACTTGCTTGTTGCAGCCGGAGCTTTTTCACATTTTGCACTCATTTATAGGCGTTTTTACTTATGATTTGTCAATCTTTCGCAGAAATCTGTCAGTCTTCGTAAGTGCTTCAAAGCTCTGTATCGAAAACTTGAGTCGTTTTTTGTCTTCAACTTTGTTTATTTTTTACTTGCGTTAAATAAAATATTATGGGTCATATTGAAAGTTTCCAATGTGTAGAAATATCACTCACTTGTTCGTTTTCACGATAACAAGGAATGAATTGGATCAATGCAGGTGTAGGAATTTGGTTTTGGTAAACATATTTCTTTCTTTTCTTCAAATTAGCACAACAATTTAAAGCCTTTTTTGTTGTTTAATAGCAGCAAAATAAAAATAAAAGCTTCTTGAAATCACTAAAGTCCTTACAGAACAATGGCAAGTTCAGAAAACGAATCACTGTTGCAGTTTACATGATACACAGCGTGAGAACATTAAAATGGCGTGATTATTGCTAGATCGCAAGTTTAATCAAATTCGCGCACGTTTCGGAAATTGTTACTGCGCGCTGATACGGACTCTGAGTAAAACAAGAGGGACACTGGTTCAATACAGCACAGAGTCGCTACTACACAGGTAAACCTTTTAAACGACCGACGTTTGCATTGCGCGTTCGTTTGTTTATACTTGCTGGTTATTTTATTGCTAATCACGATAGCGAAATGTCAGACTTTTGCTTAAAACTTGGAAACGGTTAGATCTCTAGCAACATGAAATATGAACGGCAGTTTGAGATCAATAAGAGCTTTGATTGTACAAAAATTTCAAAGCAATAGGTCATGTAATTTTGGTTTCAGGAGCCGAAAACCGCCCCTGTAGTTTAGCGAAAAAAACGTTCTCATTTCAAAACAGCTTTATACGGTAAAAAATACTTCACGGGGCTAGTACTTTCATCTCTACCACTTATTAATGACCGCGTTGAGGTTTTTTTCTTTATTTTTTACTATTCTCGAACTTCTGCGACCTAGGCAAAGTTAAATTATTAGCGAATTTTCTGCAACCAAAGACCGAAATTGACATGAATTCTTAATCGCTGAAAGTAGAAACTTGAAATTCAGAAGTTAGCTGAGGTACATGTGGGAAAACCTTTGTGCAAAGTTTGGGTTGATCGGTTTTGTGATGCGGGTTTCCAGGACAAAAATACTAAAAAGCCACCCGGAGGTTCAAACCGTTCGCTAGCTCAAAAACTTACTGCGGGGGGAAAATATAATACTTGAATTTAGCACCGCCTGGTGATATCGTTTCAGCTTTCACATTTAAAGTTTCGGGATTTTGACATTACTCTTTTTTTGTTTCCGATCTTTAACTGCTTTTTTGGGGGACTTCCGCACTGCTTCGCGTAGGATGTTCATAGATTTATTTCTGAGCAAAATCAACGTTTTTTGTAATCGAAAAGTGAATTGCAATAACTTCGAAATGACTGAAGCTAAAATCTCGAAATTCAGAACTTCCTGTTGATGGAGAATGTATGGAACAACTTTTGCCTAAATCCATAGATGAGCACAAGTCCGTTAATCCGTTAATAGCGAAGCTAACTTTTTCATTAACTCGTTAATCCGTTAAAAACTTTTTTCATCTTAACGAACTAAATTAACTTCCCTTAAGTTTTGTTAACATCCGTTAAGGTTTTTATCGTTAATATCTTGCACCATTTGTTCATCGTACCGGTACAAACCAATTTGCACTGGTAACACTTGTTGCGCATTTGTACGAGTTTTATTAAAGAAAGCGAAGAAAGGAGCGCTTTTTTGTGACAAATAATAATCAGCTGCAGCCTCATAAGTTTATTAATTAGCGCTGTTTGCAATTTCCAAAGATTTTTCGGTAGCAGCTTCACTATTGCATTTGAACTTATTTTTATCTTGAGATTAGATTAGACTGTAAAATGTAACTTCCAAAACATAAAAAGACCACGATAGCAATAGATATTTCCTTACAATCAGTTCAACAACGTCAATACGTGTTCTAGAAGCGAGTGAATAAAAAGAAATGCAAATTACACACAAAATATTAACGAATTAACGGACTTCATTAGCTTCCATTAATTAAAGCTGAAAATAACGCATTAACGTTAACGGAGGTGTAAAGTTTGTTAACGGACTAGTGCTTAACGAAGCTAACGTTTTGCATTAACTTGCCCACCTATGCCAAAATCCACTAGAGCAATGAGATATTATTGAAATGTAGGAAGCATAATAGAGTCACTTGCGATTTATCTCAGTAAAATCTATCATACATCGCCAACATTGGGATGATTGTTTCAAAATGTTTCAATTCTTCTGCTTAACCGTCTTCGTTCTGGCCTGGCTAGAACAAGACCTGAAAAAGTGGGGCTTCACTGACGCATCCACAAGCGTAATCTGCAAGTGTAAAGAAGAAGATGACACAATCCAATATTGGTAAACATGCTCTGTACTTGACAAACCTTGCTTCATCGCTGATCTCGACAACGAGACAGCCAGACGGTGCGTCGAACTGTGGCAAACATCCTAACCAGGGTTGGAAAAATTACTTGGTTTTCTTTAAGTACAATTACAAATACAATTACAACCTAAAATTTTCAATTACAATTATTCAAGTTTAAGTAATTGTAATTCAATTTCACAATTTCAATTACAATTACAATGAAAAAATTCTCAATACTTTGCGACCAATTTACTTACATACAAAACCTCGAGTTTTGCTTGTGTCAACACTGTGGATTGTTTTGTATTTTTATACAGACCTGTTAAAGCCCTACTTCTCTATATTCTTGTTCTGCCATCAGTCTTCGTTTAACTTTAATTTTTTCCAATAAATAATTTCGTTTGTTAGCAATTGTCAAGTATGTTTTTGAATTCATATCGCTTCCAGCAACATTATGGTTTTAGCTAAACCATGGTATCATACCGCAATTATTTGCGCAAAAGAAAATAAGTTTTAACACAATTAAAAATCGTAAAAAAGTTGACAATTGAGTACGTTACAACTTCAAGTTACAACTGCTATTTAACACCATTTTAATTTTTATTAACAATTTAACATATTTAGCATGATCATAGAAAATAGAACCATTAGTGTCGCTTTGACATGCACACAAGGGCAATCAAGCAAAAAAGCACACAAAATCTTATAATCAAAATTAGCTTTGACGTTACAACCATAGTCGTAGCCTGGGGGGAGACAGGGGCCCCGCCCCCAATCGAAATGCCACCAATGATAAAAATGTGACAAAAAAGTCTTGTTTCTTTAGTTTCTTTTAACATCTTTGCGTACAACAGTAATTACCAATCATATTGACGACCAGGAGGCCCGTGCCCCTTCAGTACGATTTTGCCAAGCAATCGAAATGTATAACCCGGGTGAAATTAAAGGGCTTTGTCTTAAAAGTTGTTACCTCAGGCCCGACATCTAACCTATTTACGAATGTAATGCAATAACCAGGGCCGGATTTACCTTATGGCGCAGTGGCAGGGCCCCGCGCTGAGATGGTAGGACGTTTTTTTGGTTTTCACCTATATTTTGCTGAAAGATGTTGCGAAAATACCCAAAGTACCAGGGCAACGCACAATGTAAATCCGTCTCAGAAATAGCACGGTTTGTAAGCGTAACCATCTAACATAGGCGTAGCCAGGATTTTTGATTGGGGGGGGGCCAAACTACAAATCACATGCAATGACGTCATCAGAAATTTTTGAAAAAGTAATTTTTTGTGGGGCAAAGATATCGTAGAATGGAAGATCTGAAGCCGTAGCCTGATGGCACTTAGCCAGGATTTTGGTAAAGGGAGAGGGCGAAAACTAATTGTTAAAAAGAGTAAAAGTTTAACTTGGAAGACGTGTTGAGTAAGCTAGTATACTCAAACGTATCACAGACGGGGGTCTGGGGGCAGAGCCCCCAGCCGCCGGTGGCTATGGGGGTCTGGGGGCAAAGCCCTCAGCCGCTGGGCGATTTTTGTAAGTTCTTGGAAAAAAAAGCTATTTAAATCCCATTGGATCACATTTTGCACGAGTTCAGAGCCATTTTAAAGAACTAGATTTTTAATATTTCAAAGCCAATCGAAAAAATTTGATTGTTCAATCCTCTTTTTGCAATTAATTCCCAAAACACGCTTAGAATCTTGCATTATGGTGTAAAATTTTAATTGTAAGTGATTTGGTCTATAGGGGGAAGTAAGGAACATTGCCTCCTGCAATACTTTAGCAGTAAATAATTAAGTTCATAATAACGTTAAACGAGGGCCTGGGGTGGCAACTTTTAGGTCAAAACTCGTAGATTTCTCACAGGTTTTGCATATAAATTGTTAAAAATTTGCATTAAGGGGCCCCTGGCCCGGGAACCTTGGTCGTCAGTCAGGGGCCTTTGGGCTCCCTGGTTGCCAGTTAGAGGCCCCGTAGCCCCTTGCTTGTCGGTTAGGAACCCATGGCCCCCTGGTTGTTAATTAAAGGTCTTGGGGCTCCCTGGTCGTGAGTTAGGGGCCCCAGGGCCCCCTGGTTGTCAGTTAGGGACTCCAGTATCCCCTGGTTGTTGGTTAGGGGCCCCTGGTTGTGAGTTAGAGGCCCCGGGTCC
This sequence comes from Trididemnum nubilum, assembly GCA_963965965.1. Lineage (NCBI taxonomy): Eukaryota > Metazoa > Chordata > Ascidiacea > Aplousobranchia > Didemnidae > Trididemnum > Trididemnum nubilum. Next base: position 21,305,970 of record OZ014479.1, on the reverse strand, counting down.
CCTAGTCGTCGGTTAGGGCTCCGAGGACCCTGGTTGTAGGTTAGGGGCCTCCTGGTTGTTAATTAGGGGCCTCGGGGGCCCCTGGTCGTCAGTTAGGCACTCCGGGGCCCCCTGGTTGTTGGTTAGGGGCCCTAAGGCCCACTGGTTGTCGTTTAGGGACCCCCTGGTTGTCGGTTAGGGGCCTGGGTCCCCCTGGTTGTCAGTTAAGGGGTCCCCTGGTTGTTGATGAAGGGTCCCTTGGTTGTTAGTCAGGAGCCCTTGGGCCCTCTGGTCGTCAGTTATGGGCCCCCTGGTTTTCAGTTAGGAGTCCCGGACCCCCTGGTTGTCGGTTAAGGATTCCAGGGCCCCCAAGTTGTAAGGGCCCCCTGGTTGTTAGTTGGGGGCCCCGGGACTCACTTGTTGTCATTAATATTATTGTTAATTACTGTTATGTTAATTAACAAAAACTGTTATATTGTTATGAAAAAAAAATGCAACTAAACATCGCCAGGCTACGTTGTCATAACTTTTTGTCGTTAGTGGTATTTTGATTGGGGGGGCTGGGCCCCCTGGCCCCCCCCCCCCCCCCTGGCTACGCCTATGCCATCTAATGTACTATTTTTTCAACAATTCATCTCCACCTCGCCAGGTTTTATGCACAAAATGCTTAAAACAAAATTAGCTAGAGGTAATGCTCATTGAACAAAATTTTGAATTGAGGGGTCCGGGCCCCGTGGCCGTACATGCATTCCAATAACTGGTTAATTTCATGACAAAAAAAATCTCTAAGGAAAATCTTTTAGTGGATTATTATTTACTGCTAAAATATTGCAAGTTCAAGTTCGATTTATTATTTGTCGCTAAGATGCAATAAAAAACACACTATACATAAAAATAATTTGCAAAAGCAAAACAAAAATAACTTTTTTCACGACCGGAGACTGGAAGGGACCTGAGACTGTAGGAGGCAATGTTCCTTACTTCCCCCTATCTGGGCCAAATAAATCACTTACAATCAAAATTCAGTAACAAATTCCAAGATTTTTAACGTGTTTTGGACTTAAATTGCCAGTAAAAGGAGGATTAAACCATTTAATTTTTTCGATTGGCTTTCAAATGTTAAAAAACTAGTTCTTTCAAATGGCTCTATACACGTGCAAAATGTGATCCAATGTCATTAAAATAGCTTTTCAAAAAAATACAAAAAAGCTCCTTGCGGCTTCACCCTTAGACCCCTAAAGCCTCCTACGGCTGGGGGCTCCGCCTCCTGGCTCTCGTCTGTGATACGTTTGAGTTACATTAGCTTACTCAACACGTCTCCCAAGTTAGACATTTGCACTTTTTAACTATTAGTTTACCTCTGCCTTTAACACAATCCTGGTTAATTGCCAACAACAGGCCACGGCTTTAGATCTTCCATTCTACGACATCTTTGCCCCACAAAAAGTTCATATTTTGAAAAATTTTGATGACGTCATTGCATGTAATTTGTGGTTTGGGCCCCTCGCAATCAAAAATCTTGGCAGCGCTTATGATAACAATGATTACTTACCACCGATTACAGTCACATCTGACGTCATAGCCCAATTTTACGTTGGGGTATTTTTTGGCCTAGAGTTAGTTCTAGTTATGATTAGAATAGGTGTTAAGTCATAAGCGTAGCCAGGATTTTTAATGGGGGGGGGGGGCCAAGCCACAAATCACATGCAATGACGTCATCAGAAACTTTCAAAAAAGGAACTTTTGTGGGACAAAAATATCGTAGAATGGAAAATCAGAAGCTGTAGCCTGTAGGCACTTTACTAGGATTTTGGTAAAGGGAGAGGACGAAAACTAATCGTTAGAAAGTGCTAATGTCTACCTTGGGAGACGTGTTGAGTAAGCTAATGTACTCAAACGTATCACAGACGGGGGTCTGCGAGCTGAGCCCCCAGCCGCCGGTGGCTATGGAGGTCTGGGGGCAAAGCCCCCAACTGCTGTGCAATTTTTGTAAGTTTTTGGGAAAAAAAGCTATTTTAATCCCATTGGATCACATTTTGCACGTGTTCACAGCCATTTGAAAGAACTAGATTTTTAACATTTAAAAGCAATCGAAAAAATTTGATTGTTCAATCCTCCTTTTACTTGCAATTAAAGTTCAAAACACGTTTAAAATCTAACATTATGGTGTAAAATTTTAATTGTAAGTGATTTGGTCTATGTAGGCGTAAGTAAGGCACATTGCTTCCTGCAATATTTTAGCAGTAAGTAGTAATCCATCCGAAGATTTTCCGCAGAGATTTTTGTTTTGTCATGAAGTTAACCAGTAATAGGAGTACATGTACGGCCAGGGAGCCCAGAACCCCTCAATTGAAATTCAATAATTTGTTTAATGAGCACTTTTCCTCGGTATTTTTTTAAAGTATTTTGTGCGTAAAAACTGGCGAGCTGGAGGTGAATCGTTACTGAGGAATGGTACGATAGATGGTTGCGCTTTTTAAACATGTTATTCCTGGGCTAGATTTACATTGCGCTGGGCCCCCCGCACTTAGGGGATTTTTGTAACATCTTTCTGCCAAATATAAGTGAAGACCAAAAAAAGTCGTACCATCTGAGCACTGGGCCCTGGCACTGTGCCATATGGCAAATACGGCTCTGGTTATTGCATTACGTTCATAAAAAGTTTAGATTAGGACCTGAGGTAGCAACTTTCAGGACGAAACCCTTAATTTTACCCTGGTTATACGTTTAAATTGGTTGAAAAAATTGAAATAAGGGGGTGCGCCGGACCTCCTGGTTGTCAATATTATTTATTGTTAATTACTGTTGTACGTGTGTACTGTTGTCCGCAAACATACTAAAAAAAACTGAAAATAAAGAAACAAGGTATTTTTGTTAAATTTTTGTCATTGGTGGCATTTCAATCGAGGGGGCCCGGGCCCATAAAAAAAAACATTTAAAGCAAAATTGAAATTACTTTTTTTCCAAAACGTGGAGGACTCGAGTCAAGTCATTTCACAGTTTTTTGAAACCTCTAGAAATTGCATGATATTCTCATGACGTGGACAGGTGGTCGTCATTATTATTACTTACTTTTGTACACGTAAATCCTAAATTGCAGAAACTGCAATCCAGGCAAGGACAACATACTAGCTATGCTCTCATTTTATTTACCAATGGTAGTATTGCAATTGGGAGTTTGCATTACCGCCTGTGTTATAGCATTAAGTTCATAATAACGTTAAACGAGGGCCTGGGTTTGCAACTTTTAGCACAAAACTCTTAGATTTTTCACAGGTTTTGCAAATAAATTGTTAAATTTTTGAATTACGGGGCCCCTGGCCCGGGAATCTTGGTAAACAGTTAGGGGCCCCAGAGCCCCTGGTTGTCAGTTAGGGGCTTTTGGGCCTTCTGGTTGTCGGTTAGGGGCCCTGGGGCACCCTGGTTGTTAGTAAGGGGCCCTGGAACCCCATGGTCGTCAGTTAGGGCCCTGGGGCCCCTGGTTTTCAGTTAGGGGCCCCAGGAACCCCTGGTTGTCATTTAGGGGCCCCAGGGCTCTTTGGTTGTTAGTTAGGGTCCCTGGAGGCCCCTAGTGGTCAAATTAGGCGCCCCAAAGCCCCCGTTTGTCAGTTAGAGGTCCAGGGCCCTCTGGTTGTCGGTTAGGGGCCCCCGTTTGTCAGTTAAAGGCCCCGGAGCCCCCGTTTGTCAGTTTAGGGCCCCGCGATCCCTGGTTGTTAGCTAGGGGCCCTGGGGCTGCCTGGTCGTTAGTTAGGGGACCCAAGGCCCCCTGGTTGTCGGTTAGGGGCCCCCGTTTGTCAGTTAGGGGCCCTGGGGCCCCTGGTTGTTAGTTAGGGGCACTGGGGTCTCCGGTTGTCGATTAGGGGTCCCCTGGTAGTCAGTTAGGGGCCCTGGGGTTCCCCGGTTGTCGGTTAGGGGCCTCGGAGCTCTTGTTTGTCAATTAGGGGCCCCGGAGCCCCCCAGTTGTCGGTTAGGGGCCCCCTGGTTGTTTGTAAGGGGCCCCGGGGCTCCTTCGTTGTCCGTAACTGCAACTAAATATGCTTGGCTATGTTGTCATAAATTTTTATCTTTGGTGGTATTTTAATTGGGGGGGAGCCCGCGCCCCCTGGCTGCGCATATGTGCTAAGTTTAGGTTATGAATATAATTAACCATATCTCTAAAACGAACTCTAACTATCTCAAACCTATTTTGATGTTTGGTTTGTAGCGTCAGATGTGATTGCAACCAGTGGCGTCGCTAGGGGTGGCAGCCCGCGTCGGGTAACACCATTTTGGAGTGACACCATTTGGAGTGACACCATAACTTCACTAATTTGTGGTAAAGACTTTGTTTTTTATTTTGTTTGGTCTCCAACCTCATTTGGACCAAAAAGTCACTAATTACGGCAAAGACTCTTTTTTTTTTTGGTCCTTACCTATTTTTGGACCAAAAATGGGTGACAACACGTAATCCCGCCCCGGGTGCCACCATCCCTAGCAACGCCTCTGATTGCATCCGGTAGAAAATATCGATACGGATTTGCAACCGAAGCAAAATTGATATCATTTAAACACATTTTGTTATCATATACCTCAGTAAATAATACTTGTATTTGTAATTGAAAAAAGGCAAAAAACTTTTCAATTACAATTACGATTATCACCTGTGGAAAAATTACAATTACAGCAAAATCGTGCAATTAATTACAATTTTGTCTATTACGATTATGATTTTTCCAAGCCTGATTCTAACACCGGAAGAATCAACTACATGCAAGAGGGCAAAGTTCCTATGGCTACGTTGAACAATCTTAATAGTTTTTTTTCAGAAAATAGTAATTTTAGTGACTTTTAAAATAAATCACTCAATTACGATTAGAATGCAATTTGAAAAAAAAAATTCCGTAAAAGTTGCATTAAAAATACTTTAAATTTTCCCCCATTTTTCCTATTCTATTTTTGCGCCAATCTTTTCTTTACGCTGCAGTGCATGTGATGTCTCTGTATTCTTGCATCTAATGCTTATTGCTTTTAAAGGAATGAGGGAGCACGTTTCGCCCGCCGCAATGCACTTCATAAAATTTAACATAAGGTGTTTGACTGCTAAGAGTAACCCGAAGATCCCAACAGGGCTATATTGAAGAGGAAGGCATTGAAGGCATTTGCGATTTTTCCCGGGCCCCCCCCCCCCTCATAAAGGCTCACAATTTTTAGAAACGTTAAAATAATAAATCATTACTTTTTCTAAAAATGTCCAAGTTTTTTGCGGGAGCTTCGCTTAGTTATCTTCATGATATCGTGTGAAAAATTGATTTAAGTGCAGCGCGCACCTTTCCGCAGGCATTCGAACAATTATAGTTATATTCAATTTCACACTCGCTTTTTTAATAATTCTTCATGCAGCGTTTTTTCTGATACAGATTCAGTAGTTTATTAAATGGAATTCTTCGCAGCAATTTTCAACACAAAAATCGTTCAGCGGATGTGACTTTGCGCCCCAACCGCTTGATTAGCATTGTTCTTTCATATCTCAAAACAAATTCTTTCTAATATCCGCTCACGTATCTCCAGAACAAGGCGTTCTCAAAATACGTTTTGTTTGTTATATCAGGGATATACGAAGGCAATTAGCATGATTATGAGGTTGCTGTACTACATTTCATCATCACGCACATACTTTTTTCTGAATCCGCACTCCAACAGAAACGGTCATGTTTTCGCTTTAGCAACTCAAAAAATTAAAAATGCTTGCGTATGGACCCTTGGATTTCTTGTTATGACCCTGGACGCTTTTAGTGCTTTGCTGTTAGTACTACCTGCACTGAAGAAATTAAAAAAAAACAGATTTTACTTTGCCTTTTGCCACCTCATTCTCTAATTAGAACTTTCACACAATGCCGTTTAAAATAAGATTTATTATAACTTGGCTATCACATTATATTATTTCTAAAATAATAAAGGAATGAAACGAATCGACAGACTAGAAGTAAAGAATATTTTTAGTCTAGTTATTTTCGTTTCCAATTTTCATCCAATCAAGAAATAGTGCTGTCCTCGATCCGAGGACAGGACATTTTCTAGGACTTGTTGGCTTTGAGGCCAAGGCTAAGGACTTGAGCTATAAGGCCAAGGACTTCAAAATGTGTCCTCGAGCCCAAGGATGTTCTTGAGAACTCCACCTCTCGCATCATGCGAATAACTTTCCAATTTAGAGTACGGTGCTTAATCGGAGCCGGAGCGGATTTGGATCAGAATTTTGCTCTTTTTATCTAGAGGTGGAATGTCAAGTGTCAATCTCCAAAAAAATTAGAGTAGAAGCTAGTCATGCAAACGCTCACCCACGTGCCGTTGCCTTTTCCTCATACATTTGGTTTACATACGACATTATGTCACTGTATTGTTACAAGCTGCGCAGGGTAGTGGTTATCATGCTCAGCTACCAGCCTCCGCTCCTGGGTTCGATTCGCGGTTGGGTTCTGAATGATGAACTGGGAAAGAAATGCACGAAGCTATCTTTTATTTTGCTTCAAAACTTTGCTTTAAAGTTAGGGTTGGGGCAGCGATGCCAGCCTGAGGGTATAGCGATTCGTAGCAGCAGCTTTTTAGCTTACGAAAGCGACGTACCGTTTCGCTTGAGTGTGGCTCCCTGCTTAAGTTTTGCACGACCAGTTCCTCGTTAAAATTAAGAGTAGTAGCTTGTCATGCAAACGCTCACGCACGAGCCATTGCCTTTTTCTCATACATTTGGTTTAAATACAACATTTTATCACTGCATTGCTGCAAGCTGGGCGGTGTAGTGGTTATCAGAGGTGGAGTTGAGGACACAAGGCTTGAGGCCAAGGCCAAGGACAGCCTTTCCGAGGACAGACACTCTCGAGGCCAAGGACAGGAATGCTCAAGGCCAAGGACACAAGCGCAAGTGCTCACCAAAAAAGAAAAAAAGGTCTTCACAAAAATTTTTCAGGCGATCTCAAAAAAATAAAAAAAAAGGTCTTCACAAAAATTTTTCAAGCGATCTCCACGAAAAAACGTTTTCCAAACAATTTTTCAAGCGCTCCACAAAATTTTAACAATTCAAAAAATAGTGCTGTCCTCGAGCCGAGGACAGGCCAATTTTCGAGGACTTGAGGCCTCGAGGCCAAGGCCAAGGACTTCAAAATGTGTCCTCGAGGACGTCCTCGAAGCCAAGGACGTCCTCGAGGACTCCACCTCTGGTGGTTATGATACTCAGCTCTCAACCCTCTGCACCCGGGTTCGATTAGCGGTTGGGTTGTGTATGTGTAAAACGGTATGCAGGAACCTTGGAAGGAGATGCACAAAGCTATCTTTTTTTGCTTCAAAACCTTGCATTACAGTTAGGGTTGGGGCAGCGATGCCAGTCTGAGGGATAGCAATTACGTGGCAGCAGCTTTTTAGTTTATGAAAGCGACGTATCGTTACGCTTGAGTGCGGCACCCTGCTTTGCACGACTAGCTCCTCGTTAAAATTAGCAGCGGATTGGATTCAGAGTTCAATTTTCTAACATGGCCATTTTATTTTTTGATTCATTTTTTAATTCATTGATTTCTTTTCATAACCATTTCTGTCATTTTGTGCTTTAACTTAAATTTTTCACCCAAACAATTAGATTTCAGTGTGGAGTGTAAGTTGTTCTAAGGCTTTGTAGCTGCATTGGAGTCGGAATCAGTTGGCAATGAGAAATTTTGGAGTGAAAATTAAAACACTCTGCTTTACTCTATTTCCAATGATGTGACCAAGGTTGAAAGTTCAACTACACTGCGCCGATTTTTTGATCCAAACGAGCATTTACTTATTTATTACGCCACGCCGATTACCAAAGAATAAAATTTGGTGTCAAAAGTCTTGCTCTGCATCTTGTACTTTAAAATAACAGACTTCACTCTCTTTGAATTGTCAATGTTGGTGGGGAGATTCCCACCATCCACGCTGTAGAAGAAGCTTTGCCCAGTGCCAAAGCTATATTAATTTTTTTGCACCAAGTTGGCACAGGATTTTTTAGTCTGGGCGCTGGATACTAATGCATTGGCCTATCTGAAACTTTAAAATGGTGGGCCAGGTTGGTAAGTTTAATTACACCTTTCTGGATTTTCTCGTCCATTCAAGACCCACATATGTTTTTCATTCGCCAAACAAAGTGCAAGACGCTCACCGATTTAGACGGATATCGACAACCTTCTAGATCTGCGATTTATCTCTAAAAAACATGTCTTTGCTCCTTAGATACCGGGAAACGATTCTCACCGTCCCCGCAATTTTCTTTGATGAGGGCAATAAAAGGATTTTGCGCCGCGCCAAAGCTAATTTCCATTTTAGCGATGCTGTGCGCCGGTTTTCTTCAAGGCGCGTATTACGCAAATTGCAAACTTTCCAATGGTGAATAGCTGACTCAGAGTAGTTTAGCTAAACTGGTTTGCAGTTTGTACAGTGCAGTAGGCTATAGCAGATAGTAGATAGACTAGTTACATGTGTTTTTTGGATGCCTCAATGATGTAATGAAACTCTGAGTTATTGTTAATTTCTGAATAGTAGATTGACTAGGCTATAAAAAATTCGCCAAAAAATGCAGTGGGACAAATTTTCAAGGTTTTTTTTTCAACTAAAGTTGATGAATAAAAAAGCCAAACATGGAAAAATGTATATCCCCACTAATTATGAACATTTTGCAAACACTTTTTCCCATGCAATTATGATTATTCCAAGTATACTAGCTAGTGAAATACTTTTGTGGAAAGCTGACATCAAGCGTCCATCTCACAAAAATTATTGGAAGTAAGTTCTGGTATTAGCCTAACCGAGTAGTGAGTAAGATATATTCTACTAACCCTTTTTTTATAGGCTACGGTAAAGTAGACCTAGCCTACAGTTTCAGATTAGGCCCACAGTCCAGAGTAGGACAGTACTGTACCTTACTGAGTGATCATTTAAAGCAAAATGCTGGTACCATAATTGAAATAAAGTAGCCTAGGCCTACTTCACGCCAATGCTGTAGGCGTAGATACTTTATTTACAAAATGTTTGTGCTCTCAATTCAAAATTTTCCTGATTTGCTGTGCCATTTTATTTAGCACAACACTAAACATTTTCATGTTAACTTTCCAATGAAGGCTTTTACACTACACAATGTGTAGCCTACTTTTAACTTCCTGATTGGACCAATGGAGACTCATCTTGCACCTTCCTGCTCATTTAGCTGTTGTTGTATTTCACTTCAAAATTAATTTAATTGCTTCAATGACTAATAATGATATCTAGCTAAATATTACAAAAATTGAACAACAATATCATAAGCCAATGGTTAACACGATATTGATTGTCAACTGTCAATTAAGACAATATTTTACTTTGCAATACAAGCGGAAAATGTTCTGTGTTATCACCAGTAGCGTTGTTTCAGTGCAACAATACTCAAGCCAATCTGTTAATCAGCTCCTGTAACATTGCAATGGAATATGCAGCAAAACAAATGTACTGCACTATAGATACATGACTAATGCATTGGCCGCTGTCTGGAAAATGTCTGATTCAAATTGGCACTTGTTCACTGTTGTCTTAACGTAGGTTACTTTAAAATTTCACAAAACCATCTAAATCTTGTTGATTCTGTATAAAAATTTGTTTTCTATTGAAGTAATAATCTTTAACAAATATTTTTTACAAAAAAATTGAATTTTAGCTATACAAACACATGGTTTTGTCGTTTGAACCCTAATGACTTTTTCAAGTAAGACTCATTCATTACTGTGTTAGTCATGCACATTGCGGAAGTCGCTACAAACGTCATATTAGTGAGTTAATAGAAATATGGATTAACAAAACAGCAATTCCCACGAACACTTTTAAGTAAATTTGTTGAAGAGTGATGAATTTACTATCTACTTTTGTCAACTGCAGTTTTAAATGTTTCATTTTATATAGTTTTGAATCAAGTAATGATCATTTTGCATTGCTGTTTTTTTTTATCAATGGTGCATTTTCAGGATTTCTGTAACTTTACAGTTAACGTTGCATTTGGCAATATTTGAGACAGTACGAGTGCTAAACATTATGATCATCCAATAAACAATTGCATAGCTCTACCTTTAAGACCCTTGTTTTATTATATGTGGGCTTTTTTAGCTACCAGAACAATTTTTTAGCTACAGTAGAAGCAAAGAAATTAAGGCTGAAGAAAATAACACAAAAATTCAATGCAACCTTTGCCAATTTTCATTAATCTGTCACAGTTTTTGTGATTGTTATTTTGCAGCATGCACAAGAAATTTTTTCACAGCGAAAAATCACCTTCAAACAACGATTGAGTGCAATAACAATGCATCATATATCAGTTTACAAAATTAGTGCTGATATCGCATATTGATGAAGGGTTTGCATGCCTGGTAAATTTTCAAAAGTCCTATATTCAGTATTGCAGTATCGGCATGCAGTGTGAATATAAAACCAGAATGTGTCTAAACACTAAAACAACATAAACCAATGTTTGAACACTGATTATTTGTTGTAGCTTGTTGTGATAATAAAATTGTTGTAGGGATCACGTCTTTTTTGTGCGACCATTTCGGCACCACCTATTTCATTGCCAGACATTTTCTGCACAGATCGTTTCAGCGCCAATATGGTGCTCTTTGACAGTTCAGTTATTTAGGGTTAGGCTTTGGGTTAGGATTAGTCAAAAAGCACCAAATATTGCCGCCAAAAAGGTCCACGCCAAAATGGGCACGCCGAAAAGTCATGTACTCAAATGTAGTACCGGCAGTGTTCTCTCTAAGTTTTCACCTCCTGCGAAAATGCCAGAAATAGTGCGAACGTTCTAAACTCAATGTGAAAATGTCAAAAATTTTCTCATCAAATTGTCTGGTTTCAATGTGATCTCCATAAAAAAAAAAAAAAAAAGGTCACCGTGCCGATGGAGGCATCTTTTTCTCCGATTTTATGTTGACCTCAAAAAAAAAAGAAAGGTCCTTTGTCTGAATTCTGCAACTTTTCTCCGCGATTTGTGCGACATACCAGTGCAAGGCGTCGTGAACTGCAGCTGTCTACGGTTTTTGGCAGGAAAAAAAATGCCGGAACTCGCAAAATTTCAGTGTAAAAATGCTGGAAAAAATTTTGCACTTTTTGCACTTTTTATAGGGAACACTGAGTACCGGTACCAGTAAAGTTTTATTTTTAGCTGTGAAGAAATTTCTTGCATTTCTGGCAATGATTCATCTGCACCTACTTATGCTGCATATGAATTTTGTTCGCGAGCATACAGTGCTTCACTGATATGCCTCTTTTTGGTATCATCAATCTATCATTGGATTTCATGGACACAAAGTTCTTGGAAACAGGTAAACATTTTAATTTCAATTTATTTTGGCTGGTCCCACAAAATAGTTGAATCAGTGTATATTGCTGTGTAATAGAGAGATACACGTGTGCTTTATTTTTAATTATGTGTCATTTATCTTCAAAATGTTTTTGAAGTTGACTGTACGTTTCCAAAGGCTTATTAACAATGCTACTGAAGTTGAACATTGCATTATCGTGTTTTTTTGGCTATATGCATACTTAAAATTGTTTAATTTTCTCTAAGATCCATGCGGTGTATTGTTTCATGCATTTAATGCGTGGATCAAGTTGTGTTGTATGACAAGATCAACCAATTTTGTGTGGCAAATAGTGGTATTTATTTTTTTTATTTTTATTTACAGCATAATTATAACCTTGTTTTATTTCTAGCATCTTCTAACGCCGCACACCTTATGTTTTAAAATAAACGCTAAAAATTGTTCTTTGATGCTGACTACTGAGCGTTTTAATCCAGTATGCAGTGGATTAAAAAACATAATAATTTATAAATTTCTTATACTAGTTGTGCCACTGCACACTATGTATGGATCAGGTTATACTCTCTCTTCACAATTTAATTTTCGATTATTTAGAGGTTTATCACAGTTTTTAGAGCTTTGTAAATTGTATTTAATTTAGTGAACGTTATCTAAGAAAATAAAAGCCTTTCATTTATTAATACGAGTCATTTATAAATACTTATAATAAAAGCCATTTATAAATACTCGTACTAAGCCTTATATTTTGGTGCACCTCATAGTCCAAAAAATTTAGTGTTAACAAGAGTGTTACTCTACTTCGCCTATCATGTAAATTGATATTAACTGTTTAAATACTCAGTTTCTTCATTACATTGTATTTGCAGCATGAATTTGGTGGTTGTGCTGTAAGAAGACCTTCATTAAACAAGGTTTTTCATGTTGGGGATCGAACGACGATATATTTTTTCATTGCTGGATCTTACAGTCCTTGGTTAATGCTGCATGAAATCCATCCTGACCTTCAGTGGATGCAGTAGGTTTAGTATGGTGGAAGCTTACTAGTGCTGATAGTGGTGCCCTGTACCCTCATGTTCTTTTTTTTTTTCCAACACTGTTTTCTCTCAGCTCTCTTACTTCGCTCTTGGGGCCTTCATTTTTTTCTTTTGCTGGAATAGACAATGCCATTGTGACGTTGTTTTACATGGAGGCGAGTTTTCTCGCATGAGCTTCTTTTTCGTATTCTGTTGCTTTCTAAAGCATTAGAAAATTTTCTACTTGTACACGTATGTATTCAATTGTTTGTGATGGATCAAGGTGACCTATTTCCAACATAACCCTGCTTGTCGGTACCTCGAATACCTTGTTTAATGTTGTTTTTCTTTTTTGTTAATTTATCGCCCTTCACCTCACTTTTTCAAACTTTTCACTGTAATCTTACAATTGTTACAAAAAATATTGGGATGCAAGTTTGTTATTTTCTGATATGCGGTGCAAGTGTTTCTGTTACCGAAAAGTTTAATTTAATCAGACAAAAATTATCGTATCTTTGCAGTTAGAATGTTAAGGTCATAGACAGAAACAGACGCAGGTAGAAAAAGAGAAGAGCATCAAAGAAAAAAAGTTTGATCTTGTTGCGAAGGTTTTTTGCGGTCACGCGTATCCGATTTATTTGATTGGACATATTTGTAGAACGAGTGAACCGTGAGGAAAAAATTCACGTTGATTGGACGAATAGGCATGTTTAGAACAAACAAACCGCAAAGAAAAACAAGACAAGACTGTCAGTTTTCAGTCTACTAATGAAGAGTCTATGTTAAGGTTTATAGATTGGTGCTAGAATCAATGAACGAAGATTTTCTGCTTTATTAAATCATTAAAGCATGCCTATATTGTTTTTTAACCCAAAACAAAAAAATAAGTTCATGCAACTTGAAAATTACCAAAGTATTTTCGAAAGTTTAGGTCAAAGCAAAAGATTCTTGCATCACTAGGTGTGTTGGCAGAATCTTGAAGCTTACCATAGTATCATAAAACCAAATATTTCACTTAGAAACTTACACAATTTGTATAGAATTAATACATTTGGTATAACACACCGATTAAAATAGTAATTGAGTTGAGTTCTTGAATCTTTCCAAATGTGAAGCTTTTCAATGGCGATTGTTGGCAGTCATTTCAGTTGAAAAATAGATTTAGTCAACAAACAATCAACCAAAATTAGAATAAAAGCAAATAAAAAACATTGATTCCGGCACCAAATAGGGCGTCATCGAATACACTGCATTTAAATAAGACCGATAATAACCTTATTTGGTGCCGAAATGAATTTTTATCTTTTAACTCTACCGGCCAGGTGGTCGAGCGGTAACGCGTTCGTCTCCGGAGCAGGAGGTCCTTGGTTCAAATCTCAAGCCGGTCAAATCGAACACAGTGTTGCCAACGACTCGCCACCACTGCAAGATTTCTTCGAACGAAGCTGTTTTGCTCTGGCGCAATAAAGCTGAGATGAGCCCCGCCAACTCGTTACACGCTTTTGCGTAATCCAGCGAGTATAATGAAAGATTTGATTTGCTCTGTTAATTCTGGCTAATTCTTTGTTAATTAACTCTTACTTTTTATTTGAAAGAGTAAAGCATGAGTATTTTGTCTTATTATGCATTTTTTTTTACTTGTAGGTGGGCAATATGGGTGGCTGCGATATTGGGAACCGTTTACACATTTGTGTTTCTTGAAAAGTACAAGTTGCTTGAAACGATATTTTACGTTCTGATCGGAGCTGTTCCAGGCATCATCGCCTACATGTTCGGTGGCAACTCGGTCGGAGTGGAAAAGTAATTTTTCTATTTAAAATTTTTTTGTCTTGGCAAACTCAAAAACTTGAAATACTGTGTGTTTATTTTTAGTGAAATTTCGATTCCAAAACAGAAATGACGGATTTTTGTGCGAACTTGAATCAAAAGCAAAAAAGCTTTGAACTAAACCATGTTGGTTTTAATCTAATTAGTCAATGATAGTTCGTTTTTGGGTGACTTAAAGGATTGGCGAACAACCTGAGAAATGTGCAAGCGATCACTTTTCTCACGAATTTTTAACATGAACACAAACGAAAACCAAAAGGTTATCAGCCACTGTGTAAGTAATGAGATATATAGTGTATCAAATCGTTGTAACCAGTACGATTAGCTTTGACATCCTTGCTTGTTTTGAAGGAATCCTTTTGTGGAGCTTGCATTTGGTGGAGCTTTCTACCTCGTCGGTGTTCTGTTCTTCAAGTGTGACGGAATAATTCCTTTTGCACATGCTATTTGGCACTTGTTTGTAGCGGCGGGTGCTTTTTCGCATTTCACAACCATTTATAAGCATTTCTATTTGTGAGTCGCTGATTTTGCACAGAGATTTATCAATCTCGCGTTTCTACTGCCTCAAATTTTTCCACTGTGCGAACTCTGATCATGTTTCTCTTCAATCTTGTTTGTTTGGGTTGCTTGTTTATTTTTAATGAAATCTATATCGTTGTGAAAGTTTCCAATACTTCACTTGTTCATTTTCATGATAACGATAAACGCTTTTGTTTAAAATTATATCTTGTTTAAATTTGATTTTTTTTTAAATAATTACGTCAATGTAAAAAGCATTCAGGTCAAGTTTTTCACGGTGTATCAAAGTGATGGAAAAAGTAGAGCTTTTATCGTTTTCAATATATTGCTGTTCAGAGTAACCAATTTTCCGTTTACCCAATGTTGTTATTTTATCAATATTGTGAAGGAAGAATCAAATTTAGAAGTTGAGCATTTTTTTACTTTAGAAACTGTTAATTTACTAGTCTGTCCTTTAACTTTGTTCTGATAACAACACTGTATCAAAATACTTATTGGTCTTATAATTAGGAAACATGCAATATTTTTTGAAATTTTGTTTTGGTTTTGATTTAGCATCATTAACGAAAATTCTAAGAGAAAAATTAGTTCTCGTACTTTTAAGTTTGAGAACGAAAATTAGTGGAAAACTCAAACATGGTGAAGATAGTTGTAAAATTTTTCTTAACCTGAAGAAAAAAAAAACTCCGGAGTTTGTTATTATGGCGGAGGAAGTTATTATTATGGCTGAGGAAGATTTTCAAGTTGAATCAATTTTCAAATCCATCATGAAATTTAATTAATCCATCGTCAGTGTACAGTTTCCAGTATAAACGTTCAAAAAACTCTTAATAACATTCTGGAAGATGCAATATTTTTTTAATACAGTATGAAGCTTAATTTGAGAATCGACTAGTTTTTCAAGCAATAAGGCGTTGGCGTTCATCTCGAGAGCGGGAGGTCTGAGGTTCAAATCTCGGGTCGGCCAAATCCGAACGAAACAGGGTTACTAAATGGTTCGACATTTCTTCGAAAGGAGCTGTATTGACGCGGAAATGGGATTCGCCAACTTGTTACACGCTTCAGATTGCGAGTAGGGAAAGATTTGACTTGAGCTAAATTTGAAATTTTTTCAAACCAAAACGCGTAGTTATCAGATGTTAATTCAAATGGTGCTAAAGATTATATAAAGTGAGTCTATTCTAGCAGGTCATCCAGTCAATTCTAAATTTGACACATCGTAGTTACCGAGTATTTCAAGCTTTTCTTGAAGTTAGGCACTGTTACTCCAACGCAAGAACAGCTTTAAGCATTTTTGTGAATGTTGATTCGTGAATAAATTGTTCATATTATTTTCATATAATGTACTGTAATTTAGAATTGTGCAATTAAGTTTGTGTAAGACTCTGATGTAATGTAGCTAAAATTAACTGAATAGTTGTTTCTAGTGAATCACATGGCCAGCAGTTTGAACTGCTGTGTCATTGTGTTTTTTATCGAATACTGATTTAATATTTTACTGTTTGTTTTGTAACGAATTTTGCAATTCGTAGATCAATTTGTGTGTTTTTAATATTTTATGCAACTGGTTTTGCGCTTAGTTTACACCTATTATGTGGAAAATCTACTAATTTTAGAAATCGATTAAAAGTTATTTGACGTTTGAATATTTGCAACTTGCATTTAATTATTTTTTACATTATTTGACTGAATTAACTTGATTTCATCACTCGGGTTTGGACTCGAAGTTCAACTACCGACACAGCAAAAGACAAAACCTGCTGAGAAATTTTAAGCACAGATTTCCCATGCTGAAAAACGTGTGTGCACTTGAATACTTATTTATTTGTGAATTTAATCGAATGACTAGGCAATTATTTATGTTCCGGTACCGGTAATAAAAATGCACATTTAACCATACGATTATTGAGTTATTTACTCGCGTGTTGCAGCAGTTTTTGGCGTAACGGTTACAAAAATTGGTATCAGCAGAAACATATAGGCCACCATGTGATTGGGCTTTTTGGTCTTTCAAAAGCAGAATTCCTGATTAAGCTTAGATCCTTGCGATGCTATCTCATTTGGTTATATTATATTGTGATGACATAAACCGTTTTTGACATACCCGAAAAGTTTTTCGGATTCGATTCCCGGTGGGGTCTAACCAAAGACTATAAAAATTCGTATTTGGTTCATCAGTAAAAAAGGACAATGTGAAGCCTTTGCCGTGTGAGGTAGACACATGGCAACTTGACTCAAAATGGCAAATGTAATTGCAATTACTGTTCTAAAGTGTACAAATCTGCAGTCGTACTGAGCGCGAAAAACTGGAGGTACCGGTCAAGTTTATTGCTCACGATTGGCAAAGATTAAAACGGAATAAATACATGATGAAAAAGAACGAAACAAGTAGTGATAAAAACACGAAATTAAATCGAAATTTCAAGTGCAAATGAAATCATGAAAACGCGAAAATCACGTAAAACGGGAAAGTTGCTCGTATCTCCACAAAGATATTTTCCCGTCCTTTGAGGTAGAACCACTAATCACGTACCTAGTAAAAAAAAATTATTAAATTTAGTATTTACCGGTAGGCATTTTTGCAAAGCGTACCTACATCTTTACGACCTATTGCGTTTTTCTCACTGACTCGAGTTAAATACGGCACTTGGGCACTTATGGTGTAGTCAGTAATTAAGTTGTAGGGTGGACGCGGGGGGGTGCGTCCTCCATAAAGGTTTAGCGTTCCCCCATTAAGATTTAGTGTCCCCCATCGAGATTTCAACGTTCCCTCTAACGAGAATTCAGCGCTCACCGTCACCATGAAGTGTAAGCGTCTGGATGATAAGGCAAAAAAAGTGGCAGTCCGCACCAATAAATGTCATATTTCGGCCGAATACAGTACCAAATTGCGGTGAAGACCTTTTATTTTGGCCTCCAATCGAATTCAAGGACAACATCTGAACTAAAAGCAAAATTTTCACTAAATTTCAGTCGCATTTCAAATGCGTTTGGTCAATACTGCGAAAGCGTCCCCCTATGCAAAATTTTACAGTTTAAGTAGTGGTTAGGGCGCGCGTCTGCCAAGCCTCGAGTTTGATTTGCGCTGCGCTGTTGTATTCTTTTTCTTCAAAACCTTGCATTCGAGTTCGGGCAGCCTGCGATGCCAGCCGAGAGATAGCAAATCGAAGAGCAAAAACATTGGTACGCTTTGCAATTACGCTACCGGTAGCAAAAAAAGGCATCACTATTCCAACAAATCCATTCTACCAGACTGCATGACTGCAAAATTAATCAATTCCACAGCATTTAGATTTGAGAATACGCAGTAGTACAAGTATACTGTGGTAATACATTGAATATTCAAGGAAAGCACAAACTATAGACAATAGTTACAGGGTTAAAAAATATGGCAACCATTTAATGTCCAAAAACTCCCCCCCCCCCGCATTGCATCTGCTATGATTACACTTCAAGACCTCAACGAAATGACGTCATTGTCCAGCAACGCCCAAATCTGATTATTCAAAACGGTTTCATAGCAACATGACATAACAATGATAAGTCATAATATTCATTAGGATGTTTCATTTTTTCATCAATTTCGAGAAAAGCTTAGTTTGGGCGATTTTATGACGGGGTTTTGGGTACAAGTAACGAATCGAGCGTTTTTTTCGATTATGACGTCATTCACCGGTGGCACCGGCCGTTTGAAGTTTATGACGTCATATGAGGCGCCGAAATTAGCATATCTCGCGAACGGGTCGGGTTAGGAACCTCATATTGGTGTCAAACGACGCAGAATAGCCGGTTTCCTATCTGCTCTTAATACATTTCATACGTCTGTCTGCTACTACAAACCGATAAATCAAGAAAAACCGTTTTTTTAGCAAAATATTGGTCTTCTTATCGCAATTGGCAGCTCTGAAACTTGTTCAATTAGCTTGCCAATAAGTTTCGTTAGCGGACAATATGTTAGTTACTACGACATAATAAAATTATAGAACATTTCATTATTTCGGTCGCAATCAATTGCTAAATCAGTTTTCGAGTGACATATAATATGAGCTAAAGTTTCCAAAATGCCAGTTACTAGGCACGAAGCAGCCAGTACCCAAAAATTAGACGAGGATTTGAAAGGTGACCGTTTGCCGTTAGCAGCAGAAGTCTTAGGTTATTATAACTTTTTGAGGAGATCTGAATCCGAAAGCAATCCAAAATTTTTGCTGCAATTACCAAACTTTACTGACGTCAAGAATCAACTGATCAGTGATGTGATTGGGTTGTGGGCAGTCGCGTAGCCAGGGGGTGGCGGGGGGGGGGGGGCTCGAGCCCCCCCCCATTGGCTTGTGAAGTATGCAAAATCGCATGTTTTTTGTGCTTTTGAGGCTGATTTTCTGTAAAAAATGGAAAATGGCCCCCCCCCCCCCCATTCGAAAGGAGCCCCCCCTCAAACGTCTGAACTTGCGAAATTTTGGAAGAAAAATCGCCCGGAATTTTGGCGAAGACCTTTTTTTTTTTTTTTTTTTGGAGATCACCTAATTTTGGGCGGAAAAATCCGATCTTTCCGAGACATTTCGTCTCAAATTTCGGACAAACCGTCTGAAACTGATTCAAGGTCAATGAAAATTCGAGTCAAGGTCGTTTGCACACTTCTCACTCTTTCAAAATAGCCCCCCCCTTTTCCAAATCCTGGCTACGCGCCTGGTTGTGGGGGAAAGCCAGTCTTCCAATTATTTCCACAAAAAGAGTTGAAACTAAACTAAAGGAACTCATTAAAAAGTATACCCTTGCTCTAAAAAGAGTTAGAAAGACTAAAGAAAAGGATTTATCAGGTGAAAAATGGTTATTTGAGTTGTTTGATTTGAGCAGGTGCAAATGTAAAATTAGCGATCATCCAAAGATCCAGCAAACAAAAGTGCTGTGCCCTTGTCCATTCGAAGATCGTGTACCTGAAAAGGAAGCATCTTTCTTGAAGGATCAACGAGGTGAACGTAGAATGATGATTTCTGCCAGTAAAGACTTAACTCACACAAAGCAGTTTTTAAAACGGTTAGCTCATAAACCCAAGAACAGCTCGGAGGATGATGAACCTTGTACTTCCTCATCTTTGGCTACAACGTTTAATATTACAGTTGATCCCGATGATGCTGATCCAACTGAAGATAAGGGCGATGCTAAAGAGTATTCGCCAGTAGATATACCGGTTGGTGAAAAAAAATCCATCAAACGAAAATCGTTGCACTTAAAGGATGAGAGTTGCGTGCGTGCAGACAAGCGCATGTTATCTGTTCGTCAACAGTCGGATGCTATTCTTTCTGTTGTAGGAAAAGATGCTGTGGCTGCTTCAGCTTCTACTGTATTTCGCAAGCGCCAGAAATTCAGATTAACTGCCCTTGAAGAGTGTGAAGCTGCCTTGAACAGAGCTGAAGCTCTACAGCTTTGCTATGATGGTCGAGTAGTCAATAAAGTTGATAGGTACGTTTTTCTAGGTCAAGGTGTAGGTTCCAATCAAACCATCAAGTCGGAGCATGTTATGGGTGTTAAATCTTTTCCAAAAACATCGTCTGTTACTGGAGAAGCTATATTTGCAACCATTGTAGATCAAATTTGTGGCGGTTACATAAACAAGATTGTATCGGTAATGACAGATACTACAGCTGTTAATACTGGCAAGAAGTCAGGGGTAAATGTCCGTTTAGAAAAGTACTTTCAAGACAAGGTAGGACATGGCATTCACACACTCGAGTGTTTGTTCCATGTGAACGAGATATACTTGTCGCATGCCATTCAATCTCTTGAGGGAATTACAAAGGGTCCATCTTCGCTAGAAGGTGATGCACTTATGAATCTGATACATAATATTGGCAAGCCAAACATGAAAGATCTTCTTTCAAGACAAAGACTTGACATCCGAACCACTCAAATTGCTTCTCTTCATATAAAGTCAAAAGTGGAATGGTTTAGCCAATTAAAATCCGATCATAAAACAGATGACAAGTTTCGCAGTGACCAAATGGTGATGCTGACTCTGGCAAGCTATTTAATTATGGATGTGCCGGAAAATCTTATCAATTTTCTTGCTTATCGGCAAGAATCTATTAGTCGTTCAAGGTGGATAACAACCGCAAATGGCTATTTGCGACTTCTGCTGTTTTACTTTCAAATTTTTCTAAAAAACACGGTTTTTCTTGATTTATCGGTTTGTAGTAGCAGATAGACGTATGAAATGTATTAAGAGCAGATAGGAAACCGGCTATTCTGCGTCGTTTGACACCAATATGAGGTTCCTAACCCGATCCGTTCGCGAGATATGCTAATTTCGGCGCCTCATATGACGTCATAAACTTCAAACGGCCGGTGCCACCGGTGAATGACGTCATAATCGAAAAAAACGCTCGATTCGTTACTTGTACCCAAAACCCCGTCATAAAATCGCCCAAACTAAGCTTTTCTCGAAATTGATGAAAAAATGAAACATCCTAATATTCATGTTCATCTTTAAGAAATCAATAAAGCGCCAAGTCACAAAATTTGCGGAATTCAAAATGGGATTCGTTAAACAATATTTGATGCAACGCTCAATATCAGTCTTTATTAATGAATACAAAGTCACTTAATTATTGCGACTTTGTTGCCTGAAAAATAATTACATGTAACTACTAATCCCAAGTAATAAAATTTAGCTCTCAGTTACCGATTTTCAACTTGAATCAATGACGTCACAGCAGCGTCATGGGCTTTCCACATTCGTTCCTGACACAAGGTGTCGCCCTTGAGTATTATTATTTCGCCACGTGAATTGCCAACCCAAACCTAAATAAACACAAAGGATTTTGGAGAACTTCATTAAGGCTGAATCAAATAAAACTTTAATGCCACGAAAAACAAAGGTTTTATTTTGAAAGTAACATACACTCGGAATAAGAGTTGCAGGCTTGGAGTTCGAGATTAATGCTGTGGACTGGAACCAGTAAATTTTCGATTGAGGCTGGCTGTTATTAATTTTTTTATGAATTTTCAGCCTATTTGTTCTTTATTGTATAATTTATTCTTGCTAGGTTGAATGTTGTCTTTTGTTATCAATTGTGACTAGTGTGCTCGCTTTTTTATGCCAGGCCTAGCATTATTTCTTAAATTGTTCTTAAGTTTGAGTAAATATGAGCCTCGTATTCTTATAAAAACATAAGTATGTTCATTGTAGAGATGTTGTAATCGGATTGGTTCGCAGAGTTCAAGTCAAACTTGGCCCGAAAAATCCCTAAGTTAAGATAATTGCAGAGCTAAGCATAATCAAAATATCAAACAATTAATTACCTTTCCGTCATGTGTGCCCATTAAGCAAGTGATAGGCTCTTCCATACAAAGCAGTCCCGACAAATGGGGGTTGAAACGGTGGTGACGGTCACCGAGGGGGGAAGTTGGGGAAACCTCGCTGCTCTTACGCCTCCACACGAACACGTATCCGTACGAATCCCCGGCCCAAATCTGAAAATGATCGGTGACAATCGATGGGGAAATAGCATTGAAGTCAACAAATTAAGAAAGAACGTATTTTAAGGCAACGAAGATGTAAAACTAAATTAGAAATTTTAATTTTTAGGGACCACAGAATGTCGACTACTGTTAGTCGTGCTATCTTGGTTAACATAATTAGGGAATCAATGGATTTGCTCCACACACGGGCAAGATGTATGATCTACCTCTACATGCAACCATGGCCTGCCTCTGGTGGTTGTTGTAAACTTTCAATGTAGCTGTTTAGTGTTTAACTGTTTAGTCGCTAAGAGTCAATGCCTAGTTAGCCAATCATTGATGTGAGATATTTCTCGAGATGGCTATACGTAGTAGTGTTTGGATTAACCGAAAAATTAACCGATGAACCGTTTGGAAAATTTTAACTATTAACCGGTTAATTTTGCAACAACTAACCGAAATCTCAAACTGCAAAATTCACCATTTTTGATTAATATTTATTCAAATTCCAATGCAGTTATTTAATATTTTACACTTTTTCCTGAGTTTTGCACCAAGTCTTCAGGAAGACAAGCGCATCAAGCATTTTGTCACTCATTTTGGCGCGTTGTTTGGTCAAAATTTTGCCAGTAATTGAAAAGATTCTTTCACTTTCAACACTCGTTGGTGGGATTGACTCCAATGCATCCATAAGAAGATCTAAGTTTTTAGGCCTCTTTCCAGATGCTTCATTCATATGCTAGCATGTCCTTGGCAATGCTCTTGTATTCATCATCACTTCCAGTTTTTTGCGTTGTTGCTAAAAGAATAGACTGTTCAAGTTGATCTTCTAGCTTCTCCTTGTGCATTGCATTGTCATTTACATCAGTTTTTCTGCTGCCACCGTCAGTGTAAGGGTCACTGTCATCAGGCCGATACAAGGGGAACAATCGTAACATCAGAGATCAGGCACATTTTTGAATATTCAAACGTGTAGGCATTGTAAAGGATTCATTATCATGCGGTGTAAGAGTACTTGGACAGCTCAAGAAGCGCATCAAGCTGACTACATTTCTTTGGCGTCTCTCTTGAACGCGTTTTAGAATCGCAACATAGGGTGCTTGAGACAGCCAATTGTGGTTATGTCGTTGAAGTTGCTCAAAAAGGAAGCGAAAAATGCCTTCCGCTACCAAAAGAGTAGCATCCCTTCTACAGAGAGTTTCAGCTGCCATTTTAACAGGTTTCAAGGACTTTCCGATCATCTCCAGTGTGTCAAAGTCTTGGTCAGAGATGATGAAGTCATTGTTTAGATCAGCCAACGTTTGAATGACTGATTTCTTAACTTTTAGAATAGTTTCAATCATGGTGTAAAGAGAGTTCCACCGAGTACAGCAGTCCAGTTTCAATTGCAGCTCCTTGCCAATTTTTTTCTTGATCTCCTTTTGCAAAGCATCATTTCGTACAGGTGATTTTCTGAAGAATCGAACAACTTCACGTACTTTTTTAATAATACCTGCCAAATCACTCACAAGTTCAAGTTGAAGCTCTTCTTGAAGATTATAGTCCTCTTCTTCAGCAGGAATCAGATCGTCATCGCAGATAAGTTCTTGAAAACTATCATCATTGGTTTCGTCAGGTCCAGGAGCTTGAATATAAGCCTTTGTTTTGTACAGTACTTCAATGACAGCAAGATGCACACCATGAGCCAAACAAACTTGATGCTCAGCAAGAATTTCGTGTCCCATTTTTAGCACCATTGCAGCTCCACCTGAAACCATGGCTACAATGACTGTCCAGTGAAACCTTGAACTCCAAAAGTTTCTCTCTCAAAAGCTCAGTGGTACAAGCTGCATTTCAAGATCCATCGATGCTGACCACTGACCAGTCCAAGGCTGCAGCATTTGTCCTTAGAGTGAAGATTCACGCTGGCAAGCCTCCTGTTTTTGATCGAAGTGTATTCATCAAGTGATGCAGAAAACCGCTTACCACACTGAATCATTGCTTCAATTTCTTTGGCCATGTCGTGTTTCTTGTCATTGGCAAACATGAGCACCATCTTGGCCACAGTTTTAGGGTCACGAGGAGCTTGCAATCCCTCCAAAGTGAGCGATTTACGAATGAATGAGCTGTTGGAAATTGCATGAAATGTGAACCCATTTTTTGCCGCCAATTCAGCCATCACTTCTTCAACAGACTGCTTCTTGACAAAGGCAGTAATTTCAGATTGTCTGATCTTTTTGGCAGGTGGTTCTTCACTTTGGTCCTCAGATGCTGGAATATGAACTTTGTGAATTTTGATGAGGTGATATTTCATAGTACTAGTTGACGTCTTGATTTCATGACCACAGATGTCACACTTTGCAGAGTTTTTCCCCGCAATGGCTGTAAAATGCTTCCAAACTGGCGATCGTCCCATTATTTCTATGATTTTGAACAGACTCTTAGTGGCTACAATTTTAAAGACTCCAACTAAATAACTTACTCTTCACTCTTAGAAGCAGAACTAGCAATAAACTTACAGTGTGAAATTAAGAGGTCTTATCACTTCGGTGTCTTAAAGTGTTTTATGACGTCGTAAAATCGCAACGCGACTCTCTACACATGTCTTAATGTGTGTGCATTGCGCAACTGTGCATGCCGTACTGCAAATATGATTGTCGAATGTAAGCTTGCCTATTTAGACAAATCAAGCTTTTGACGAAAATGAAGAAACACTACAAACAAACTATTATGCAGATCTGACTTTATATTCGGATTCTGAAACGGCATTTGAAAAGATGAAAAGAGTATTTTATTTTACAAAAAGCGTAAGGTTCCGCTTTGCCACGAGACAAGCTTTTCTGCTTATCATTCACACAAATCATTTTGGGATGATAAGAATTTAAATAAAAACTATTAAATGTGCTACCTGTGAAAGTTTTGAATTGCCTATCTTATCGTTCGTAAAAGCCAGATTGAACGCGAAATACATCGCACAGACGATGGAAATATGCGTGCAGCAAAACTATAGAAGTAACCGGCACCAGTGTGCATACTCCCGATATGTACACGGCACTTAACCGGTTAATCGATTAACCGGTTAATTTTGTAAAAATTACTTTTTTTTCGGTTAACCGGTTTAGAATTTTTTTCGGTTAATTCCAACTATAATACGTAGGATGCTATTTCACTAGGTAGGATTTAGGGTGCGTTTAGACTGGACGCGAAGCGACGCGAAGCAACCAAAATTTGACGTCATCGACAGCTCGCGAAAGCTAGCGAAAGGTTGCAACCGGTTGCAACCTTCGCAAGCAGTTGCGCAACAGCGCTTGCTTGCAGGCTGTAGTAAGATAACCTACTAAATCACTGATTGGATTTTCACAATCGCAGTTTGCTAGAAAATAATGTAAATAGTATATTTGTATGGTTTAGCGCCTATTTGTCAGTCCAAAGAGTAGGTTGTTGGAAAAGTTAGATTCGCGATAGCCCTAGGCTAGCCAAGTTAATTTGGATCTAGACAGCTAAGGCCGTAAATCCAAGAGTGATTTTTCATAGCTATGCTGGATCTCAGAGCTTCATTATTATGAATGCACCAAAGCAGTAGGCCTAGCCCCACGACATCTAGCTTTTAGAACAAAACTTTTTACTCTTTGCAGCATAGCAGAAGACCAGTCCAGTAGTTCTTTTGGCTGAGCAGCTTTTGCTTTTTTGTCTAACATGATGTAAACTTAGACTAACATGATGTTTTTTTTTCAGAATATAAAATAACCCACCAACAGGCTAGTTTTGAGTGTGTTGATAGTGTTTTTACCCATTGTTTGTTAGCTTGTTGTTTTAAAAGTAACCACAATTGAACATTTCCTTGAATACTGGAAAACTCGCAAAAGTTTTTTCACTGCCTTTTTGACCAAGCCAACTTGGTGAAAAGAACTGTATTTAGAATTGGTTTCAAGCTACACTGCTACATACAAGAGCTAGATAGATACAAAAAATCGAAAAATTCCTATGAACTTTTGGATTGGCCTAATTAGTTGTCACTTCTTTGAATAGCTACAAACATGGAATTTTTTCTTCTGAATGTCCTCTTAAAAGTCTTCTTGTTTCTGAAGGTTTGTGACCGTGATCAAGTTGAACTGGAAGCAATGGTTTTGGACTACCCCAAGTTTTATAATTATGAATATTGTAGTCTGGTAGTGATTTTTCACTCCAGTCCTAATTGATCAAAATAGAAATGTCAAGTGTGTTAAATATTCATTTACTGTGTCTTTGTGTAATATCTGAATTTAGTTGTTTGTGAATTTCAAAACATTTTTACTGTCTCTTAAAATTTTTACTGCTTTACATGGTGAATAAAGTGACAAAGTAAACAATTTTAGGTCTGAAGTTCAATCATTGCAATTGCAGTCAGTGTATTTAGATGAACTAGAAAGCCAATATATATCTAACCTGTAGAAAGTGAGTTCTGTTTTTTTTGCTGAGGTTACTATTATTGGCAGAGAAGTACCTGCCAAGCAAGTTCATTTCTATCGTTCCATTCTCTAAACTAAACAAAAAACTTGATACAGCATCTATAATAAAAACAATTGGACTGGGGAAGGAAGCGTCAGTTACATAAAAATGTGAGAACTAACAACACTTTTGTTTAGATGCTTGAGTAACAATTTTCAAATAAAAAAATCTAAGTGTTTTTTTGTTATCAGGGGCATAACCGAAAACATGCTTAGAGGGGGCTTGACCTTACTGCTATAAATTTGTCTGTATCTTACAAGCGGTGGTTTAAAGCGAAGCCCTTTGAGGTAAACGCAACCGTCGCAACGTAGCCTACTGGTACCGCAAGAAAATGCAAACTAATAAAATGCTCTCGAAAGCATTCAACTTCGCACTAAACATCGATAAGCGCTCCTCTAGCGAATAAAAGACCAAACCTAGTTTTAGAAGCTGACTTTTCCTCAAAGCAACTGCTGGTATTACTGTGCTAAATTCTTGTCCTTCGATGATAGTGTCAAATCATGCAAAAACTGCAATGTTTTTTTGCTTTCTCCAGCAAATCAACACAGCAATCCAGTGCACAATAAGCAAAAAATCCACTACATAACTGATGACAAATCCAGCTTTCATTTTCACTCATAGCGTTAACATTGGGAGTCTTCATAAACAGCACTAAATGACACATACCAACAACTGTTTAAGCTTACTACAGGTATCATAACATGCTTGCCTGAAAAAGAAACATCACATCAAAAACACAACATAGTTTATGCTTTAAATGTACCTGTAGACTAGCCTATTGGTTTACACTCTACAAGATACCTGTTGATCTACCACTACCATAATGAGACATGGATGGTGAAAGCGTTTAAGGATTTGCTAACTGAGTAAACACCTAAAGAGAACTTTTGACATCTGCTACCAGCTTTTTGCGTTTCTGCATCAAAACCCAGAACTGCCATCGTCAAGACAGATTATGGCAAGTTTTCAGTGGAAGGATCTAAACATACCATTGGTAGCTAGTAAATAGGCTAAGTACTATGGTACTACTACGTTTTTGAAGAAAAGACTAGTCTTTTCATTACCAAATTCGATCTACTGTACTTCGTTTTTCACTTATACTGTACTTTACAAACTTTTTTCTCAAGATTGTTTTGTAACCTGAGCTATTAGTCTAGACTCTTCTTCAAGGTTATTGCGAAATAACACAATATACACTCAATTTTCGTTTTACCGGTAATTCCAGCGCTCTATGACGAAACAGAACCTGTGATTACTATAATAGCTCTTCAATAATAAAGTACACAAAGCTTTCTGCTCATGGAATACATTTTAAAAGTAAGTTGTTAAAATTAGCCTATGAAGCGACCAGTCGCGAAGATTAGCAACCTCTCGCAAAGGTTGGAAACCTTCGCGAGTGACGTAATCGACCGCTTCGCGTTGCTTCGCGTCCAGTCTAAACGCACCCTTAGTAGCATCTCTGTTAAAGAGCTAAACGAATCGACTATGCTGGCGTCTAACAATACAAATTACGTCATACCTCGTCACATCCAATAGGGAGGAAGCACGTAATCTTCGAATCAGCCATGCGGGACGTAAAAAACTCGTTGAGAGTTAATAGCTGTCTGCGATCTCCTTCAATGGTGCAAAGTGAAATGGAACAGCTACAACCTGTTACAAAAAAAGGTTATCTTCATAGACTCTTTATTCAGAATAAAAACAGACGTGCAAAGAAAACCATTGAAAAAAGTCTGCTATGGTTGCGAAGGTTTTTTTGCGGTCACGCGTATTCAAATGATTTGATTGGATAAATTCGTAGAACGAAAGAACTGCGAAGAAAAAAGTCACGCTGATTGGACGAATCAGTATATTTAAAAATAACAAAACTGTCAGTTTCCATTCCACTAATAGAGTCTATAATGGCATCGCATTTAGAGCAGATCGAATTCGATCAGGTTCCAGCGGAAAATAATTGAATTTAAAAGAAGTGTGACCACAAAGTGTTTCATGATACGTTTTTTACAATGAATTGTAAAAAACTTTCGCGCTGTCCAACTTGTTATAATGTAATCTGCGACAAGGTGTGACAAAATTAAACCCCAAAATAACTAAAACAGGACGGTTTAGGTAGGACTTGTTTCCTACTTTGATGAGCTACTTTTGCCTGCAGTAAGTTTTAAGGTGCGTTTACACTAAACGAGAAGCAACCAAAATTTGACATCATCGTCAACTAGCGAAAGGTTTTTACCGGTCGCAAACTTCGCAAGCAGTTGCTTAATTTCACGTAGACAAAATTGTTTTTGAATGATTGGCCTACTTTGAACAAGTAACGTAAGAGACCACTCGCGAAGTTTGCTAATCTTCGTTTCGCGCCAGTATGAACGCACCTTAATTTTCTCAAGTTAAACTGTCGTAAGTAGAATAGTACCATGAATAAAATGAAATGACGAGTTCACCGCCAAACTTAAGGAAAAGTAATTAAAGAAATAATGTTTTTATCTGTTCTGATAGAGATCAAACCTAAGAATAGACTTGGCTTTAAAGATGGAGTTAGGGCCAGAGTTGAATCAGAGTAATACAAAACAAGATTTTCCGGGAAAATAAAGCTAGTTTAAATTGAATTTCGAAACATGAACTACATTAGCGAAAATCATTTGAGTGACAGGATTAATATTAATACTCTGCTCAACAACGTACGAACTTACAGCAGCATACGATTTGATGGTCCAAGGCTGCAGCGGCGAACACATTGTTATGAGGAGGGGGAAGGTCGAACGATGACAGCTTTTTTTTCTGATCTTTATCCCAGAAAATTACCTCGCCCCCAGAAGACGCACTCACAACGTAACTGCAACATCATCAAAAGTGTAGAAAAAATTAGAACTCTGATTCAAAGTCCCCATTTTATTGCGCTCTATTTAAGTGAAAGTTGGGGCATCAGTCAAAGGTTGAATCACCATACAACACGATAATCCGCTACCTCCTTCTTCTTGCTCAGTTGATAAAAAGGGCAAAATTAAGAAGCATAACATGACAAGAATTGCTTGAGGTTGCTGTATTTTTGGTTGTTAAAGCCGCGTAACTGCCAGTGGAAGTCGTTGTGACATTTCAAGGGTTGAATAAAAGAAAGATCATTAGGCTATTTTACTTTAATCTCACGTTATCCTAGTTTTTCTGAGGGTTATATGCACCAACGTAGACTGACTTTAATCGGAGGATCATTAATTTACCATCTTCCGAATGTTTGAGCTTAAAACAATAAAATAAATTGAATTTGCAAGTTCAGAGATGAGAATTTATCCTTGAATAACTCATAATACTCAGAACAATTTGTCTTTTCCGTTAAAATTTTGTTAATCCACGAATCAAAGTTAATTTTAAAATCCACGTTGGTGAATGCAATTCAAACATTTCGTTATATTCGCTGTAATACGCCAAAGCGTGCAACGAGTTATCTCCGCGTCATTGCGCCTGAGCAACACAGCTTCTTTTGAAGAAATGTGGCAAGCTGTTAGCAACGCTGTGTTTGACAAGACAAACCCAAGATTTGAACCTCAGACCTCCCGTTTCAGAGACGAACGCGTAACCGCTCGACCACCTTGGCCGGTACGTTGGTGAATACGACCCTAAAATTGTCTAACGGTAAATGAAAAAATAATGTCAAAGTGTCCATCTTGCGTTGACAACGTTGTATGTCACGACTCTACAAACGCATTTCATTACTTTGCCTCGGCTGTGCAGGGCATCCAAAAAATTGACGTGCTTTGAAGGAAGTGCACAATGCACAAACTTAACTTGTTACTGGTTTATTCCGCATTAATCTTCCCGTCAAGGTGGTAGCTAACACAAAAACTTACTCGAAATACCTGAACACAGCCACGACTGGTGCGGTATGCTCGTATAACACACGAGTTCGTCGCAGAGACTCACAGTCGATCAAGTTGATTGTTTTGTCCGATGAACCGACCCACAGTTCGCGATCGTTCATACACAGGGACGACTGAAATGTTAATGAGCTTTTGTTGAAAGGATAATCAGGTTAACTTTTTTACAGCTGACCAAAATGTTGAAACTGTAATTGCACCTTTATTTACCAACTTGTCTGGAGAAGCTGTGAATTCCAATTTTTACAGTCCTTAGTTTGACCCGGTCAGGAATCAAATCCTAGTCTACCGTTTCAGACGCTTTATTCACTCGACCACTAATAGCTTTATCCTCAAATTTCTAATGTTGAAAAAGCTTTCTACGTTTTGCCGTTTACGAACGATCGCAATATAAAGCCAGAAAATTTTCCCTTACTTTAGTGTTGCTATTTTGTCCGTATTGTGATAGAAAACCTAAATTTAAAAAAACTGAGCATTTTTACCTGAAAAGCTGATAATTTAAAATTCTGACCCTTGCTGTGTTTTGACAACAACTTTGTCACAAAACATTTAATTGGGAGTTAGGAATACGCATTTTTTTTATTTCATTAGTAACACGTGCCGAAATTTCTAACGGAAAAATTTAAATTGTCATATATTGAGAATGGAGATGACAGTTTTAAAAGATGTAATTCAGCCTTCCGGTCCAGAGTTTGGTGTAAGGCTCAATTGTTACGTCTCCGAGCATCTCTCGTCAGGATTGGGTAGCATTTACAACCATCATCAAGCTTTTCATTGGCCGCGAAGACAAATTAAATAAATTAATTGTAACATACTAGTTCAGCTGAGCAGTCTTTAATCGGTCTAGGGTCGAGCTTCCAACTAGTGGTGTCCACCATTCTGATTGTAGACGAGGACAATGTCACCCACACGTGAGGACAATCTGCGATTGCTGCAAAATTAAATATAATTCAAAAAATGCATGGTCAATAAAATTTTGTTATTTTTTGTGGCGAATCAAGCCTTGTGATTTGTATTTTTTGATCTTTTGCGCGAAACATTCCGATTGGCTGTCACGCATGACGTGATCATCTCGATAGAGAAGTCACACTATGCGTAGATTGGTTAATCTGATCGTTACTCGCTTGGTGAAAAAGAATTCATTTATTTCAGTTTTAAATTTGACCGCACGGTTGCTTTAGTTAACCAAGTGTTCTTTCGTTTACAAGTTTAATAGAATTTATTTTGAAATCAAAATCGTTTCATTGTGGAGCAAAACAACATTTTTTCACTGTAAGTGAAACAGGTAAAATCCATGCAAACAAATGAAACGCGTATTCATGAGTGCAAATGCGCGTTATCAGTAAACGCCGCCGTAAATAATAGAACTTTCTTCGAAACCAACTCAAAGCTAAAGTTAAAGCTCAGTAAAAGCACTAAAGTTATTTCGGTGAAGATATTTAACAGCAAAACAACCAATTATTCTTTATTGCCGCAAATTCTTTAAAGTTTTCGTTCACTATCCAAGTTAAATCGAGCTAGCTGTGGCACTTCAGAATGCAAAGCCATAAAAGAATGGCGAAAATTTTTCATCAGCGGCGTAAACCTCGCAAGCATTCAGTGAAAAATTTTAACATATTTCAATACAGCCTTACTACTCCAGGACTGATAATTAGAAAGATATACAGACCCTCAGCAGGCGAAAAGAGGATGGCCACCACTCGGCTTTTCTTTGTTTCTTTCGGACTCAAATCAATCGTGAGGAGGAGCATCTGAAACATATCAACTAAAAATCGTACGCCAAAATAAAACCAGCACTCAAACTGCAGAATGGTAATTTATTGCGTTGCTATTTACCGATAAGTCCCAGTATCTTATTTAATGAAATTGCTATTCAAGTCCAAACGATTTTTAAAACCACCGAAAACAGCTACTCTCCTATCAGCGTGTTTGACGGCA
The DNA here is from genome assembly GCA_963965965.1 of Trididemnum nubilum. Classification (NCBI taxonomy): domain Eukaryota; kingdom Metazoa; phylum Chordata; class Ascidiacea; order Aplousobranchia; family Didemnidae; genus Trididemnum; species Trididemnum nubilum. The sequence continues at coordinate 21,273,585 of OZ014479.1, read as the reverse complement.
GCGTAGCTCATTGATAAAGAGTCGGATGAGTGATCAAAAGATTGCTGGTACCCTGCTCGATTCCGAATAGGCCATGCTTTGTTGTGCCGTTGGTAAAGACGTTTACCGCTTATTTCCTACCGGGGTCAAGAGGCCCATCCTGGCTAAAAATTGGCAAATAAAACCAAGAAAAGGTGCTCTGTGTTTGTGTGACCATCCAGTCGCAGAGCCTGGTTTTAAAAATTAATCTTTAGCTTGCTATTGTGGCCCATAAACAATAATAAACATGCATAACATAGCTACAACAAAAACTACGAAGAGAATTAACGATAAGCTGGTTGCACTTTACTCAAAATCAGTAATCAATATCACAAGTGAGCAAAAAAAAACACGTGAAAGAAAACTACAAATATACTTTATACAACTGCGATGTTTTGTACATGCTGATTGATCAGTATGGCAACGAGGTTCCCACAAACTAAAACTATTTTGCCAGTGAATTGTGATTTGCACTACAAAATCTACATTCTACAAGTCAATTACGAGAGTTCAACGAAAGTTAAAATATTAAATTAAATTAAAACTTTAAAAAGTTAAAATAATATTTTTACAGTTGCTAAATTCGACCAATCAACTACGCATCCAGAAAAACATGCGAGGCGAAAAATCACATTCGCACTGGCAAGTGTTTATTGTATTATGAAATGGTGGTGGCAAGGATAAAAGAAATAATGGCAGATAAATAAAGTCCAAAATATTTCAACCAGTACTTAAATTGTAGGCGGAACGCGGGGGGACGCGTCGTCCCATTGAGAGTTAGCGTCCCTACATCGAGATTTAGGCGCTGGTTGTTCAGACGAAAAAGAGTCAGCCAGCCCGCATTAATCCCCAATTCCGGCCGAATATGGTCCCAAATTGCGGCGAAGACCTTTTTTTTGATCTTCAGCTAGTTTGGAGGGAAAAACCGTTCAATTCCGACGACGACCTTTTTTTTTGGTCTTCACTCAATTTGGGCGACGGAATTACATTAATTTCACTGAAGTACTTTCGCAAAACAAATGCGTTTGGTCAGGGCTGCGAAAGCGTCCCCCCAAGCAAAATTTTACAATTTAAGTACTGATTTCATCTAATTATAATTGCTAACAAAAAACATTAAGTCATGCTGATAAATACCAAGTAGGGAGCAATGTAACGCCCACTGATTTGCTTGCGCAGCTCATGGCAGCAATGACCTGCAGCACGTCCAGTCAAATTCAAAAGAATTTATTTTTTCATTATTTTTCACCAATTTTTAAACAGTTAACACTTCACCTAAAGTTGAACGTTTTTAGTCCACACTTAAAAACGTTTTTGTGGCGTAATCACTTTGACTTAAGCATTTTATGCAATCAGATTAAAAAAACAAACTTACGAGCAAAATTCAAAACGCTTTTGACGTCATTTTTGACGAAATTTGAACATGACGTCACTACAATGACGTCGGCAGCTTAAAACCAAGTTTTGAAAAAATATTTGGTTAAGTACAACCCACAAGTCAAATTTGATGCCCCAGTGATCTCCTCCAGCTTAGAAGCTACATAAATAGAGCGGCATTTTCGCCTCCCGCTTAAAATGTGCTTGAGCAAAAACAGATCACCAACCAGTGATGTTAAAGATTAAAAATACTACTAAAAGACAAAAAATAAGATCAACAACTAGTGACGTAACAAACCTGGTTGGTTTCAACTGGTAAAGTCTGGACTTGTCCGCTTTCAAAGAGCTGAGTGAAATTACACAAACGTTTCGCCCATAAAAGCGCCGCTTCAATATCCAAAAACTCTATAAAAATGTAATGACGTCATCTTGACGTAACAAAGACGCTTTCATGAACTTGCCAGTTGACAAAACGCTACGTTCGCTTAAGTGGTACATCAAACATAAAAGATACCCTTAAAATGGATCGAAATCTTGAATGTCAAGACGAAACTATTTCAAGGCCTCAGTTTGTTATCACCCAATTCGGAATGGGCTGTAAAATAATGGCGAACAGCATTGTACCTTCGTCGACCGCCATTTCATACAAGGCTTCCACCACACCGACATTTTGCACAGCTGTTTCCAGCGTCATCAAGTGGTCTTTTAAATCTGAAAACAATTCTAAAGTAGAAAGAGAAAAACAGTGCGATTTTAACCCCGAACGCTAATGATACCCTTCCAAACATCACATCAGTAATTTGAAGTCCTTCAAAACTTAATGATGATAAGCTGTCGAGTAGTGATTAGTGAGACACACCAGATAGCAACATTTAATCTCTGCTCGGAACTCAGTCGGAAACATCTTGATCCAGTTGAGATGACAGAACAAGAAAGAAAACGGACGTAAAGCGCATTTTGAAATGTAAAAATGACTAACTGTGCACTATGTAGTATGTATCATACACTAAACACACTGGCTAAGGCGTCGTTATTTCGACGACCCAGATTGCCTGATCTGGGTTCAACCCACACCCCGGTCATGTTGTTGTGACCTTGGATGAAACGCTTTAAATCTCTGCTTGGTGGCCTCGAACAGGCAGCAAACTCAGGGACAAGAATTCAAAAAAATTTACAAGATTATTGGATCACTGGAAACCGCTAAGCAGGCGGAATCGTCCAGTAGTTAGCGTCTAACACTGTCCTGTGACGGGAGGACAAATATGTACTAAAACAACAACAACAACAAAAGCTAAAGACGAACAAATTAACCAAAGTTTGACGATTATCGGGTGGCACCTTTAGCGAGCATCCTCCCGATCCTCATTTCATCAACAATCATTTTCCACAACTCGCTCTCATTCTTCAATGCAGCTCGGAACAGAACATCGTCTGAAACAACATAACTGCTATTGGATGTAGTTTTCGAAATGCACGACACTGTTATGAATAAACTAATGATCCAAATACATCTGTAATTTTTGCATTAAGCCGCATTTGCTTAGTAGTTGACTTTATCCCTTAAGAAGGGGTATCTAGTCTTAAGAATTTACCACATACAAATGAGTCGACAGTACGAGTACTTCGAATAAGCTTGGCGGAATTCGATCAACGAATATTGATATCTACCCTTCAAAATCAAAAACGCATCTACACACACATATTTTCCAAGACCTAAGCTGCCGAATCTCCTTTTTCCGGGACAGGCAAACAGTACATATTTTAAACAGTAAACACTTCACCTAAAGTTGAACGTTTTTAGTTTATACTTAAAAACGTTTTTGTGGCGTGAAAAGTGAACACTTCACCTTAAGTGCAATCAGGGGTGCTAAGAGGGTTTGAGTTCTAAAGAAAAGGCTGAAGGGACTGGGCAACTTAATTCTTTCAAATAACTTGTGAATTTTGTCAATCTTGTTCTTTCAAAAAGCTCTACAAACGTGCAAAATGTTATTTAAATGACGTTTTTTGCCGAAAATTTTAATCCGAAAAGACTATTTTTGCCGAAACTTAGCAAAAATTGCCCAGTGGCTGGGGACTTCATGGCACCCAGCGGATCCGCCCAAGACTAGAACCAGTTTGCTCAGCACGCCGCGTAAATGAAACGTTTTTCAAACATAGTAATTTAACTTTTAGTTCAAGTTCCCCTCTCTCCAGGCAAAATCCTGGTTGCGTACCTGCTTCTCCGTGTTGTGACACGCTATTGTGCCATGCTCTCCTCCACAGAGAAGAACTGGACAGTTCTTACCTACCATACTCGTAACAACTACAAAGAGAACCTAAAACCAACAATAGGTACTGACCCTTCTGCATGAAAGAAACTGCATTGAAGCTGCGAAATAAGTTTTTCTGCTTGATTATTCGAACTTCGTCGATTTGCGTCAATCGAACCAAGAGTTTACATTCTTCATACAATTCCGTCATAAAAAGAAGTCTGCAAAACACGGTGACGTAATAAAGAAGTGAAGAGTTGAAAGTTTGCTCTCGAAGACTTTGACTTGATGTTAAATCACAATTAAAAACTTTGCCATGGGTGCTCTAGCAAAATTGAAGTTTAAACACACAACAAGTACGTAAGTAGGATAAATCTTCGCCGACCCGTTTGCATTATCATGTATAGAATTTGCTAGCCCTGTAACTGCACCCAGCACTTCCAAAATCAAGCACGATAATAACTCGACAAAATGACCAGTACAATGCTGTCATCTATTAACAAGTACTGTAGAGCACACTGCTCGTCTAACAAATCTACTAGTTCTGGGTTTATACTGTCGCTCGAAATTAAAGGTTGATCATCCGAGTTAAGCGGAGTTTATCGGCGCGCGACAGGTGACCGCGACCGATTGCAAAATTGATGCCAAAATCAAAGTTTATGTTTGTTTTAAATAACCGTTCATTTGCGCGCGACCGCGACAAATTTTTGGTTGTTTAAAACAAACGTACTTTACAATTGGTCGCTTATCGCCCGCCAATTAGTCGCCTGTCGCACGTAACAATCAGTCGCCTGTCGCACGCAACAATCAGTCGCCTGTCGCACGGCGTTTTAGAAAACATTTTTTTGGTAATTCAAAAAAAAGTATTGCTTTTTCACGATTGCAAACGCAATATTAGTGGTTGTTTACAAACACATGTATAATAAATGCAGAAGTTTTTCAATTTTTTCTGACATTTCTAGCTAAAGGGCAGGACTTTTTCGGTTAGTTACTGAAAATTCAAAGTCAATGAACGTTAATGACCCAAAACAAAAAAAACTAGCCCGCTGCAGTTTCTTACGTGGTCCAAAAATTTACAATTTTTCAGCCGAAAAAACTTCCAACAAATAAAATACAAAGACCACTGCTAGATAATAAAATGATCAAAATAGGCACACCAGTATTCATTAGATGAGTGACCGCTTACTTTTCGCTAGTCAGTATCAGTCTTCCTGTTCCCTTGTTTGACGTCACCACACTCGATACTTTCAATATTGTTTCATTTTCACGTAACAATCCCATTGTTAAGTTCTCACCCAGAAATATACTTTGCAGCGCTTTTTCGCAATCAGAGCGGCACTAAACAATATCGTCATTAAGACATTACAGCATATCATTTTGGTAAAGGTTAAATGACGACTTTGACCTTTTGCGGGACCAAGTTGCAAATTTAAGTTTTGCAGTCTTTTTTTTATCATTCTATCGTTTTGCTATTCCCCAAAGGTTGGCAATACTGACGAAACCCTAACTTTAATGCAAAGTTCTGAAGCAAAAGAATAAAAGAACGCAGCGCGAATCCAATTCGATACCTGTGCTAGACGCCTTAACTACTACACAACAGAGACGACGCAATCGAATCGCCAAAATGTCGCATAGCAATAAATTGCAAATTAAGAGGAATCTTCGGTAAAATGCAACCGGCCAAGTTGGTGGAGCGGTAACACGTTCGTCTCTGGAGCAGGTGTCTGAGGTTCAAGTCTTAGGCCGATGAAATCAGACGCACTAATTCCAACGGCTCGCCGCCGTTGCGGAAGGAGCTGTGTTGCCTAGCGCAATCCCTGGCGCATTGACGCGGAAATGGGTCCCGTCAATTCGTTACACGCTTCGACGTAATAGTAGTATAACGAAAGATTTGACTAGCTGTAGAAAACCGCGGTTGAGGTTAGATCAAAACTTTATAGCCACAAGAGCAAAAAACCTTCACCATAGTATACAGCCTGCTTCAGTGAAGTCATATTCAAGCACAGAATTACAAATAGCACGCAAGTATTCAAAATATTCGAGAAAACGCTTTTCGTTAGCATTTGTAAATAGCAAAAGACGATATAAAGAGCAAACCCAAAGATAGAAGCATTGATGCAATTCTTTTCGATTTTGAAATGCTTCGATACAAAATCAAGCTAGTAGCCTTATCAAATCACCAGTCTGTATTTTAAATGCTCTTATTTGGCTGTTTTTCCGCTAGGCCCTTCAGTAGGTGTGAACAAAATTTAGTTCGTATAGAAGATTTTCTCTATATCTCGCTTTTCTAATTCGAAAAATTATTAGTTTTCGAGTAGACTCGGAAATACATTTTTCAGGTAGCGTAACCACGAAACAGACTTCTGTCAGCTAATCAGTTATTTTCTCAGGCACAAGCAAATTCAGTTTTGACTTTGCAATTGCCTGGCATTAATAAATTGTCAACTCTATTGGCTGTAGCAATTGCACCGAAATAGTTGGCTGGATAGTACCATAAGTCTCTTTTCTGTCAATGAGCAAATGTGCAATGAACAGGGAACAATAGCAACTGAATGTCTCACCATACCTCCTAAGCGAAGAGCTGGAACAACCGACAAAAAAGGTGAATTTCCACATCATTTAAAGAGGTTAATTGGTACCAACCCTTCACTAGCAGCTTTTACTGATGGGATACTGATCAGTGATCAGTCTCCTCCAACGGTCCGTTAAATGGGGATCCTCGACATTTGACCGTTTACAAGCCAAATGTTAGCGATGAGTTGGTTCGCTAAATGGAGAGCATCACTACTCTGGCCTGGACTAGTACGTGGATTAGAAGCGGAGGGTGGTATACCTGCTTCCACGTGGAGTAGAAAGCAGCAAAGGTTTCCGGGTCCACCGTCAGTTTCTGGTCGTCTTCTATCGCTTGTAGCTGGATCGATGAGAGCGCGTTGAACAAGTGGCTTATGACGTCACTATCACTTGTCACCGAACTCTTTTGAACGATAGCCGAAAATACAGACTTGTCTAAAAAGCAAAAGTAAAGTTAATATTTTACTTTAGATGATAAACTTTGAAAGCTGACTCTCTCTTTATTGCCCAGCTTTCCCAAGAGGGTTGCAGGGGCAGCAGCTGCCACCACACTTCACCGTACATCATTTCTCTAGGGTGCAGTCCCAAACGATTCCATTAAAAACGATCAATACAATTGGTCCATCTTGTTCTAGGTCGTACAACTGGTATTATCGCATTTGCTTTGGCAAGAAAAGCTTATTGGGAAAACCATTCTTAAAACATTTTTTAATAAATCTAAGGGTTATAAAATTTATACCAAAAAGAAGTTAAAATTTAAATTCAATAATTTGTTGTCTGGGGAACACCAGGCTCGGGTAGTGATAACTTTTGTGAGTTTTTCTGCCTTTTTTTTATCCCAGAAGAATTGAGAGCTTTACGCCAATTTCTTTCGGAATGACGTCATGCTACTTCAAGTTGATGTCAAATATAGCACAATGGCATTGCGAAACGTAAATGATTTCGTGCCTAAAATATAACTTGTCGTCTTTGAACGAGCCTTTTGCAGAAGATGACGCATCGACTGCATGAAAAAATAACTATTTTTGTCAAGGATGGGCTTAAAATAGAAGACATGGCAACATTCAACTGCCTCGGTAAACATTTTTTCGTAACTCGAAGTAAATTAAGATTTGTCATGTCATGCCTTTTAATTTCTTAAACTGTAATCGCCTCCTTAAAAAACTGCTGGCTTAAATGGTTACACTGCCGATCTAACAGTAACAATGGCGCTGATGCTCCAAGCGTAATTTATTAGTTTCAACCGATTCTCTGTACACCTCCAGGGCAAATAGTAAAGCCGCTTTCTCGGTGGGTAAAAAATAGCTGACTGACGTGCAGTTGGGTGCAAGTACCTATCAGTAAGGGCCACGTGGGTGGTGATGTACTATTCCACTCTCTCAGTGGCTTGAAAATGGCCACTTTTTTCTCGATTATCTAGTCAAATTCTCCGGTGGGACAATCAATCCATTGAGGTTGCCATCAGCCAAAAAAAATAGCCGGGATTTCAGCCAATCCTATAGAATTCAATTGTATATAGTCGCTTACACAAAGGCTGTGGTTGTTACTATCCTGCTTTTACGTGTGTGTGAGGGTACGGTGAAGCAAAAATGCTGCACCATAGAGCCCAGCTGAAGTGGGGAACCCAGGAAAACAGTGGCCATTTCCACACTGCTCAAAAAGTGGGCACCCCATCACCACAAGGTGGCCACCACTAATGGGTATTTATTGGTACCTTTCACGAACCGTTGAATGGGCGGAATGCAACTTACCTAAAGGCTTGTACGGCAAGTCGTCGTCACTGTAGTAAAACGATTCAACGCGCGATACCCCTTCGTATACTGCTTCGTAGTACTCGTCCCCTTTGTAATACGTTTGCTTGCGGATTACTTCTCGCTCCGGAGGCGCTAGAGACCCTACAACCTCTTTGATCGTACTAAACAAATTGAACGAAATCAACACGACATCGATTGTCTCAAACCTTCGATGTCTACTTGAACAATTTCATTCATGAACGGCTGGATGAACAGGTACGAAGTGTTCAAGTCAGCAGTTTTCGTTTTAGTACAATACTGTGCGGATTAAAGCTCATTTCCCTTCACAAAGGTTAAAGGAAATGGAAAAAATAAAACCTCGAGGAGGGGTACTGATCAACGAGCCAAACGATCAACAAGTACCTGCCCCAAGATAAGAGGAACCTGCTTTTTCAGCTAAGTCAATAATAGTAAAACTATCGCTAATTATTAATCTTCATCCTAATCTTATCATACCGCCAATACTTGGTCACGTGACAAGTACGTGAGACCCAGTGGCACGCACTACAGATTTGAAGCATGCTGATTAGCGCCCCTATTAACTACTGGCATTGTAGTGTCATACATTATGGTACACAGACAAGCACAAAGCTGCAACCTCTACAAGTCGACTGAAAAAGAAAATTCAAGGGTTTTCCTTGCTAATTGATTAAGTTTCGAAAAGTCGATACCGTAAACTTCAAACGTAGCTCTTTGGTTATTTAACATTTATTCACAAGACTTAAATAGCAAGGTAGCGCTAACCCGTGAGGAAACATGTGGTAATCCTCTTTCGCAGTCTCATGCAGATCTTCGAGTCCATCGAGGACCTGACCGGCCGCGATTCGGTAGAGCCCCCTCAGCAGAAGGCAAGATGCCAGGTGGGTGTGCTCTAGCTCTTTTGATGGTGAAGGGGAGAGCTGCATAGACATGGAGTCGCTCGCACTGTTCATCAAAACTTTAAGGCGCGTTACACATGCCTTGTAGAATGCAGCTGAAATATGCGACAGATTAGAAAAAGGGCTTGTCAGTTAAGACTAATGGCTCACCAGTACGATTTTACGTAGTGAAACGCAAAACTGATCAGCACATAACTTTGTACAGTCATTTCGTTTACACCAGTCAAAGTTTAGCATAGATATCAGCCATAAGCAAATTGTAATTGCAATTACGTATCCAGTTCACTCACCAACTTGTCTTGGCCCAAAAACAGCGATGGGACCTTTTGGTCTTCGAGTTAAGCTGCCACCTGTCTACCTGTCCATACAGTGGCGGCTTCACATTGTCCCTATTTTTCACTGCAGAACGTCAAGCAGAGAAGCTGTAAACATCAATATTTATAGTCTTTCGTTTGATCCGACCGGGAATTGAACCCGAATCTGCCGTTTCAGTAGCAGACGCTTTACCCACTCCACCTCTGGTCGGTTTAAAAACTGTTTAAAGTGTTAATGCACATGCCAACTCCTACACAATTTTTAATTGCTTCCTTTTAACAGAGAATCAAGTAACAATTAGCAATCAATCCACTGAAGTCTGGTATATTAAAAACAAGTAGAAACTGCAAAGCTAAAATAACTTGACAATTAGTCAGGAGTCAGGACATAAACCTTTATCTAACCCATTCTATTTTAACGTGAGAACTGGACAACAATCGACCAGGATGCATTTGAATGAAGTCTTATAATATCTGTAATCTATTTTCGTTTTTACGCTTTAAAAGCCGGCTTTGTCAGCAATGATTCGTAAGTAGAAACTCGTAACGCTCAGCAATTAACAAAAGATTTTGATGCACCCCCGTGTCTATCTAACTTTTTTTTTTCCTACAAGCTTTTGCTTCGAGTTGAGGCAGCATTTTTGCGGCAAAACAAACCGGCGTGGCAAAATGTGGCTGATTGTGGCACACACGACGAATTAGAAATAGTAGTGGGATCTTTCATTAACAGGTATGTACAATTGTACAGTTGTACACTTGTACATGTACAACTGTATGTGTACACTTACTTATATTTCCGTCATCGGGAAAGGAAGGAAGGTTAAAGACCACATGTTCAATGTTACTGTTGATATCCTCCGCTGACAAGGTGTCGTTTAGTAGAACGTCTAAAAGTATGAATGAAATTAATGTACTAGCAAAACTACATCAACCTAACAATGGACTATTTAACAACGGATTTTACACGGGATGAGAGGACAAGATGCCCACACTTCTATTTAACTTCTTAACCAAAAGTCATTGGAATACCATATTTGGCACGCAGGTTGGCGTTTAATAACATTTTTCGGAAAAACTGGGTTAGAGTTTATGACAGATAATAGTGACGTGAGGGTCATATTTTAGAAAAATAACGTCATTGTTTCAGTTACATCATAAGCGATTCAAATTTTGCACATAAACCTAAGTTAAGTACTTACGTCACAAAAACGCTTCATGACGTCATTCAAGTTAAATATGGCCAAAAATGGTCCGATTTCGGAAAGCATTGGTCAAGCGGTAACGCGTTCGTCTCGGGAGCAGGGGGTTAGAAGCTCAAATCTCAGGCAGGTCAAATAGACAGTGTTGCCAACGGCTTGCCACCGATGCAGCACTTCTTCGAAAGGAGCTGTGTTGCCAGCAGGCGCAATGGTCCGGAAATGGGCCCCGCAAACTCGTCACATGCTTCGGCGTAAATGTAACACAGCAAGAACAATGAAACATTTAACTTCCGTAAACCTCAAAATTGGGAAACTTTCCCTTACCTTTACTAACTTTAAATTTTCAGGAGTTATTTGTGAATAAATTTGACTCTAACTCAAGTTGACTTGGACAAAAAGCGATTTACCACAAAAAAACAAAAGAGGTATTTTACTTCATGTGTAAAATAAGGTTAATCTAAATTAAAGTAAATAAGTTTAAATTTTTCAACGCAGTTTTATGCGTGTTTCCGTATTCTTGCCTTTTTCGATTGGTTTACAGCAGATCCGCCAAAATTCAAAAGCTTCAGCGCAAAATAATCGGTAAAAACCAATTAGGAAAATAACCTAAATTGTGCTAGTTTTAGTTTGCCACTTCTTTTTATTTTTCTTTTTGCAGAGGAGATGCAGACTCGGCGATCGTGCAGCTTTGGGGTTCTTTACCTTCTTATATATCACGTAAGAAATGTGACAATAAAACATATGAGCTGAACTTATTATTGTATTAGTGTTTAAATACACATAATTTTCTACAGACGTGTTCATTTGGCACGAACGTTGGATAATGAACATCGTCTTGTCAATAATTGTTGATGATGCTAGTAAGCCGTTAAAGACGACTAACTTTTTAACTGAAACTAAACTTATCTAAACACTTGCATTTCATTTAGAACAATATTATCATTTGCAGTTTGTTTTTCAAGCAAAGTATTTTATTGCATGAGCAAACCAAGGACAATAAAGTGACTGAGGGACCAGAATCCTGGGTTTTCGTGCCCCCTTTACTCCAAAGAAGCCGAGTAGCATTTTTACGTTTTTCCATTAAATTATAAACTATCATTTTATTATCGTTATCTTAAGTTGAATACAATACTTTGACGATTTCACAGCCTCTCTGGTGTAATGATTGAAAGGTGCAAGTCTGACAAGTCTTTCGCTCCAGTTCAGTTCCCGCTGCGCTCTTTTATTCTCTTTCTGCATTCGAGCTACAGTAGGTAGCATTTATAATTAACCAGCCTGAGAAGCAGAAATCGATATGCTACAAGAAAAGCCAAAAAGGTACATTTAAGAAATATGGGGCTGGACAGAACCAACCAAGGCAACGTACCATCTGACGATGATCCGTCCTTGACCGTCATTCCATGGCACTCGGATGAACTAGTCCTCCTGGTGACCGGTGTACTGGGAGGTGTCTCGATGACAACGTCTTTTATATCTGCACGGATGAGAATAGGTGCGGTGGGGCGGTGCTGTCCGTTTTTGTTTTCCATACTTGTACGCCGTGTTATAGATGACTGTCTCTCCTTAATTTCCATGCTTTGCCGCCGATTGACCACTACAGTCTTGGAACGCAAGTCGAGGGGGCGGTTGAGAATGGGGAGGAGGTTCTCACCAGTCGATCGTACTTTTCCAAACGTCCTGAAAGTGTTTTAGTCGTGCGAATAAAGCCTTTAAAAGCAGTTTTTGTGACTAACATCCAACCTCTCCCCCCCTGAAAACAAACATACCAAGACATTTACGCGCTGCCGTTTATGCGTATGGCATTCAGGCGCTAGGAAGTTTAAATTTATGCGCTGGAAAGTTTAAATTTACGTTTATGTGCGCACGGGACGTTATGTATTGAAATATTTAAACGCTAGGACGTTTCTGCACTGGGACGTTTATGCACTGGAGCCAATTTCTTACTAAGTTTTAAAATTTTCCATAAACCTTAGAAGCGCCTTAACGTCCGCACACAAACGTCCTAGATCGAAATAAACTATCTTTAATCAAAACGTAAAACTAGTTTAAATGAATAACGAAGAGGCAATTTTATCGAAATTCCCTTATCTTCTTTTAAGAAACATCACAGTGTCCAGTGGCGGTAATAGTTAACAGTAAGCAGTAAGCACGGTAGCACATAGTAAGTTCTGTGAAGTTGTTAAAAGATACAGTAGCCCATTCTAGCTCGCAATAGGTATTGTTTAATGGCTAGTAACTTCAACTTTTAGTAGCTGAAGCGATGTTTGAAAACATTTTAATTCAATCAATTCGCGAATCCGTTTGAAAGGACAACTCGTTAACTTTGGCGCAATAAACATAGTCGAGTTCATTGAACGAAATTGATTCGTTAATCATTACAAATGTTAGTACAAACAATAGCATTGAAGAAACGTCACTATAGGTGAAAACTAACACCGCTGCAACTCTCAAGGCAATGCTAGCAAAAGTAAAAAGCTCAGCAATTTACTGCATATCCTTTCCGGATGCAGGCAATCCATTCAACAACGTGCTGAAACTAACCACTCAGAAACATGAATAAGTGCTAATAAACCAACCTTCTAGCCCTGATCTTGTCAGCTCCACTCCTTCTGTGTCTAGCGTTAGCCACTTTACTGAACGTGTCGACCGTTCGTCGCAACCGTTCTTTCACAAATTTCTTGAACATGTACGTCTTCACAACCTGAAACGCGATTAGTTGAACAACTAATTTTGTCGGCAGCGTGGCAGAGAGGTTAAAGACGTCGTTTTCACGACGACCCCGATCGCATGATCTCGGTTGAACTCGAACCCCGGTCACGTTGTTGCTCATTAGATAAGATGCTATGTGATAATTATCTCTGCAAAGTGGCTTTGAACAAGCAGCAAATTTACGTGGGAAGAAGTAAATCGGAAAGCCTTAAATACAGTCAACTCCTAAGCAAGTGACGTCGACTCGTCTAAAGTAAAAGCGTTATCGCCGCTTTTCCGAAAGTGGAGATAAGAATCAATCAATTCTGAATTGCAAATGCTGGCATAATGAACGCCAGTCTTCACTAATTTCAATATTCAACTTAAGTGGCGGCTAATATCTTGCACTGCGTAGTAACCATGACAACGACCAACGAAATGAGTTCCGGTTTTGCTCTATTTGAGCGAGTCGTCAGTCTGAATATTTTTGATCTGATACTCAGAAAAAAACGCGAACGTAATTCCGTTACCTTGATGTAAAATGGTCGATCGTAGCCGGTAACCGTGTCAAAGAACTCATCCGTTCGAAACTGGTTAACTTCGTGGTCGAGGTAGTGGAGCGTGTTGCTGGAACGAGACAACAATGTGTGACGTTGCAGTTGCATATTTATGTCCCAGCTTCAGACGTTAACAAGAGGTAATACCTACTGGATGACACGCACACAGTTCTTTATGACGTTACGATACTAACTGCCTGGATGAATCACCGCCTGTATAAATTTAGAAGAATTTACGGTGGTCCAATGTTTAGATGAATTTTTTTTAATTCTTTTTCATTGAATTTGCCTCTGAGTTTGCTTCTTGATCGAAGCCATCCAGCAGAGGTAATCAAAGCATCATAACCATAGGCACCAACAACGTGGTCACGGTACGGGTTGAACCCAGATCATGCTATCATAATCGTCGTAAAAATTACATCTTAACCTTTCGGCCCCGCAACCGACTATTAAGAAGACGTTTCGACGTTGCAACTACGTCACTGTTAAACCCACACAAGTTTACTTTAAAAACCAAATTTCAAAATACGCGTAAAACACTTGAAATTAATCATGATCATAAATACCTGAATAAATCGACCATCATATCCATAAAAATATTCTGTATTTTTCTGTTCATTTCGTACTTCTTCATAGTTCTGTGCTGGTGGATTTCAGCGAACGACATTAGTGTGGGGTGCTTCAGATGCTCGGTGTCAAACAAGGGCAGTTCGGCTAATCTGTTAAAAAGGTGTATGTTGTATAGACGCAGCAGAGCACGATATTGCAAACGGATATTTCCTGCTACAAACCCGACTTCGAATTCTGGGAAATTGAGGTATGAAACAAGCGGCGGTGTTGAGCAGCTTGCAGGGAATGCAGGGCTTTACTAATTTTTTTTCAGTCATTAATCGATCATTGATCCATATTTTTGCGAATGGCCGAAAATAATCAGGCAATTACTTCCAATGACCAAAAAAATGACAAGATTTTGAAATTCCTGTATCGCGTTCGCAATGATGAAAATGACCGAAATAAATTTTGAAATGACCGAAAAATTATTTCTAATTTTGTACATTGGACCGAAATTTCTGAGCAAAATAAACCCAGGAGCGTTGAGTTAGTATTCGGCAGTCGCTGGCAAGACGAACACGTGTCCTTGAGAAGACAGTTGACGCTTACTCATTAGGCCAAACAGTTTATCAATAGTGGAATACTCTTGAAAACTTGACTGCTTCTACGTTGGTCAGACTTAAAGAGTCGTGTGTCACGCCAGCGTCAATTAACTTTAATCCATGGATTTATAAAATTTTAAATACAAAGCTTGAAAAAAATAGCCGAGCAAATTGCTATAATCAATTTGAGAATTGCTTCTCTTTAATTTACGAATTCATTTTATATTAATCTAATAAGTTCAAGGATGTAAAAATGGAAACTTGGTAATCTTCGGATTAAAATTAATCCAAGGTGGTACATACAATCAAAAGAATGTTTGGTATATCCACATGATTAAATGAATCAGTACTGAGCAAACAACTGTGAAATTTCAACTTGTAACATAAGTTGTTCTCCGTTTACTGGCCAATGAATGCGCTATCGTTTTAAGTTTTCACTTTGCACGAGTCATAAGGAAATCGTAAAATGGTTACACTTCAACTAAAACAAATGCATGAGCATGAGATTGGAATAACTATGATCTTGATTTATTTTATCGTGAAATTTTTATTTTGGGTTCCTTGACCGAAAAAAATATGACCGAAAAATTTTCAAATATTTTAAAACATATTTCTGCACGCAAACCTTAAAATCAGGTATTGAAACTCACATACCATGAAATTTTTGAAATAATTGGGAAATAACTTCCAAATTCAAACATTTTTACCGAAAATTCGAGCGAAAAAAAAACAGCGCGTAAGGTGTCAAAAATATAGCGAAGGGTCTTGTACTGTTTTCACATGTCCAACAAATGAATAAGCTTTATGATGTTAATAGGACAAAATCTTCGATTTTTTTGGGCATTTATGTCCTAGAGCAGTTAACAGTGGTTCTCAAACTAGGGACCGCGGCCTTTAGGGGTCCGTGAAGCAATTTCAGGGGCCGGCGAAGAGGTCTAAGATACGCCGTATGCAAAAAGTTTATTGATTTAGTAAAAAAAGATAGGAATGTAAAATGTGTTTTTCTTAAAATATGTTGCAATGCCTTTTGGATTCAAATGGCTAAGTCATACTCTGCTACATCAAAGATGGCTTAAGAGTTGTTGATTTAATTTCGTACCACCTACGAATGCGAAAAAGCGTTTTCCATTTTGGCTATTTTCCAAACAAAATCTCGAAACAGGATGGATGTGGACACATTATGTTGCCCTAGCCAACACACAGTCCATCAACACAGAGAGTTGCTAAAAGACAAGTAATATTATACGAGCACTTCATCCAATTAAATGAGTTTGTAAATGATTTTGTAGGTGAAATTTGCTTTTTTTTTCTTTTCGGATTAAATGGCCGTTTGCGTATACCATTCCACCTAGCATGTTAAATGTCTTTATAGCTAGACTAGGTTTCTCTTTTTTTTTTTTTTGCTCAATTCCACAACAAAAACATAGAAGCAAATGCGCAAAGTCAGCCAGGCAACAGCAAGGACAACGCCAGGTTATTTAAGATTGCTACCAAATCAGAATTCATGCTTAAATATACACGGAACCGAGAATGGTAGAAGATTGTAAAGGGACCGCTAAGCAAATTTCTTTCATAAGTTTGATAACCATTGTCCTAGAACGTCACATAACGTAGTAAGAAAGATAAGCAAAGGTGATAATTAAAAGGTGCGCACCATTTCATACTAACAGTAAGCGAGAGCGGCGCCACTGATATATGATCATTTAACTACTAATACTGATTTACCGATCAGCGGTCGGTTGGATTGAGTGTCTGCACTTGAAACAGGTGACTCAAGTTCGATTCCTGGTCGGGTCAAATCAAAAATTATAAAAACTGTTGGTCAAAGCTTACCGGCATTAATAAGCTCAGTGTCAGGCTTCCATCAAGCACTGTCAAGCTTCCATCGTGTGTGGTAGACAGGTGGCAAAGCATGACTCGAAGACCACAAGGTAACTTGGTAAATAAAAATGTTATCATAATTACACAACGACGAGTAGCGGGAACCGCGCGACTTTCGTAGTAGCACGTATCAACCTCTAGCTAATTCTGTGTGACGAAACAATTTCACGTTTAAAATCAATTTTAGAAAAAAACTACACAAAACGCTTGTAGTTACCGTTTAATGACTTTCTCCGTGATACGAAGTGGAAGATAACACTCCACCTTGTCGAGGGGCTCTACTTTGCTCTCCTCGCCCCCCTTTCCCGGGGTTAGCGAATCGTAGGAGGCGCAAGCCAGCGCCTCGCCAGTGTCGAGGTCGATCAATATCTGGTCGTTTTCAACCTGTCAGAAAATTAATTTCAAATCCAAATCTTTTATTTTACTCACTGTATTACGCCGAAGCGTGTAACGAGTTAGTGGGACCCATTTACGCTTCATCGGCCGTCAGGCAAAACAGTTCCTTTTGAAATGTGGCAGTGGTAACAAGTCGTCGGCAACATTGCGTTCGATTTGACCTTCCCGGGATTCAAAGTTTAGAACCTCAGCCCTCCGCTACAGCGAAAAACGCGTTACCGTTCGAGTAAAGTTCAAAAACCAGGCATTAAGCTTTCAAGCTGAATTTGATCTGTACCACATATATTTATTTCAACCATCTGAGAAATGAAGATGCAATGTTACAACGTTATGCAGTCTCTAAATTATTCTACCCCGTACATTTGACCTTGTGATGTCAACTAAGCATATTCAAGACCATTGACAATTTAGTCAAGGCAACTGCAGGCTATCGTCTTTTAGCTAAACGCAATGCTGTCACAAGCGGCGCTATTTTTCTGCACCTAGGTGATCCATCAAGTTTCACGGTCTATCAAAAACAGGTGCGCTTTACCTCTTTAATTTTTTCCTTGTGCATGGCGTGGCAGCCCATGAGAAAGATACCAGGACAAGCGACAAAGTCGATGCGATCAGAGAATAAAAGTGGAACATACTGGTGTGGCCAATGAAAAGGAGTAACGTAATGCAGCAACGCCTGCCAAATCAACGTTAATATTTGTTGCTGTAGTGCATACTTAAATTTTTGTTTCAGCTTCAGATTTTCAAGTTGTTCTAGATTTTTACTATCTACTGATGATGATTTACTTGCTTGGGTTAGAAACATTTTATTTAAAGGTATATATTAAGGCTGTTTGTCATTCAAATTTTCATTAGTTTCTATAGAAACGATAAAACCATCATCGCTACTTCACCCAAGCCTATGAACCAGGCACTCTGCGTCTGTTTAACCCACACCACAACACAAAGAACTTTGGAGTCTATTTCAAAGTCTTTGGTCAGATTAGTTCAGGTCAAGTCAGGTCACGACAGATGCACTGCTTGGTCACAATTGAAAACAAAACTTTTCCAATGTTAAAAAGACTGACTGTCAGCTCTGGAATCAAAATGGGAGCAGCTTGTTGATCAAATCTCATTACACTGATAATAACAACTACATTCAAAATAATCTAAAAAATCTCACCTGCATTGCGACGACAATAAGTGAGTGATTATTTGAAACAAACACTACTCGTTGTTCAAGGAGAATGCAAGCTAGCACCTAAACAAAAATAAGCCTAGTAAATGTTTAACGACAGATCTCTATCTTCGGCCAAACTTATTGCCTATAAAAACGTAAATTTTCGGTTTTAATTTCGGGCAATACTAACATTTTAGAAACTTACACGCAACTATGGAAGAATAAAAGAAATACAATCACAATTTTTTAGCACTTAGATCTGAAAAAGCACTTACGGCATTAACAAAAATTCCGACAAATTTTTTTGTAGCTTGTGCAGAGTCACTTTACTTCCATGAGGATGGTTCAAAATAACAGTTGCTTGCTATATAATAATTTGTTAAGCAAAAAACAGTGCGCGTCTTTACGAACGAATTATAATACAAACGAGCGTAACTCTCAATTCGATCTTTTGCATCGTTATTGGAGCGTCGTACCTGCAGCAGAGTTTGGTAGTTCTGCCTAAACACGAGAAGAGGAACGCTCAAGTCAATATCGACCACATTGTTCTGCTGATTGATGTCGTCAGGAGGGAACATTGTAAACGTGCAGCTGCTCAGTGTAAACGTCTACAAACATGTTGTGTCGGTCAGCGGGTTGAGCGACTGCAGGTTAAACGGTAAAGTCGATATCGATTTCCAATCTGGTCAAACCAACTACTTTGTGGCGCGGCGTTTACAGCGTTTGCGCTTGATGTCAAGCATAAAAAATATGCATTTTGGACTTTAGCTGTGTGTGGTAGAGAAAGACTGCAAAGTACCTCGATGAATTTAGTCAATATGTAACTATAATATTGTTGGCGTTGCAGATAATCAGCCGCTTTTGAGTTATAAACGATTTTAATGAACTTCAAACACAGGTATGACGCGAATCGTTGTGAAAAAAAAGATCCTACAGGCGAGCAGAGTGCGAAATCCTAATTACGTCAGCAAAAGTAGTGCTCTCTTCGTGATTGTGCTTGTGTCTCTTTCAATAAAAAAAAATCAGTGATTGTACTGTACTAAACAATGGCATGCCAAAAATGACCCAAGATGTAATTTACTAAAAACCTAATAAATTGACATAATAAGTGCTTAGCCTTCGACCGAGTTTACCCAAACACAGTTTGGGTTTTCATATTTACTTTAAATAAAACGTGCAAATTATTAAAAAGATATCCTTTCGAACTGATTGCATAGCCATTGTACATCAGTATAATAATACATCTTTTTACTGTTTTCGGGTCGAGCTAACTGTTATAAAAGATAAATTAAACCTACAAAGCAGGACTTACAATTCTGATTCCCGGAGGGGGGCAAGGCACCACAGATAAACAAGTAACGTACTTTTCAAGTTTCTGGCGTAATGATTGATACATTGGCTCTCTTTTCCATTCCTTGTATAAGCTGAAAATAATTTCCTGATATTTCTTGAGGTTTTGTAACTTCTGCTTGCACCATGCACATTTTGAAGTGCAGACCATTGAGTTGTTGTATTGCCCGTCAAGGACACAACAATTATTCTTCTGTTGTTGGATCATTCACAGACTACAAAATACTTTTGAAAAACATTCCGGGTCTTTCAGTCTATTCAAATGTTATTTTCATAATTCAAACTCAATTTTCTAAACTTAAATCTGCCATGAAATACCGCCATCGCGGACACATATTTACGTTTTGTAGAGGAAGTTACAACAACTCTTTCTTTTTGCTCAATCTATTCAGTTTATTACGCCATTTTGACGAATTCACAACGTCGCCACTTTGACGCCGCACCGGCCAAGGTTAGTCGAGCGATAACTCGTTTGTCTCTGCAGCGGGTGGTCTGAGATTCAATTTATGAGCTGGTTAAATCGGACACAAAGTGTTGCCAAAGGCTCGCCACCGCTGCGACATTTCTTCGAAAGGTCCTGTGTTGCTCTGGTGTAACGACACGGAGATGGACCCTGTAAACTCGTTCTACGCTTCGGCGTACCGGTAATATAGCGAGTATAATGAAAGATTTCATTTAGTCTATTTGACGCAATGGTAAAACGCTCGCTTGTGTGTTCGATTCCTGTTGTGGTCTTTTATGCTTTTCTGCAGAATTAGAGTTGAGGCACCAGTAGTAGCCTTAGAAATAGCAAAAACTTGACAAAAGGAAAGGCACAAAATCTTGCACGCACCCCCCACGTGCACTTGAGAGTTGTCTTGATCAATTTCTCAGCAATGCCGTCCACTGCTGACAGTACTTACCAAGAAAGTGCATCTTTTAGCACATCGAAATATGGGACGGTTGAAACTAAACAAACACATAACGGAGTGTAACATTTGATGGATTCGCTTGAACTTGTTGATGATGAATACGACAAACTCCAATACGTATCACCAGTGTCAGTAACAATCTACAACGCAAAAACAAACTGCTTTCGAACATATTATGATGATGATGATGCTTGGTGGAAGTGTAGCCAAGCAAGAGCTTGTCAATGGTCGTACGCAAAATGGAAGGCTATATTTCACCAGAATTTTCTATCTACTTTTTGATTAATTCCGATTCAAACTTTACCCAAATTCGAATGCTTAGTCTAAAACTAACCTAAATCGAACCGTAACCGAAACCCTATAGCTAAGTTTTAGAAACCCTAATCTTGAATCTTAAAAAATCGAATGAAAAATACGCGAGTGAATATTCCTCATTTTTGTTTTACTTTCTTAGTAATCACTATCAGTTAAGAATCTCTTATCCTTCGTGAACAGAATGTAGTGCAGCCATTGTCAACAAACTGACCAAAGCATTTTGCTGTTGCAAATATATTGTTCCAGTAATTTTATCACCTCAACAAAAAGTGGTTGTAGACTTCTACCTAGCTCCTTTCTAATTCTTTCAATTTCTTGAGATATGTAAAAGAAAAATATGGACGTAAATTGGACTCAAGTGCATTTTTTTTACACCGACGCGAATGGGTTTCGTTAATGGGTCGCAGACTTAATCGTAGCTTCTTTGGGCTAACCCGGTTTGCATTTTACAGTACATACATTATTATAGAAAGTGTTCAAAAAAACTTATGGGCATGCCAATGTACAATACATAAGGGCAACACGCAAAAAATACATTAGTCAAAATTCGTCCGATTTTATTTTTATATTTTTGTTCAAACAAAAGACAAGTTACAACAAACAACGTGCGCTTCAAAGCCTACCAACTCTGGGTAAAAAGGCAAAATCAGAAATGTAATAGTCGGAAAATGTGGTCGTGCTTACAAATGGACTAGATTGACGTGAACAGAGACAAATTATCCACTTTTGGCGCTTGAAAAGGGGATTTCCCGAAGACAAAAATAAAATTTCGGAACTCAGCAAGTCAAAATAAGTTTCAATACCTAAAGCTTTTGAAACAAAAATTCAATCGAACCAAATTTTGACGCTACGCAAACCACACTGTAGATGAATGCAATCACTTTATTAGAAACAGCATTAAATACTCTAATGCATTTCATAATTGATTAAGAACAATGTGCCGAGAAATTAATGATAAGCTACAGACAGTATTCAGAGTTTGAGGCACAATCAAACCTATGATTAACAGCCTAAGACATACTGGTTTGGAATCGACTTTCGTCTTTTATTCCTCGTCAGTTAAGACGTTAGTTCTCGTTAGTTTCATGCGATAAAGATTTAATTAATAGCCTTTACTTTTATTAAGTAAAGATTTCTCAGTTAAGATTTACTTCATCTGACTAAAAGTGATTGGCAAATATTTATGCAATATAAACATAATCGGTAAAGATTCATTCATCAATATTATTGATAAATCGGCAAACATGTATGTTTTGAAAGTTTTTATCACTGGTAATATCGGTCGTTTTGGCCTTGCTAGCCTTACTGATGAGCCCCGAAATTGGCGAGACAGCCGTCTAAGGCATGCTATTTGTACCAGTATATATCTCTTGTAATATTGGCATGCTATTTGTACAAGTGTATCTCTTGTAATCTCTTGAAAAAAACTGTTAACTTTTTATATTCTCCTTTGGTCTGGTTAATTTGCGATTCTTTGCTTTCTACGCTCATGTTTATACTTGTAGTCCTAGCTACCGTGACGAGGAATAAAAGAGGACAGTCGATTCCGAAACAGTATGTCTTAGGCTGTTAATCATAGGTTTGATTGTGCCTCAAAGACTCTGGATACTGTCGACAGCTTAACATTTTAGAAAATTGTTGATAGTCAATCTTAACGTTTTATACTGATTTGAAGTGTCCAGCGGGGTTACGGTACGATTTATTTGAATTGTTATATTTGGGCTCTTTTTTAAATGCCCCTCCCTCTCATGTATAATAGGCCACAGGGTATCAAATAAAAATATAAAAATGCGTGAAGTGAGAAAAAACTTTTAGCACTGATTAAATAAAACAAACCGGGATAGGTAGTATACATCAAGAACTGATTTTATACCAAAGTTTTGAAACTGTCTATTTTTGAATACTTTATGAACCGTTTAACAGTGGACAGTCAGTATATGATAAACTAAACTTACCTTAGTTGCATAAAATGGCCGGAAAAGACGAAGGATGACGGCGTAATGACGGGAACCACTGACATCAGTCAGGACGGCAAGATGTGTCTGAGGATGCTGAGCTTCTTTGAATACTCGAGAATCATCTACATAAAAACTGGTTAGCGTGCCAACTGCCAAGCCATGCAAAAAAATCGTTTACCGCCTGGAAATTCATTTATCCTAGTTCAAGCTTAAAAGTTTGTTTGTTTTTTGTTTTTTTCTATTATTTGTTGGTCATTGACGTAAATTTTTGGTGAATGACAAAAATAATCTAACCACTAAAATTTAGCAAGATTTGTATTCAAGATCTAAAATAGGCAGCAATGATAAAAAAGAGCGAAATATATTCTGAATTTGGTATATTTCTGAAGAGTTTTCCTAAACTTTTAATTTAAGCCCAAAGATGGACCAGATCTTGTGGTTGCTGTATATTGCTACTGTTTGGCACAAAAAGTCGACCTCTTTGCCGAAACTATAAATTCTGAAAAGACCGAAAAACTAATACGTTCAAATTCCGACATTCGTCGGAAAATTTTGAGTGAAAAAATAAGCCCCAGGCTCGAAGCTGAATTATAGATTTTTTATTTTTTCAAAACAGACAGACCTAAATGCCCTTCAAAAGGCTTACGGCACAGTAACAACACCAACTACAGGAAACGCATCTGTGTTGTGATATCAGAGTTCTCGACAAGGGATTGGTAAACTCTTTCTCGTTTTTGTTTCTTTGTTGTATCTGCATTTTTGATCATACATAAAGCAGCAGTCACGCAATCGAGTTCACCAATAAAAGAACAGAAAATCCTTGATTAAATTATCGACGTTTTTGACCTTGTCTATTACTACTAATGCTTGAAGGGAGGACTTTGCTGACCGTTCGTACAGAACTCTGCTGCTACCACAAAATATGTTAGAAGTGACAATTTTTAACCAAAAAGTTTTAAGCTAAAGATAATAAAACAAAAATAAAGAATATATAATTTTTCATTCACGCATTTTTCATTTACTTCTTTAAGAGTTATAAACAAGATTAAGGCTTGCATTAGGGTTTGGGTTAGAGTTAGTTTTAGAGGAACAATTTTAGTTTGGATTTCATTTAGGTTACAATTAATAAAAAAGCAGATATAAATTTCCGATAAAATAATTTCTTTCAACTCGTCAACTCTATGTCAATCAAACGCTAATGCCTTTCGTAAACCAATCTCGATTAAATCACAAAACTACTGGCTCTTTTTTGTAAACAATCACGAAAAAAACTTTTCTGAACCAAAAAATAATTTCGACCTCGATTCTGCAGGTTTTCTTGTCTATAACCACTGATCCTGGTAGCTTGGACTGGGTTTATTTTATTGCTCAGAATTTTCGGTAAAAGGTGCAAATTTGCAAATATTTTTCTCTGGGGTGTAAACATTTTAAACTCGTTTTTGCGATTGCGAGCGTAATTTTAGCGTTATTACTGTAAATACGCAGTTTTCTTTTTTTTGTGTGTGTGTCATTGTGACCGAAATAGCGAAGTTTTTTAGCTATTCACTAAAGTGGATACTGAGAAGTAGGGTTTTATAAGGTTGATTTGTAATGCCCTACATCCAAAATTTTTTGGATGCTAATTGAAAAAGAATCAGAATAACTGACTTTTAATGCAATCTACATTAATCTTACAAGGCAAGCACACGTAAGGAAGGTTGCTGAGGAAATCGGTGGAAACAGGAACGGTCTCTTCTTTGTTCGCACGTTTTCTTAGTTGACGAACGGATCGAGAACGAGACAAACTTGGAGGTATTCTACAACAACATGTTCATTGTGTTCAAGTACGGTAATTATACAACAAATGACAATACCAGTACTAAGTGAAAGTGGGCTTCTTTACATTAGTAGTATCTATGTAAAAAACAAATTTTTATCAACTTTTACTATTGCATTTAATTTAAAAAAATTGAAGCAACATTTCATAGACTGGTTGTTCTAAATCGACATAATAGACCTATTCACCTATAGTATGGCATAGTACGTTAGGGTTTGATTTAACGTTAGGGTTGGCAGTGGTGTACTATGCCTAATACGTCATACTACGTCTATTTAGAACAAGGTAGTGACTATTTCATCGAAAATTTTCAAGTTAAAGAGAATAAAACGAAAATGAGAAATATTCATCCGCGCTTTTTCATTTGCTATTTTGAGGTTAAAATTAGGGTTTAGGTTAGGGTGTGGATTAGGGTTCGATTTGGGAATAGTTCTATAGTAAGCATTTGAGTTAGGGTTAGATTTGAGTCAGAATTAATAAAAAACTAAATAAAAATTGCCGGTGAAATAAAGCCTTCCTTAGAACAATCCTTTCGTAGACAGCTTGCAAGTTTTTCAATTAAAACAGCTGCAATATTGTCTTAGAACCTAGTTCTTTTTTTTTTTGGTGTTGTTTTTTTTTTGTTGCTCCAAATTTTAGTTTTTAATCAAATGGGATAAACTAAAAATATTTTTCAAATCAAATCTTTTGTTATACTTGCTGTATCACGCCGAAGCGTGCAACGAGTTTGTGGGGCCCATTTCTGCATCATTGCGCCCAGGCAAGTGACAACACAGCTCTTTTCGAGAAAATATTGCAGCGGTGGCAAGATTGAGCAGCCAGCCTAAGATTTGAACCCCAGACATCCCGCTCCAGAGACGAACGCGTTACTCCTCAACCAACTGGTCGGTTTTAATATTTTTTCAGTGACTTAAAAAAAATTAATGTGAGTATTGTCACAACAGCAAAAAAAGATTTAGTTATTGCCACAATTACAAAAAAGCTGATATGTAAAACAACGTAAAATGCTTTCAACTTTTTAGTCATTTTGACAGATAATACTAAAATGTTTTTGAAGTCAATAAAAATAAATTTAAGCCAAGCTGAAAAATGATTGTAAATAAAACCAACCTTGTACCAGTTGATGGTTTCTTGGGCTTTGCTTCCTCACGCTTTCCTCGATTAGCCCCTTAACCCAAATCAAAATCATTTAAGTATGCTGGGGAGTAACAACCAGACAGAAATATAATTAAGTATAAAAATGGATTTAAATACAATAGCCTATACTGATTCAAAACCCAGTAAAACTAACCAAAAATGAAACAAGCTAAAAATATCATTAAGTTTTTTTGATCTATACAGTATACTAAAACATGGCAAATTAAAGTTTGCCTTTTTTTTTACCTTAAAAACATTTTTACTGCCTCTTGAAAAAAGTTGGAAAACGCAGAAGATTCATAAATCACATCGTTTCTTGAGCTTATACATTACAGCATCAGAATTGATGTACTGAAACGACTACTGAAGGCAAAATCAATGGAGGTATGCAAAGTTAGGGCAATCGTTTTACATTATTAAAATTGGTTAACACCATCTTTCTTGACCTAGCTGTTCCAGAGATATTCTACTTAAAACATGACATACGGGCAGTGCCGTCGCCAGAACAACCAAAGTGAGGGGCCACTTGCCGAAAGTGGGGGCGGCATTAAAATATACTGAAATTTTTTACATAAAAACTGATATTTTACCGCTACAAATTATGCGCTGCTTTAACAACTCTATATTCATATCTGAAAAACGAGATGTATAAGGCCGGTATCGTTTCTAAGATCGTTTTGTATCCGGCCCAGATAATTGCCTGAAAAGTCTGTTCTGCAACAGTGAATGCTACCAGAAGCGCAACTAGGCTTTTGATAAGAGGGAGGGGGCTTGAACCAAAATTAAATTCTTTTTGCACAAACTTGTCTAATTTAGGCCCCATGCTTAACAAAGTGATGCAGCTCAAGTACATTACAGAGGAGTCCTGGGGGGCGGAGCCTTTAGCCTCTGGGTGATTTTTGTGATTTTGCGACAAAAATAGCAATATTAACGCCATTTCGTTTTTGAAGCCTTAAGAACAACTACAAAAACATCCTAAAATTCAGAAGTCAGTGAAAGAATTAAATTGCCTAGCTCCTTCTGCCCCCCTATACTTCAGGTCAAATTCAAAACTTATTTAAGCGCTTGTATTTTAGGGTGAAATCTTTTAAACGATTTGGCTAAAGAAGTCCCTTCCCTCTAGTTGTGCCACAGACTGCGACCAAAAAAAATCCTGCGTGTTCTGAAAAAAAAACTACCAAAAACTTAAAAAAACAAAAGCTGCTGGTCTTCTAAAATTTTTTTTCACGTATTGTTTCAAGTCATGATCACTAAAGAACAGATACGGGCACGATCTTGATCTTCAAGTTCACATAAGTTTAATGATTTGATCTTGATCTTTATGATCACACTTTTTGTGTGATCTTGATTTTGAAGACCAAAATCATTTTCATTTTCAAATTTCGCGTAGGGTAAGCATCGCCAAGGCCAGGGCATGTGATATTCTGAAGTTATTTCATGGCTCCGACACGAAATGGAGTCTAAGCTGGAGAAAGTAATCCGCATTTGCCGTGACAGGTAGTATAGACAGCACAGGTACGAACCAGTACAGCAGTACCTAACCTGCTAACCTGAAGAAAAAATTAATCACAAATCAGCTTCGTTAACAATGGAAAGTTTGCAGGCTTGGGGCATCCTATTGTCAACAGCACATTTTTTTTGCACACCAATAGCAGATTATCGGTAGTAAGGAAAATCTCCAGAAACTAATACTGAAAAAAGTGCTGGTAGTGGTAGCAGCGCCAGTACCTGTAGTAGCCTAGGCAGACATGAGGACGATCTTGATCTTCAAGATCATATTGTTTTAATGATCTGATCTTGAACTTTAATATCACAATTTTTGGATGATCTGATCTTGAAGATCACAAAACAGTGGTGATTTTGCCCATCTCTGCTAACAAACTACTGGTAACGAGTCTATAGGCTTACATCCCTATTCTACGACACATCCGTTAAGGCATGTTAAGACAGATTATTGCATCATATTCTTGTACAGCAGTTTGCAGCCAGCAATTTTGCAAAGAATCATGAAAATTTCAAACGAGAATTATGTTTGAACGTTATTATTTCTTTCTCCAATATAGCCTGTTGTCTTGTGGTTACGTGATGTTCCAAAAACGTATTCTGAGTAAACTGAAATGAGGGGGCACAGCCCCTTGGCCCCCCTGTAGCGACATCACTGCATAGGGGCCTCTTAAATCAGAATTTTTATTGGCAACCCTGATGTTGATAACATTGTAAACACCATTGTAGTTCTATCCTAAAGCAACGCCACAATTAGGCTGAGTCACAGGTTAAGATAATAATATAGGCCTCTGTGGGCTAAGTTACCACATTAAAATGTCAGGGTTGCCAATACAAATTTTAATTAGGGAGGCCACTATGTGGTGTTTGACGAAGAATATTTCTGGAACAACTGGGTCAAGAAAGATGAAATCAATGCTTATCTAATATAAAGCAATTGCCCCAACTTTAGATACCCCCATTGATTTTGCCTTCAGTCCTTGTTTAAGTCAAACATTTCACAACTTTCCAAGATATTTTCTTAAAACTATTAATTGATTACATCATTACACAAACTCATAATACAAAAATTGCATTTCAAAAAAATATTCATGAGGTCACTGAAGCATGAGCTGCATGCACAAAAAGACACATTTCAGATTTAGACTAGACAACGTGCTTATAAATGCAACATATGGACAGTTAGACACAGCATCATACAAAATGTTGAATTGATGCTGCGTTAAAGACATTACAGTGCAAAATAACTGATTCCGAAAAAGAATCACAAAATCTCTCTCTAAATTCGAAAAATATTACTAGCAACTTAAACCAACTGCAAAATCTCTCTCTAAATTCGAAGAATTACTATCTGCAACTTAAACCAACTGCTACATATTATAAATATGCAAAGGTAATTCTGAATTATTCTATATAAGTAAAACAAACTCTTGGGTTTTAAGAGTTTGCACATTTCATTGTTTTGCTACTATAGTAGTCTTTTGTGAATTTTAAACCATAGTAAACTTTCAGTTGCTTACCTGTAGTGTGAAACAATGTAAGATTGTTCATTGTATCTTGAGTACCCGAAATAATGTCCAGAAGGTGTGCTTTGAAGTGAAGTTGAAAAAGTACATCCTCCTCATAGTCATTCGCTGCATTCTAAAAAAATTGCATAGCGGTACTTCTTAAGACAGGAATTGAACAAGCTGGAAAACTAACATGCAAATTACTGAAATTGATATTTTAAAACTGTGTAGTTTTAAACAGAAATAAAGAGATATTTGCAGTAAGTGTGACTCTGAGAAGTTTTGCAAGAACTGTACAGTTAATTATTCATTGAATTGGCAGGTTTGTCAAAGTGACTAGTTAAGCATTATGCACTACACAGGTGTCCACAACACCATTGATCAATCTCTTATACCCATATATTTAGAACTGTAGTACAGTAACTTGTCCAGGTGTCAGATGTGAAACTTGCCATTATATGAGTCTTACTAAATAGAAATTTTCACACAATCACACTTGAAATCTGACAATTACACAGTTTACAAATACTGATGTACAAGTGAGAAAATTAATTTTTTGGGAGTGACTATTTCAACAAAAATTTCAAAGTTAACTGTAGAAGAGAATAAAATGAAATGAGGAATACTGAACCGATATTCTGTATTCATCTACACATTTTTCAATTGCGCCTACTTGTTTAAACATTTACATAAATTTGGGTCTGAGTTCACAGTTGGAAATTACGTTAAGTTTGAAGTTAGTTTTAGAGTAATGATTGGAGTTTAGGTTAGATTTA
The DNA here is from genome assembly GCA_963965965.1 of Trididemnum nubilum. Lineage (NCBI taxonomy): Eukaryota > Metazoa > Chordata > Ascidiacea > Aplousobranchia > Didemnidae > Trididemnum > Trididemnum nubilum. Next base: position 21,244,083 of record OZ014479.1, on the reverse strand, counting down.
AGTCAGAATAAAATAGCCTAAAAAGAGTACAGTAGATAAAAATTTTTGGTAAAATACTGGTGCAGTAGCCTTTTTCTGATTTTCCCACTCAAAAATTTTCAACAAAATGTCCAAATCGAAAATAGGAAAAGGCAGAAATCATGCTAAGATGGGTTAGGATTTACCCTAATCGTCTTTTCCTACTTTCCTGCGTTTAGCATGATTTCCCCCTTTTCCTACTTATCTTATTTCTGCCTTTTAGTATTGCCCTCAAAAAATCTTTTCAATCCTTTCAAAAAAAATTGCTGTGATTACAAGAGCAATTTTTGAATTTCAGCTTTGAGCTGAAATATATAACAGCTCTGAGCTGAAATTCAAAAATACATCTGACATAGCATATTTTTTCGAAGTGACTTGCAGCTTGGTGCCTCATTACATCTGACTTGGAACATGCATGGAGCTTTTTCCTTAAATAAATATTGTTCTTTTAGATAACCAGAACTTTTTATTTTGATTAAGGTTAGATTTTGGGGAATATTGGTAGCTGAGGAATAGGGTTAGATTTTGTAGTTTAGTTTAGATTGCTATTGAGCAGCAGCATCAAAGCTCTACCATGCATGCACGAAACGTGTATATAAAATGCCTTTTTTTTCTTTTTTTATAGCCTAGTACTGTAAGTAAGTAAGAAATTCATTCGGCCTTAACCACAGACAACATTGTTCAAACAAACATTCACATACCAGAAAACTGGATAAGGCCCAGGGAGCACGAAGGAAAGTTACCGTATTGTTTTTGAGTCGAGATGCTCCCCGGTATATACTGCAACTGGTACAGTGCTTCTTTTAGCTTTGGCCAATGGTCATTCAGTAGGCTAGTTACAATAGTTCTAGTACAAATAATACCGGTACACTGGTAAGGCATTTGAGCATTCATCGTTAAACTGTTAGCTGTCAAATGCTGAATGTCCAGACAGACCTGAGATTTCCATAGCGCTAAGCTCTGAGCAAGCTGGTTTCAAAGATAAACTTTCAGGAATCAAACTGAATAGTGAAGCAGTGATAAACTTTCAAGAATCAAAACGAATAGTGAACACTCACTGGTACTTCCAAGATTCTTTTGTGAAGGCCAGTCACTTCATCCATGCCGACTACCACCGCAACTTCCAATAACCTACGCAGCAAACCACGAGATGATTTTGGATCCATTGCAACAAACAATAAGTTCTGTTTCAACTTTACTTATTTTTAATAGTCCTAGTGTAGTGTATGAGCAGATCTAGAACTTATAACTTTCAGCACTACTGTAACGTTGCATGCTACCGTACTCACCGCTAACACCTGGCAAAACAAACGGTAACGACCAGTACTAGTACACCAAAATCTATCCTACAGTACAGAACGCCTTTTTTCTTTTCAAATTTCACAGGCGTATATAAACAAGTTTTTGTTCTGTGACATCATCATTTGAAACATGTCGCGTTGAGGAAGCAATGAAAAAGTTGTCAAAATGCTACCTTACCTTGAAGCTTAAATGTTCCTAATTAGCATTGTTCTTGTTCGTTTGACTATGAATAAATATTGACTCTGGATGCAGTGTTATTTTTTGTTGTAAAGCAGAAAATATAATTTTTTCAACATAAAAGCATTGCTGTCTTGTACTGCTGTTCCAATATGTTAAAAATAATACCGATTTTATCGGTGTTCCAGGATCGTCAAAAACACTTTATTTCGATCTTATTGGGACTTCGGCGACGCTTTGCGTCGGAAGTCCTTATGGTTTTTCCGGCATATTTTACGAATTCGTAAACAAAAATAAAAAACGCTATAAGTTTGAAACGGCTGAAGGTAAAAACTTGAAATTTAGATCTTAGCTGGGGCTCCTACGAATCATTCTTAGTGCAAATTTTGAGGGCAATCGGTTATGCCATACGGGTTTCCGAGCCAAAAAATTAAATGCCAATTTTAGGTTTAAACAGCTCTAGCTCGAAAACTAATGAATAGATAGATAGAAAACAGTTTATTCGCTTGAGCAATACAAACACATACAAAACAAACACACATAAAACAAAATTACGATAAGTTTGTTCAGGCCAGGAAGCACCGACGAACCCGAAGGTTTTTCAATCCAAAGTGCTTCCTGACTTGTTACTTGACAGTGTGAAAACTTTTAAAAAAAACATCGAATTGAAAAGAAATAGAGAATTATTTTGTTCAACTGGTATTATCACAAGAGAAAATTAATGAACAGTGTTAAATTTCCAAATATGGAGCAAAGAAGGTCAAAATGATATATAGTTTTGAATAGCTTTTTGTTTTATCTTTTTTTTGAATGATAACCAAGATATTTCTTTTACATCAGGTTCAATTTTTCCCCACAATTCAATTCCTCTGTAAGTCAAAGACTTTTTCCCAGCTGAAGTTTGAACGCGAGGTTTGAAGTATACTAAGTTATCTTTTGTTCTAGTATTGTGACTGTGAATTTTTTTGATATCAACGAAACAGTCGTTGAGAGCAGTTTTAAATTTCTTATGATGAAGCTGATACATGAATTTGGCTAGTTCAAGTAGGTAAATGTCATCTAATTTTAAAAAATTTAAGGTTTTGTATAAAGAAGTCACCGGACAAAATTTGCTACTACACGTTATTGTACGAACTATATTATTTAGCTTCACATTGAGTTCTTGCATAAGTGTTTTGTTTGCCCTACCCCATGTAACCATACCATATTGAATACGGCTGTAAATGAGCGAGCAATATAACATACACAGAGTGTTCCGGTCTTAGAAATTTCGAATTCTATATAACAATCCAGAATAGCATGCTAATTGTAACGAAAGATGTTGAATATGACAAGACCAATTTAGGTTTTCGTCAATATAAATTATGAGCAATTGAGTTGTTTGCAAAGCAGTAAATAATGAGTTTTGGAATAATTCAGCCGTAGCTTGTTTTTTTTCATCCAGAGATCGATTTTTTGAAGTTCAGTATTCACTTTGTTTTGCAATTTAAAAAGGTTGTTGTCTGACATGGCCAAGAAAGTGTCATCAGCAAACAGGATAGTATCAAATTGACTAGCCAAAGGAAGATCATTGACATACAAAAGAAACAGTAGTGGCCCAAGGGAAGAACCCTGTGGCACACCATATTCAATTTTTGTCAAATCGGACTTGCAATTTTCCATCTTTGTGTATTGTTTTCTGTTGCTCAAATAACTTTGTATTAGTTTTAAGGCCAGTCCTCGAAATCCATAGAAATTTTCCATTTTGTGCAGCAAAACATTGTGATTAACAGTATCAAAAGCTTTGGTGAGGTCGAGGAATATACAACAATTGTACACTGCATCAGAGTTTTTTGTGAGCTTTTCGTAAATATTGCTGATAGCGTGAGAGGTAGAAGAATTTTGTCTAAAACCGAATTGTTTATGAGAAATTAAATGATATTTTTCAAGATAATTGTTGATTCTAGTGAATATTAATTTTTCAAAAATTTTGCTGAGTAGGGAAAGAATTGAAATTGGACAATAGTTTGTAAGCAAGTTTGAATCCCCCTTTTTGAAAACTGGAACTACATCTGCAATCTTCAAGGAATTGGGAAATTCTCCTTGATGAATGCAGGAGTTAAAAATGTTACATAAAAATGGATAGATTACAGCATTGCTCAAGTTTAAGAGTTTATTGGTTATGTCATTTTCTCTGACTGCTTTTTTAATTTTTATATTACCAATAAGTGAGTAAATCTCTTCAGCAGTAGCAGAAGAAAAAAAGAACGAGTTGGAGAAATTAGGTAATAGAGAGTGGGTAGATTCATGAGATTTAATGCTTTTACCAATATTTTCCCCAACTGTTGCAAAGTGAATATTGAAAGCTTCACAAATTTTTTGTGGATCATCTATCACTTCTTTGTCAGTGACTATTTGATTAGGAAATGTCTTTTTATTTTTTTTCAAGTTGGCCAGGTCGCCAATAATTTTCCATAGCGTAGCCTACTGGAGTTGCCTTTGCTATCATCAGTCAAATCTTTGTAGTAGTTTTCTTTAGCAAGTTTGATTTCTCGATTTAAAGCATTTCTTTGTTTTTTATATCTTCATCAAATTTCTTGTGAAGTTGTTTAAAAAGTTTGTTTTTTTGTTTGATCAAATTTAGTAGTTCACGTGACAACCAAGGTTTTTGACTAAGCTTTTTTTCTTTTCTTGAAGCTTTTTTCAGAGGAGCAAATTTGTTCACTACGATATGAAGCACTTCTTCGAATTTATCAAAAGCATCTTGAGCTGAGTCAATACTGTTTAGGTTGGCAGCAGTTAAATCATTTTCAAGTGCCCTTAAAAATTTTTTTAAATTAAAATGTTTCATGTCTCGAATTAGAAATTGGTCTTTGCTTTTAACACGAGACTTTTTGGTAGAAATGCTAACAAAAGTAGCCATATGGTCGCTCAGATCGCATAAGAGCACTCCACTAGTGTAAGAATGTGTTGGATTGTTAACATAAATGTGGTCCAGTAATGTTTTCGAGTGATCAGTTATGCGGGTCGGGAGATCAATGGCACACTTGGTCGAAGTGGTCAAGATATTGTTCACGTATTTTCGAAAGTTGTGATTGCCATTAATTTGCATTAGGTCAATGTTATAGTCACCGACAGCGTAAAAGGCAGTGTTACTATCACGAAGATCAGCGAAGATGTCACATAAATTTGTTGAATAGCTTTCATAGTCATTCACAAGTGCTGTGGGATATCGATAAATTACCCCTATCACTACTGGTCCGTTGTTAGTTTTAACTTCAATCCACATATTTTCCACAAAATTTAAATTAATATCAATGTCAGATTTTTGTTTGTAAGATAAGTTATGTTTTACGTAAAAACCGACCCCACCAGCTTTTGTTATGCTAGCACAATGGATGAAATCATATCCAGGTATGTCAGCGTTTACCAGTGGTTGACCATGTGTAAGTTTTGTTTCTGATATTGCAATGATATCCGGTGTTTCAGAAAAAGTAGCCAAAAGAGTAACTAGGCTGTCAATATTTTTTTGCAGACTACGAACATTAAAATGCAAGATAAAAAGCTCATCTGTTTTAAGATTTACCACATTGTTTAACGACTTAATATCATGATACACGCAATTGTCAAAAAAATCACAATAATTTGAGTTATCATCACAGATTCCAAAACTAAAGTTTTCATATCTCATTAAATCAAAATGTTTATCTTGGCTTGCATTAATTATTCGCGAATCGCAAAGCAAACAACTGCTGACTAGGCTTTTGTTTTCAAATGGATTATCTCGGATTTTAGAAGTCGAACAGGTTTTGTGCAAACTACGCGAACAAATGGGGCAGGTCGTGTGGTCTTTTGCGGTAATGCATGATTTCGCACACACAATACAAATAGATTGTTTCTCCATTTTGCCAGAGTTTTTAGTACAATAGTACATACCAAAAGCTAGTTTTACGAGCAGCTAACAAACTAAACATCGTTTTTGCTGCTAGAATCACTACTTAAACTGTCATAGTGGTCATCCCTATTAATAAGCAGTGGTTTGTAGTTCAGTTTAGCAAAATCCACATCTACATCCAGGCGAAATAGATCATCTGGGGGACAAAATCACGATCCAGTTGCGGTACCCTCGTCTTTACCACCATCAGTCAAGACACCCTGCTCACAAGCAGACCTTTTCATTCGAATTCTGCCGTTATATGTATGGCAGAGAACGAATTTTCCATCGCAATCATTTTCAACGTAGTTCAAAAGTTTTGAGCGAAGTGGCGGCAAGTCTTTTGTAATGAACGCATTATTAAATTTTCCATTTTCGCAGTTCTTCAGCTTAGATTTTGAAAACAAAATGTCGTTTCGAATCTTGTATTTGACAAACTTGGCAATTATTGGACGAGGTTTTGCCAATGGTGATCATTTTCTGCCCAAACGGTAGGCCCTCTGTATATCGTAACTTTCAATGTTGATACCTAGTTTTTCAGCCAGCTCAACAACCACTTCTTCTCCATCATCTTTCTTCCCCTGAGGCTCAGGCACACCATGAATCCTTATATTCTCTCTTCTGGAGTATTTTTCTAAGTTATCAATCTCCAGAATGTTCATGTTTATGGCTTGTTTAAGTTTTTCATTCTCTGATTTAAGTTCTTTAATTTTCTGATTGCTTCTCTTCAGGCTCCTTTGTAGATTTGAGACTTGCCTTGTCAGGTTTTCAACCGTATCATACATTTTGCTTAATTTTTGTCGGTCTGCTTCAATAAAGTTGCTTTGCTCTTTGCAACCAGTACTAGAGCTGGAAATATCTTTCATGTTTTGGTTTTTCCTAACTTTGCCTGTCATTATAAACAACCGACGCTCGCATTGCGTGTTCTTCTGTTTTTACTGGGCCATTTTCCAACTAACGAGTGCGAAATTTCAAACTTTTGCTTATAACTCGAGAACGGTTTGGTCTAGCTACATGAAATTTTGACAGCAGTTTGAGATTAATGAGTTGTATCTTTGTACACAATTTCGAAGCAATAGGTTACGTGACTTCGGTTTTAGAACCCGAAAACCGCCCCGCAAGTTTGGCGTGAAAAGCGGTCTCAGTCAAAAACGGCTTAAGTACGGCAAAGAACATTTCATATGGTTATATGTCTCAAGATACACTTTGATCCCAACCAACCCACTTTTAGCCGTGATGAGGTTCATTTCTTTTTTTTTCCTTTTTTCCCTTTTTTTTCTTCCTAAATTTTGTACGCTTTTCTTCTCCTAAACCACAACACATGGAAATCTAATTTTTGTGTAAAGTTGTTGAGCTGCAAATGCAATTTTTTTTCCCAAAGTTTTTTTTGGGCAACTCCACCGGGAACCCCCCAAAATGGGGCCCCAAAAAATCCATTTTTTGAACGACTCAAGCTAGGGTGCTACTTTTTTTGATATCAGTAGATATACTTAACAGACAAACATTTTGACATAGCTTGGGGCTACCACCCCCCCGGGGACCCCAAAATGGACCCCCAAAAATCAATTTTTTGAATAGCTCAACTTAGAGTGCCAGTGTTTTATGATATCAGTAGATATTTAACAGACAAACATTTTGACATAGTTTGGGGGTGCCACCTCCCCGGGGACCCCCCAAATGGGCCCCCCAAAAATCAATTTTTTGAATGGCTCAAGCTGGGGTGCTACTTTTTTTTTATATCAGCAGATATTTAACAGACAAATATTTTGATATAGTTTGGGGGTGCCACCTCCCCCGGGGACCCCCCAAATGGGCCCCCCAAAAATCAATTTTTTGAATAGCTCAACTTAGAGTGCCAGTGTTTTAATATCAGTAGATATTTAACAGACAAACATTTTGACATAGTTTGGGGGTGCCACCCCCACGGGAAACCCCTCAAATGGACCCCCCAAAAATCAATTTTTTGAACGGCTCAATGTAGAGTTCTACTTTTTTTGATATCAGTAGATATTTAACAGACAAATATTTTGACATAGTTTGGGGGTGCCACCCTCTCGGGGACCTCCCCAAATAGACCCCCAAAAATCAATTTTTTGAATAGCTTAACTTAGAGTGCCAGTCTGTTTTATGATATCAATAGATATTTAACAGACAAACATTTTGACATAGTTTGGGGGTGCCACCCCCCTCGCAGACCCCCCCAAATGGATCCCCCCAAAATCAATTTTTTGAATAGCTCAAGGTAGAGTTCTACTTTTTTTTGATATCAGTAGATATTTAACAGACAAACATTTTGACATAGTTTGGGGGTGCCACCCCCCGAGGACCTCCCAAATAGACCCCCAAAAATCAATTTTTGAACGGCTCAAGCTAGGGTGCCAGTCTGTTTTATGATATCAGCAGATATTTAACTGACAAATATTTTGACTCCACTTTTCTGGAGGTTCCATAATCAGATATTTTTGAATAATTGCTGATTTTACGGTAGACAAAAAGTACTTTTGAGCGTCACAACATTAGCTATGCGTCGGTCGTTCACTGGGTTTGCTGGCAAACTCTGCAAATACACCTGCAGCGCCCTTAGTGCTTTTGTTTTGCCGTCGACATTGCTTTCGCACTTTTTTTAATGACTTTGAGGTATCAAACCTTGAAAAAGGCAGATTTGAACACCGGGTTTAAAAACTGGATTTTGCTACTTTTCATCGTTTCCACTTGCGCAAGGCTTCGTTCCTCATCGTCAAAACCGCTATGTGTAAGCGACTTTTTTTGTCATGTGTGAACGCGACAAGTTTGACAACCAGGAGCGAAACCTAATTGGAACGACCAACGCTCGCGTTGCGTGTTCCTCTGTTTTTACTCAGCCATTTTCCAACTAACGAGTGCGAAATTTCAAACTTTTGCTTATAACTCGAGAACGGTTTGGTCTAGCTACATGAAATTTTGACAGCAGTTTGAAAGTAATAAGTTGTATCTTTGTACACAATTTCGAAGCAATAGGTTACGTGACTTCGGTTTTAGAACCCGAAAACCGCCCCGCAAGTTTGGCGTGAAAAGCGGTCTCAGTCAAAAACGGCTTAAGTACGGCAAAGAACATTTCATATGGTTATATGTCTCAAGATACACTTTGATCCCAACCAACCCACTTTTGGCCGTGATGAGGTTCATTTCTTTTTTTTTCCTTTTTTTCCTTTTTTTTCCCTTTTTTTTTCTTTTTTTTCCTTTTTTTCCTTTTTTTCTTCTAATTCCGGGAACTCCCCCAAAATGGGGCCCCAAAAAATCCATTTTTTGAACGGCTCAATGTAGAGTTCTACTTTTTTTTGATATCAGTAGATATTTAACAGACAAACATTTTGACATAGTTTGGGGGTGCCACCCTCCCCGGGACCCCCCCAAATGGACCCCCCAAAAATCAATTTTTTGAACGGCTCAAGGTAGAGTTCTACTTTTTTTTGATATCAGTAGATATTTAACAGACAAATATTTTGACATAGTTTGGGGGTGCCACCCTCTCGGGGACCCCCCAAATAGACCCCCAAAAATCAATTTTTGAACAGCTCAAGCTAGGGTGCCAGTCTGTTTTATGATATCAGCAGATATTTAACTGACAAATATTTTGACTCCACTTTTCTGGAGGTTCCATGATCAGATATTTTTGAATAATTGCTGATTTTACGGTAGACAAAAAGTACTTTTGAGCGTCACAGCATTATTTATGCGTCGGTCGTTCACTGGGTTTGCTGGCAAACTCCCATCTAGTATTGCTATTGCAATTTACTTTGACGAATTTTAAGTTTTCCTCATAGTAGGTTGTTGTTGCTAAAAGACCTTTCAAGTCTTTTTCTGTCAATTTTTTGATGCGGAGAAAGTGTTATGGTGTTTCAGGGTGGTTAATTTAACTGACAGGTCTTTAACTATCGATCTCGCAACCACAGGCGCAGGCAGCTAAAGGCAAGGTAATCACGTTAGCTATCTGAAAACCTAGGATGACGTCAATCGTGACGTTTTTGCACTTGACCAAATTTGATTGGTTAATACAGAGGCGGGGCGTTACATGGTTTTGCCTGGCTACGCCATTTTGGTTTTCACAACTTCGCTTTGATACCTTCCAGCGCAGTCAAGCTACTGTACAGCGACTGCATATTAGTGATGGTAGCCGCGCAGCGTACGCGGCCGCGTACGCGGTTAGACCTACCGCGCCGCGCAGCGTGGAAAATTACAACAATTTTGCAGTGCAGTGCCGCGCAGCGTGAACGAAGATGGTACCACTTCTTTGCATTAGGATTAGGTTAGAAATCACCCACTTTTTAGTCGGTTACCGGTACCTCTGTTGTTTAATTCACTCTCCAATATAACCAGCCTAGATCTTTTAGGTACTCTGGTTTACCAGTAGGCTTGGTTGATCGTTCAAATCGTTGGCCTACCGTGCATAGGCTATCTAAAGGTACTGGTACTGGTATGCTAGGCTGGATGGATACCACTTGTATTGAGTGGTATTCGGTAATTCTATACCAGTGGTAATAGTTACCCTAGGCTATTGCATAGCCTACTGCATAGGCCTAACACCTGACACAACAGATAAGGTGATATCAGTCAAACAGTTAGCAGGTACCCTACTCTGTACTTGTAAGTTGAGTCACACCAAATACTGTAGGCCTAGTCTGATACCAGAAGGTGATATCAGTAATGATAGGCCTGTTGTCTGTTGCTGAGTGTAGTAGGCCAACTCTAGCTTTTTGTATGTAGTAAAGCTGACGGTCAAGGCCATAAGTGGGGAAGTTAATGCAAAACATTAGCTCCATTGGTGTTAACCACTAGTCGGTTAACAAACTTCATGTTGGTAGCCTACCGTACCTCCGTTAACGTTAATATTTTCAGCTTTAGTTAACGGAAGTTAATAAAGTCCATCAGTCACTTCTAGAACACGTATTGATGCTGTTGAGCTGATTTGTAAAGAAATATTGCTGTGGTGGTCTTGCTATGTTTTGGAAGTTATCGTACCGGTACATTTGTCAGTCAAATCTAATTTTAAGATAAAAATAAGTTCAAATGCACTAACAAAGCTCTGATCAGAAAATTTTGGGAAGTTGTGAACAGTGATAATTAATAGACCTATGACAGTATGAGGCTGCAGCGTAATATTTCCAGCGAAAAAAAGCTTCTTATCTTTTTTCTGTAAAACTTGTCCTAATACGCATCAATAAGTGTTAGTGTTACCAGTCTGCCAGTGCAAACTGGTTTGTGCCGGTATGATGAATGAATGGTGCAAAATATTAACGCTAAAACCATTAACGGAAGTTAACAGAACTTAACTGAAGTTAATTTAGTCTGTTACCGGTAACATGAAAAAGCTTTTCAACAGATTAACAAGTTGACAAAAAAGTTACCGACTAACGGACTTGTGCCCACCTATGGTCAAGGATTTTGTTGAGTTAGATGCATATCACTGAGCAGTAGGCTAGCAGGCTAGTGGAATGGCTATTACAGTATTAGTATTTCTAAGAACTGAATGATCCATTACAATAAAAATTAAAGTTAATCATTATAGCATGAGAGCAAGAAAAAAATTTGCTGACTGCTTGAGTCTACAGTACCAGAGTACTGTTATCTGAACAGTGAATTAAGAATTTCAGATTCATAATTTGAAATCTCACTGATGTGATTGTAGTTAGTATCACTATAATTCAACCCTAATAATGCCAACCTATTCCTGTACAGTGTAAAGTAGCCTCAGAGTTCTGTTTTAAAAGGACCTGTATTTTGATGTCAATGTATCATTTTCTCTTAACCATATTTGTGTGGTACCACATGCTTGCACTGCTACGCTTCTTGCTTGTCTGTTTTTGTTGAATGCCATTTGCTTGCTGAAAGTTTTGTTCTGCTTTGGTATTATTTGCTTGCTTCAATTTGTGTTTCTTGGTGTTAACTGACTTTGAACATTAGGTACACTGCAAAGAGTTGATGCTGTTTGTTTTCAAGTACTATAGTATCTCAAAACATTAAGATAGAAACAAACTAAATTTAGTAATGGTATTACCACGTATTACATTCTCAATTGTTGATTTTTATGTTGTATCTGTTGATGGTGTTAACTGACTTCGAACATTATGTACACTGTAAAGAGTTGATGCTGTTTGTTTTCAAGTAATATCTAGAGATAGTGAGATAGAAACAAAGTAATGTTATAATATTCTTTATGGTTGATTTTTATGTGTTCCATCTCGGCTTTTATCTGTACACGCTCTTAGTCACACACTTCTTTTGTGACATTGTATATATATTTCTCTCCATTCCTAATCAATATAAGATAGCTTAGTTAGTAATAGTTGCTTCCAACATTGTTTCAAATTCAACATGTCAATACTCATTGACTAAAGGTGCAAAAGCACTAAGTGCTTAAACCACCTTTTTCATTTATTATTATTAGTATTTCAATGTCATACATGATACTAGTTACTAAAACTAAGATGTACCAGTTATGATTAAAACTGCTTTTGCATAACAATTCTTCACTTTAAGCTTAAGAAACTTTGAGCTAAAGTTGTTTATTATGCAAGACACGTTATGGAATTTTAGAGCTAAATTGATGTGAAACTTAAAATGTATTTATAGCCTCCTTGTGTTGTATAAAATTATAATTAAAGGACAGATTTGTATTCACTGTAGCTTGTCAAGCTTGATCATGACTTACTTCTGGCAAGCCTAGTAATAATGTGAGTGTGCTTGTCATGCTATATTGCTGTTGTTTGCATGAATGCATTAATGCAGCCAGCAAACTTTGGCAGTTATAGTGGAAGTGGTGATATTTTCCTAACATAATTTGCATGGTTAGATTCATGATTGGGATACTTTTGTATTGACCAAGCTTGATGTTTGGATCAATGGGCTTGTTTATTTAAGCAACAATTTAGACCAAGTCATTATTTAAAGCTATTGTTTGACTAGCATCAGGTGAACCATGGGTGCCAACCTGTTTGGTTTATAATTTTGCATGCAGTAAGCTACAGTATTGGTGTTAAGCAATATCTTTAACCATTATATTTTGACGCGGTAGTATTTGCGGTGCGGTGTAACAAGTTTAAAATTTTTTGCGGTGCAGTGCGGTGTGCGGACAGAATTAAGCAGTGCGGTGCAGTTTGCGGACAAAAATTTTGTACACCGCACCATCACTACTGCATATCAACCGTTTAGCGCCCCAATGCCAAAAACTCAAATAATTGACTGCCTGCCGCTAGGTTTCGCCAATTGCTACACAGAATATGCTTTGCTTGTAGCCAACCAGCCAAGAAAGCAAAAATAACTAAAGTATAAAATATTATTTAAAAAGTATATTGCTTTGAATAAATGCAGATGAGATGATTTTGTTTGGGTATTCAAAGAATACCCTGATGCCCCTCACCGATCGTCACTAGATGCCATGGTATATGAAGGAAATGAGCAGTTCCAGAAACTTCTATATTGGAAGAAAGAAGATCCAATCTGCACTATCAAAGATTAATATTGGACATGAGAGGAAAAGAAAATATGATGATGATTTGGTGGGGTACTGGGGTGTTGAGAAAAAAAAAAAGAAATTGCGTATGCTACAGCCTACTGTAGATAGGCTACTTTTCTAAACTTGTTTAGTTGCTGTTGTTTGGAACAGTTTTTTTTTGTGATATGATGTCACGTGGTAAATAAATAAATATGATGATGATGATGATGACAAACAATAAAATAGGCCTACCATTACCAGTGTCTATAGTTCAGTGAAAATTTAATTCCAAGCAAAGCTAGTCATTCATAATTCTGAAAAGTAATAGACTAGGGCCAAGCCAAAAGGACATATTTTCTTGATTTCAAAAATGTAGCCTATCGATTAACAATAACAGTGTATGTACTGTATTAATAGGCTATAACATTATGCGAAGTCAGTGAGTTTTTATTTTGTGTTTCTTAGAATGAATACCGGTATGAGCACATGCTAAGTGCCAGTTTTGAACAGCACTTACGTAGGGCTACCATACGTCCTCCTTTTGGAGGACATGTCCTCCTTTTTGACAAAAAATTAAGGTAGTGACTATTTCACTGAAAATTTTCAACTTAAAGAGAATAAAACAAGAATGAGAAATATTCATCCGCGCTTTTTTTATTTGCTTCTTTAGGGGTTAAGATTAGGGTTTAGGTTAGGGTTTGGGTTAGGGTTCGATTTGGGAATAGTTTTAGAGTAAGCATTTAAGTTTGTGTTAGATTTGAGTCAGAATTAATAAAAAACTAGATGAAAATTTCCGGTGAAATAAAGCCTTCCAAAAATTAATCCGTCTTCCTAAAACGTTCAAAAGTGCCTAAATGTCCTCCTTTTTACATTTTAAAGAAAAAGGTCAGCATGAAGACTAAATTTTTTTATATTTTTTGTGAAAAAATAAAAATCAAAGTCAAGCTGGCTTGCGAGGTTACTCCATGTCGATGCCATAAGTGAGGTTCTATGATGTAACAACGTTCTTTATTTTGCTTTTCGCTCAAACCAGATGCTGATGTTTGTTATGTTGTAATATCATTTTAAAAAGTTTTTTTGAAGTTGACAGTAATTTCAGTAAAGCTGCAATATTTTTCATTTGCAGGTAGTTGAGATAACGTTGCTAAGTTTGATAAATACTGCATATATCGCTCTATGCCAAAGAGAAAGTCGCAGTTTACGGATGAACTAAAACAAAAGTATCCATTTTTTAGAAAAGGACGTAATGATTTTGAAGCAGAATGTATTACTTGTGGCTTTGGTACGTTTGTTTCAGTAGCAAATAAAGGCAGACGTAGCTTAGATAATCATGTTGACAGTGAAAAACACAAAAAAGCTGTTAGAGGAGAAAAGTCGTCTGCAAAGGTGACCGATTATTATTCTAAGCCTGGTACCCAAATCGAGGATAATGTTGCAGCTGCTGAAGCCACTATGGCATTTCACACAGTTAAGCATCATCAGATCAGAGCTACAAATCTAACGATTGTACTTCTACTTTGATAAGAAAGTTATTTCCTGATTCAAATATTTCGAAAAAGTATTCTTGTGCTCTGACCAAAGTTGAAGCTATCGTTAATAACGTGCTTTCCCCAATGACTGTTCAATATGTGCTTAAAGACATACAAGAACATGGAATAATGTACCTGGGAGTAGCAACTGATGGAAGTAATCACCAATCAATCAAACTTTTTCCGATTGTGATTCAATACTTTGATTGGATAAATGGCGGTCTACAGTCTAAACTGCTTGAAGTGAGAAGTACTTTAAACGAAACATCTTTAGCAATTGCAAATGAAGTAAAAGAAACCTTGACGAAGATGGACTTATTTGAAAAGTGTGTTTCATTTACTGGTGACAATTGTAACACTAACTTTGGAGGTTTGGCTCATAGAAAGGGTAATAACGTTTTTTCTCGTTTGAAAAACGACGTGCCAAATCTAGTTGGCATTGGTTGCCCAGCTCATTTTTGAATAACTGTTTACATCATGGTACAAATCAGATGAGTATTGATATTGAAAGTATCATATACAAGACCTATCATTATTTTTGCATTTATACTGTGCGCACGGAAGAGTTGAAAACTTATTGTGAGTTTGTAGATATGGAGTATCAAAAACTTCTTTCTCACAGTGTAACAAGGTGGGTATCACTTTATCCCAGTTTATCAAGGATGCTTCAAATGTATCCTGCTTTGCAGTCATATTTCATGTCCATTGACAGGCCTCCTGTTGTGTTAAAACGATTTTATGAATCGTCTCTGAGCGAACTTTATTTAAAACATTTGCAATCTTTTGTTGCTGTTTCTAATGAACAAGTTCAGAATATTGAAAGATCAAAAGCATCAGTCATTGAAGTTAGATCTTGCCTTGATGTTGTGAAATCAACGATTAAAGAAAGACAGAAGCAGATGTTCATATCAACCCAAGTTAAATCAAAGCTGGGTAAACTCAGAGAAGAAGGTCAAGATCATGAGTGTGACCTGTTTATCTCAGATGTCTCTGTGTTGTACCAATCATGTGTTGAGTATCTAGATAAATGGACAACTTTATTTGAAGAGTTTCAATGCTTTGACTGGATGCTCTTATTACAAACAGTCACATGGGAAAAAATTGAACCATGTGTGGAGTATTTGCTTCATAAAAATGTCGATATTAATGAAGCTAAATTGTTTGACCTATATCAAAACCTCTGCAAATTCGTGAAAAATCAGCTTGAAACGAATTCAGAGATGTATCTCAAAATGATGGCACATGAGAGATGGACTCTCTATTTCAAAACTTGCAACACCATTGAATTTTTCAGCGAACTGCTAAAAATCGCACAGTTTTACTTCAGCCTTATTGCTCATAATGCTAATGTGGAACAAATTTTTTCCTTAATGCAGCCACAGTGGTCAAAAAAAGAGAAAGTTTTTTATTTAAGTCGGTTGCTAGCATATTAACGCTTGTGTACAATTTTAGCCATGTCACATGCAGCCAGTTTTACAATATAGTAAAAGGTGATTCTGCATTATTGAAAAAAGTTAAAGGAACAGCCAAATATTTGTGTGCTGCAGCAGACAAGTAAACTGAATGATCATTTTTGCAATTTTAGACGAAACTTGATTATTTTTGTGACTATATGTGCCACCTGTGGTAACGAAGAGTGCTTGTTACTTTAATTTTCTGCGTGCTTTAAAAATGTAAAACAGCTAGTACTTGCTTATAATACTTTCAAAAATGTGTCCTCCTTTTTGGTGATGAAAATATGGTAGCCCTAACTTATGCTACAGCCTACTTTAGATATTTTTCTAAACTTTTTAAGTTTCTGTTGTTTAGAATAACCTAGAAGATCTGTAACAGTGATCTGTAGACTAGAACTACAGATCTAGAACATGCCATAGTGTAGTTGTAACATAGACTAGAACATGCCATAGTTGTAGCAGTGATCTGGTAAGCAAACACAGTTCGTTTAAAGTTTAGCCTATATATAGTGCAAATATGACCAAACTAATAATATTCTTCAACATTAATTTGAATTGCTATAAGAAATGCCATTTGTTATTTACTGTTCCATACTATCGGTACCTCTACAGAGCCTGAAAATTGTATTTGACATCAAAAGTATATACACCTGCTTGTTCCTGTGGTTGTTTCGTTGCAATCAGGCCTACCCTATTAACCTTGTGATTTGCTTCCATGAGGAGAAGAGAGAGTTGTGGGTACATGCTGAGAAACAAACCCAGGGGCAAGGAGGAGGAGGCGATGCCGTTGCCAGTCTTGCCTAGCAGGTTTGGGATCTCATAGGGATGTATACAGTATATCACAGTGGCCAGGGATCCAATGAAAGGACAGTTGAGCCATATCAGATAGGCAGCTATAGAGGACCAGATTGTCCAGACAGCATTCGGGGCAAGGAGGTTAGTGGCAGAGTTCAGGAGGGTGAGGGAGGACTGAGAGTTTGTAAAGACAGCCAGGGACATGAATGGCTAAGTGGAGTGATGTTGGAGGCACCATTCAAGGGCATGACGAAAGATTGTGATCTCTGTGGTGAAGCTGGATGAAATTGGACTGTCGGGGAAGGAAAGTGATGTTTAGTTCTTGCAGATCAGAGATGTCACATATAATAAAACTCCTGTGCCACCGGCTCCAAAATTTGTTGGTATGTAACCATCACTCCAGATACAGAGATCGGCAGGGGATAGATCAGAGAGGTAATCCTCCGCTGCAGCCTTTCTGTCTGTGTGTGGGTCGTGTCTGGAGCAATCACTATACGGTGTTTCCCTGATAATAAGACCTACCCGCAAAATAAGACCTAGTGTGATTTTTGAGGATGATTTTAATGTAAGCCCTACCCTTAAAATAAGCCCTAGTTGAGAGCGGCAGAAAGACGAAAGAGTCAAACATTCTTTTTTTATATTTATTCAAACTGCTTTAATGCGGTGTATGCCATCCTTTTCAAAAAAATTTTTTTTGGCAAGCAAAAATAATGACGATACAAAAACTACGGTATTCTTGCGTGTTCTTTCGTAACTCATTTACACAGCTGGGCAATAAAAATTGACTTTTAACAGTTTGTTTTTTCCAAGCATTTACCAGACGTCTCTTATCCTTAAATGTAGATCTTTTTTCGTAATTTCTGTTTATTTAAAATCTCGTGATTTTTACTTTGTAACTTCATTTTTTGATATATCAAAATAATACATCCCCCGCAAATAAGCCCTAGTGCCATATTTTGGAGTAAAAATTAATATAAGCCCTGTCTTATTTTCGGGGAAACATAGTAAGCTTAATATAAGTCCACTATATATCCAATGAAATAATAATCAATAAACATTGATTTATTGTTTTGTAGTTAAATAATTGTCAGTTTTGCAATTCTCTGTATTTTGCTTTTGGCTGACAATGAGTGTCGTAAAGTTTCAAAAATAAATCAGTGTATATTTTCGTACAAAATCATAATTCTTTTGCTCTTTTTGTCATAAAATCACAGATCATAAATAAAGTGGGTATTTTTTGAGTGGCAGCACTGAAAGAGCAAAGAGTGATCGTTCATTTGCTCATTTACTTTTTTATTTTTTAAATTTGTCTATCGTTAGGGTTTTGGTTAGATTTTAAGTTTGAGTTAGGATTAACATTAAAGTTAGAGTTTGGGTTGGGGTTAGGGCTAGGATAGCAATTTTCTTATTCTTACATGACATAAACTGTAAAGCAGCCTCTGCCAATCAAAAAAAAGTAAAATAATTTTGCATCGATGTATGGTATAAATCTTTGTGGCTGAGTTTTTGGGGTGGCCAAGTGGTCATGGTGATACACCTCTGATCATAACATCAAGGGTTCGAGCCTTCATTCATCTGTCACGGATTGGCTTGGTGCGGTGATCCTGGGTTGGTTGCCAGTGATTTCGTCACAAAATGATTACATGACAGATAGCATTCTGAGGACAGAATAGGGCTATCTGCCAACCAGTGCTCCCTCTAGCTTTATGGGTAATTGGCCAGTGCCCAAATTTTCTTGAAACAATTGTGCCCAAAGCTCCAAAAAGACGTTTGTGTGCTCTATTTTTTGTACCAATCAAGTATTAAAGTGTACCAAATGCCATATTTCCACTAATTTGTTGAGTTTTCTAAAGCTATGTTTGCCATATTGCCAAAAATTATTTGCCCTTGCTCTGACAAATTGCTGAATGGTTGAAAAAAATCGGCCTAGTGAAAACACTGTTGCCAATCAAATGGTATTATTGCATTATTATAATTCAGAATTAAAGCATTGACTGATTAACAGCAACTATTAAGCTATTCTTCTATTTCCAGAGCTGTCTTGCTTTAACCTTCACATTGTGGCAAAATCACTGTGACAAAATCAGTAGTAATGTCATCGGTCAGTAGTTTAAACCTAAACATAAGCAATACCGATATTTTTGTAAATTGTTCTGTTGAAATGATGATATCATTGTCAAGTGACCTTGCGCTTGTCAAGCAAAAAAGAAAATGAGTCGTTCAAAATTTAAATATTGATCTAGTAGTAGACTTTCAGTATTTAACTGATAATAAAGTTTATTTTACTTTTTAGTAAAGGCTTCAAAGTCACACCGGGTTTCAAAGTTGCCCTGGTTGACGTACCAGGTACCATAGCCTACCAAAACTATTTGCAGCTTGGTGCCGGTATTATAGGTACTGTATGTTGTTTATTTTTGATTTATGCTACCTAACGGATGTAAATCTTTGATACAATGCCATTATACTTCAGGTTTGGAGTTTGCAGATTTGCAGCAAAGAAAGGAAAAAACTTGAATAAAATCACGGTAATGCTATTCATTAACAATTAACCTACAGTACTGAGTAGCTACTATTTACTAGCAATTCTATAATCATGTGATGGACTGTTAGATAAAAATTATGTTACCGGTACATAAAGAAAAAAGCTTGACGCATGGAATGTGTATGTTCCATACACTTTGTAATTAAGCCTCACTCTAACTATAAATGTAATAATCAAACAAAAAAATTCTGAGACCAAGTGTCGTTGCCAGAAACTTTATTTATTTGATAGCGCATGTTCTGAATGCCAAGGCACTCATCAAATCAAATAAAATGTTCAAGTTTAACAGAGCTTCCTTTTTCTGTTTCAGTATGGTTTGATCTAAAACTCAAAACTGTCAGAAAGCAGCAAGTTATTTATGATTTTAATTAGTGTTTATTTTCAGGTTGCAAGATTGTCAACTTCTGGTTTCAAAAATGCTCGGTTTCACGACAATGCAGACTCTGCACTTGATGGGGTTAATGATGGTGCAAAATTGCTAGTAGGAGGATTTGGATTATGTGGTATTCCAGAAAATTTAATTCAAGGTCTTCTAAGACGAGGAACAAAGAACTTAACTGTTGTTAGCAACAATGCAGGGTAAGAGAACTACTGTTACATTATATTGTTGTACCAATGGCTGATAAGTTCTTGTCAGCACAGTTACAAAATTTGGAAAAGCCACATTAAGGAAATTTTTCAAAAAGGCCCCCTAATATTTAAAGTGTTTGTGCCAGCTAGACAAATTAAATTTTTAGAGTATGTTATCAGCGGTCAAAGTTAACTTTTTCAACAACTTGTCCACCGGGAAAATGATAGCGAAACCTTTATTTAATTGAAAAATCTCAACTATTCCGAGTAAAATAGGCACAGCAAATTTTGTTTACTTTTGGAAAAAATGCTAGCTTTTGTAAGCGATTGTTATGTTAATGTGATATAACAGGTAGTTTTTTTAATTGTGTAAAATGCAAAAATTGATTTGTAGTTGTAATCGTTTCAATTGTTACCTTAACAATGGTATTGATTAATGTTTCCTTTTCACTGCAAGCTCATTTTCAATCACTAATATCTTGAAAACTCCACCAGTTGAAAAGCTGAAATTTTTGGCAAAAAATAGTGAAGCTAAAGAGTGAAGATCTTTAAAGTAATAACAATAATAATGAATTGCAACATTTCCTACTTTGTCTTCTTGCAGATTTCCAACATTTACTATCAGTATGTTTTTCTAATAAATTATGACCTTGCATGACAAGAAAATCCTTTTAAGTTTTGTGTCTCAAGGTTTTTGAACATTTTATTTAGGAACATATCAAATAATGGATGTGATATGCAGCATCCAAGATGTTGGATTGCAATACTAGACTTGTACTCAGAATTGAAAATAGCTGTAGAAATAAATTTTTTTGATACAATATAATTCTGCTCCAAAGTTACTGGAATTAAAAAAAAATTTTTTTGTTATATTATAGGCCTAATAAAGCAAAAAACTTAAGAACTTGTAAAATAAAGTGCTGAATTGTAGCCGTTTAAACTGTAATTGAACATTAGGTTGATTGACGATACTTAATTATTTAGGTTAACTTTTCTAGACATATAGATTTTGAAAGCAAACAATCATATACAACCATACAAGTTGGTGAAACAAAAAATTTAACAGGAGTTCATTCATGTTTTTTATCTGGCTATCAATGACCATAACTTACAAATTCGCTTAATGCATTTGGTTTACATTTTAAAGTCTAATAAAGTTCAGTACAAATTGGGTACTTTTGCTAAGTCTCCAGATATTGCTTGCGATTTTTAGTTATTAATTTTAAAATAAAAAATTTTTAATTTAAAGTTTTTTTTGACAACTTAATAGTATTTATGAGCACTGATTAGTTGTTAAAAGGGAATTTAGGTTTGTGATTTTTTAAAGTGTTTACATCACACCCAATGTGTATCATTTTAGTGTGGATGATTTTGGATTGGGACTTTTGCTTCAAAAGAAACAAATCAAGAGGATGATTTCTTCATACGTTGGTGAAAACGCAGAGTTTGAAAGACAATATCTCTGTGGAGAATTAGAAGTAGGACTTTTGCAATACTAAGCAATTTTTGCAGTTAAGATCTTACGCTGTAGTGTTCTTACATGCTTTTAGCACTAGCTTAACCTTATTTTACGCGGGGTTATTGAACAGTGCATTTTGGTGTTCACCAGGATGTCCCTTGTCGGATTACCAGATGAGTGGCCTTGCTTTCGGTCAGTCACGATAGAATGTCATGTACCAGTTGATCTCTTACTAAAGTTTGGAAGTTTTTTCACGAATTGATTCCACTTGTTATAAGTTCCAACTGTTACTTGCTACCTCATGCTAAACGTGTAAAGATTCGGTTCTTAAGCCAAAATGAATTTTGCCAAATCAAAAGTTAAATAACTCTAATCAAAGCTGAAAAAATGTCAACCCAATTGTTGCATTAGCTAATATCTTGTGAAGACCAAGCAAGGTCTTTGACGCCATTTGTGCTCATCTTTCCACCTAACATCAGATGGTGACCAATGAAAAGTCTTCTGTAATTTTCAACCTTATTTTCAGGCAAACTCGATTTTCACATATTAGTCAAATAATAGTAGTCCAAACGACTTTTTTTTATTCAGTTTCTGTTTACAAAGGACTTAAGAATCCCATAAAAACTCCAGGGTTTATTGAATATCAGAAATTTCAAGGTAATCCCAATGCAGGCTAAAAAATTTCTCAAGAATTTCTTGAATATTGATAATTTTGAAAAAATTCTGTTACAAAGGCTTGCAGTAATCAATAAAATTGTACAAAAGATGCAACAATGTTTTTTAGGTTGAATTGACACCACAAGGCACGCTTGCAGAGAGGATCCGGGCTGGTGGAGCTGGTATTCCTGCCTTTTTTACTCCCACTGGATATGGCACATTAATTCATCTTGGAGGTGCCCCCATAAAGTATGCTTCAGATGGTTCAATTGAAATACCAAGCGAAAAGAGAGAAGTATGCCTCATTTGCAAATAAATTATAGTTTTCAGTTTTAAATTATTTCATTTATTCCATGTTGATCAATCATGATTAAATTTACATCGCAAGTTGATCAAAATTAAGAAATGTTTTGAAAATCGGAATTCTTTTTTTTCATGCGTTTAATACTAAATTTTAAATACTAATTTTTAATTGGCACACATTTAAATACTAATTTTCTGAAGTATGTTTCCTAACTGTTGAAAAAATGTTGAAGGAGGCATGCTTGAATACATTCTGCAGTCCTACTTTAACAACGACTTATGGTGTTAATTGATGGTCATGAACAATTTTCTTGCGATACTTGTACGAGGATTTACTTTTTGCAGTGTCGCAAATTCAATGACCGTAACTTCGTGATGGAAGAAGCAATCACAGGAGATTTTGCGTTGGTGAAAGCTTGGAAAGCTGATAAAGCGGGGAATTTAACTTTTCGTAAAACCGCTAGAAACTTCAACCCGCCTATTTGCAAGGTTATATTAAGTAGATTTGTATGTTTTGTTGATTACTTGATAGCAAATAATAAAATCTAAATCTGAAATACTAAAATCTATGTCTAATAATAGCTTTTCCTGGGTCACGCAGTTCTGTGATTTCAAGTAATAAAATTTAAGAAAACGTGGACATTCGTAATATGAAAATGTTTTTCTTGGTTCTTTTTATACTGTGTTTAGTAAAGGTGACTTTTAATTTTTACGCCCTGCTATTGCTTTTTGATCAGTTTGTAAAATTGTCTAATGTTAACTTCAATTAGCCCCCAATGCGTTTGATTTGGGGTTGAATCTTTTAACATTTTACCGATTGTGTGCTGTATTGTGATAGGCTGGCAAGGTTTGTATTGCTGAAGTGGAGGAGATTGTGGAATGCGGCGAGATCACTCCCGAAGATGTTCACGTACCTGGCATTTTCGTTCAGAGAATCATTAAAGGAACTGACTACATCAAACGCATTGAGGTAAGGTTATTGAATTCGAGAGTTGGTTTAGATGCTTTAATTTGTGTCGTGTTAGACCACGTTTGGTTTGGTCCTAACCCACTTTTTCATGTGGATGAAAGCATGGTGCTATAGAAGAGTGTTTTTTCAAGGTGTTATCGAATCTGCTTGCGCCGAAAAATTAATACGGTAATTTTCTGGGTCCACGACAACTGACCGCGAACAACGCCGATTGGCTGAGATGGGCGATCCTAAATATATTTTTACTATCCCCAGAGCCATCTTGCCCAATCCCTCACTTTGTGACAAAATCACTGCGACAAAATCAGTGACGAAATCATTGTAACGTAACCGTTGGTTTGCGGTCAGTTTGTTCGCGGTCAGTTTGTCGCGGTCAGTTAAATTGGCTGGAGTTTTCTATGGTATCATATCATAAGGTGAATAATGGAAAAATCAAAAATGGTTTAACTTTTGCCTCAACATATCGTTAATTAGCTAATAAAATTCAACTTAGTGTTTGTACAAAGCAGAAGGTCACATAGAGCCTGGCAAAATGCTGGAGCTTGATAGAAATATTATTGGTCAGTTTTACATTACTAAAAAGTTTGGTTAGATATCACTTCACTACTCGAACGACCTCTGGTGATGGTACCATTGCTTGTCGCTTATAATCGTAATACTGCATTTGAATTACATGTTTAATTACGAGGTTGTATCTGCCAGAGAACAGCGAAGGGACCTTTCGGTTTCGAATCAAACTGCACCAGTCTAAGTGTTTACGATATACGGTGGTGGTTTCACACTGCCCCGTTATATTGCTGAACGTCAAGGAGGGAAGCTGTGAATACCAATTTTTATAGTTGTTGGTATTAACCGACGGGGAATCGAACCCGAGTCTACCGTTTCTGTAGTAGACGCTCTATTCATTCAACTACTGATCGGTAAAGATGTAATCAAGTACAATTTAAGTCAGCGAGCTCGCGTGCTCGTTGCTCGCTTGGCAAGCATCAGAACCGAAATGTGTCTGATCAGTTCTCATTACAACGAGTCAAGCAAAGAGCCGCTTGCTATACTGGACTTCGGAGAGTTGCAGTTATTATTTTCTGACGAGCAGCGGATGACTCAGCTTGTGACTTCGTGTCTTCTGCTTGTGCTTAGAAAATTAGAAAATGCAACAAAGGCCTGTTTCTTAAATAGAAGTGAGATTTAATCAACCTACTACAATCGGCCAAAATTATAAGAAACTCAACTTGGAAGAAATCGATGTCGGCACCGAATAGACTTGATTTTTTTGTTGTATTTTAATTTCGGCCGATTGTACGTCAATTCAATCTTACTTTCTATCGATAAAATAATTGCCAACAATCGCCAAGCGAGAAGCTTCACATGCCGGAGAGATTCTCCGAAGAACTCATCTTACACTATATCTAAAATAGTAAAGTCATGACTTAGCAAGAAACCCAATATACGTCCACTTTTTATAAGTTGGTAAGATTGCGCACGCTTATTAAAAAAACACTCTTCATTCATCATCCATCACTGTTTTTCGGGTTTCGAGTCAAGCTGCCGTGGACGTAGACAACTGAACGTATTGGGCAATAGATTCAAATGCTGATAACCGAGCATCTGCAAAAGCTCTACTTCTGGTGATAATCGTAATTAATTTTAGCGTCTTACCCATTTCAAAGAAGCTGCAAGTTCGAGCAGCAGTCCAGCTGCTTTAATGAGAGAGCGTATTGCACGGCGGGCAGCGTTGGAGTTTCGAGACGGAATGTACGCCAACCTCGGTATCGGCATGCCTATGTTAGCCAGCAACTATATTCCTGAAGGGATGACTGTGACGTTGCAAAGTGAAAACGGTGTCTTAGGTCTTGTAAGTTCTACTTACACTTTACTTTTACGTCAAGCGTGTGTTGTATATTGCACAATTTTTGTATGTCAAAATGGCAAGTACAAAAAGATTTTGCGGAAAAAAATATATAACATAAAAATCATGCGTTTTAGCCAAATTAATGTAATCATTTTGCTTGCTGAATTATTTTTGCAATAATAGTGACTTGACTTTGTTCTATTGTATAGTGCAGGGGCGTCCAACCTTTTTCAGCCGCGGGCCAAATTTGCTATTCCAAAAGTTTGGCGAGCCAAAATTTATAGGTGAAGACTAAAAAAAAGGTCTTCGCTCAGATTTGATCACAGTGTTTTCAGCCAAAAAGCAGGTGAAGACCAAAAAAAGGATTTTGTGGTATTTTTCTGCAACTCACAACGTCAGCGCGGAGGCATCAACGCAAAAACCTTTCGTGGGCCATTTTAAAACCTTTGGCGGGCCACTTCTGGCCCGCGGGCCGCGGGTTGGACGCCCTTGGTATAGTGTATGCGATACCTGCTTTTACATGTATGCGAGAACAATTGATACCAGCTTTTAGTTTAACTCTCTGTTTTCAAACAAAAAATATTACCACATGAATTTGTTGTTGTTGCTGCTGCCCGGCTCTTTCCTGTGGATGTGAGCATGGTGCATCAGAAATGTTCCACCGCATAACCTCAGCTTGGCCGGAAATTCCGGGAAAGAAAAGTGGCCATTTCCATTCCACTCAAAAAAGTGGGTATCCCATCACCACCGGTGGCCAACGCTGGAAGCACCCACGTTCTCCCGGGTGGGCGGCTTCACTAATTCCGAAGAAGCACTGGAGACACAAATAGTTGCATTAACAACCTCTTCCAAATATTTGCATCTGAGAAACATAATGTTTTTTTGGTCGGCAATACAGTTTTGGTTGTTTTAGTTGCTTCAGATGTCCAGAGTTATTCTTGCGTTTTGCTAATTACATGTCTCGCTGCCGCGTTAGTTATGGCGTGTGATTTGGTCAAAAGCTGTATTCGGTGCTCTTAACAAAAAAAGCGTAGATGAATTAGTGTCATATAACATTGTAATTGTGGTTTTCGTCTCTTACCAAAGTTGTCTTGGTTTAAGAAACAAAACTTTTTTTATTTTTCTGGTCAGGACTCAAGATATCGCAGCGTCTGTCTTCCATTCATGATAGAGGTGCCCGTTTTTAAGCTTAAACGTAAAGTCTTGTAAATTTCTTAATACATATTTAGTGTCTTTAGCTTGAATGTACTAGGAATCGAACCCGAGTCTACCGCTTTAGTTGCAGGCGCTTTACATGCAAACCATCTATTTGTCAGTTTCACCTATTTTTGTTTATGCAGGGTCCATTTCCTCGCGTAGGCGAAGAAGATCCCGATCTTATCAATGCCGGGAAGGAGACGGTCACAGTTCTCCCAGGAGCGTCTTATTTTTCAAGCGATGACAGTTTTGCGATGATTCGCGGAGGACACATTGACGTTACTATCCTGGGAGCGATGCAAGTTTCGCAGTATGGAGATCTCGCGAATTGGATGATTCCTGTAAGTTGAGTTGACTTTATCGTGAAAACCATGTACTTACATGCATCAAAAACTGGAATGAGATGAAATGGAAATTGGGACATCCAAATCTAGACAGTGAGGCAGAATTTGAGACGAGGCTTTATCGCAATTACGTTTATATTTGTCAAGTTGCCTTTGTCAGGAGACAGCGAAGTGACCTTGGGATTTCGCATTTTGTGATGCCAATGTGCTATATTTCGGTTGCCAGAAATTTTTTTGCATTCTCAAGGTGTCCCAAATTTATCCATTATTGCGGAAAACTGTTGTGTCATAAAATTAAGACAATTTTGTGCCAGTTGTATATAGTACAGCTTGGCGGTACCACCTGACCTATGCAATGTTTTGCTGGTAGTCCTATAGACACACATTTTCTCCTCCAGGTCCAATGATGAACCATTTATCAATGATCAATGATTGCTGTGTGCTTGGGATCTCTTCGATAGTATTGATTCCATTTAATCATTGCTTTTTTTTCATTTTCTCAATTTTTCTTTAGTTTTAGGGAAAGAAAAAATTGCTTTTGTAAAATACTGTAGAACGTACATCAAATTTAGCCAAAAATGCTTAAAAAATCCGCCAGGTGACTTCTCAAAATGAGGTCATACAACAAGTCATTTTGAAATCAGAGTTTAAAAACCAGTCACAATTTGACTCGAACCTAGTTTCATCAAGCCGACAAACTGTAGGACGCATTGATGTTGATCATTTTGTTTTCAGTGATTGAACTATTTGCATTTTCGTCATTTCAGGGCAAAGTGGTAAAGGGAATGGGGGGTGCGATGGATTTGGTAGGTAGCGCCGGTGCTAAAGTTGTGGTCACAATGGAGCACGAAGCTAAAGGGGGAAAACACAAAATCTTGGAAAATTGTTCACTGCCACTCACTGGAAAAGGTTGTGTCGATATGATTATTACTGAAAAGGTAAGTTGAAGTGTTTTGAAATTGCATATTTACAAAAACATCCATGGACTTACAAAAAGAAGAAAATTTCTACTGTATTTCAACTTTATTTAAGTATGACAGCTCATTGATGGTACGAACCTGTAATAGAACTTAGATGATGACAACAAACAGTTTTCTCCGTTCAGTGAAAAAGAACGATAGTTTTTGCTCGCATTTTCCATTTTTTTGTGTGTGCTTTTCTATGTTAGCTCAACCTCGATTTTTTATATTGAGTTTCGACAAGAGATTGCAGATTGCTATCAGAGCACGATTTATAAAACTTACTCAACGTTGTTGGACCCGCTTCGGAGTTTTGCAGCATTGCCAAATTTCGGATGCTTTCACGAATACCAAGTAGTGCTTGTGTGACACGAATCTTGCGAATCAGTTTCTAATCAAATGTCTTTTATCCATTACGTTATGGGATTAATTACTCTCTGTATTTTGCTTTTCAGTGCGTATTCAATGTTGACAAGCACAAAGGATTAATGTTGACCGAGTTGGCTGAAAATGTGACTGTTAAAGATATCAAAACATCTACTGGATGTTCTTTTTCTGTTGCCGATAACATCACTACAATGGGACAATAACTTGTGGCTGATTTTTCTTTTCTGTTTTTTATATTTCCAAGAACATTTGTTCGTCTTCTGTGTAGAAGCACTCTTCGTAATGCTAATTGAAATAATCCTATCTTTTTTCGCGACATAATTGCCATTCGCACTATTGATTATAAATTTTCAAATGTTGCCCTTCTGTAAGAGCTATTCAGCTAGTAATCGTTTTTACTTAGTCGGCAGCGTAGCCGAATGGGTCAAGGCGTCGTTTTTACGACGACCCTGATCGAATAATCTGGGTTCAACCCGCACCCGGTCACGTTGTTGCATCCTTGGATAAGACGCTTTACGATGATTATCTCTGCTTGGTGGCTTCGAACAAGCAGCAAATTCAGTGGATAAGAATTCGAAGAAATCCACAGGAACATTGGATCATCGGAAACTCCTAACCAGGTGCGGATTTCTCCAATTACGAAGTAGTCGTTGTAGTGAAAAGTGTGCGGATTGTCCAAGAAGTTAGCGTCTGACGCTATCCGGTGACAGGAAGATAAAACTGCGCTACAACAACATCTATTAATTGTAATATTTAATTGGAGGTGAATGGGTCTCTTAGCAAAGAGGAGTCTAGCGTTAAGCAGCTTTGTTCATTTAGGTATCGTTTGGGTTTTCAGTGTAGTTTCATTATTCTGCCAAAGACGGTACTAAACCTAATTGTGTAATTGACTGGTACCAGGTTTTGGCATCCTGTAAATTTGTACTGCAAAAAAATATGGGTTTGTCGGTGGAACGCTACATTTAAAATCGTTGACTTTCACGCACTCCACTCGTTCTAGTTCTGCCTCTCTGTTTCTTGCGCTTGCCTAATTATGAAGTCAAAATAGTGTTTTTGCTCAAAAAGTTTTGTGTCATTTTATTATTTTGCGTACCAATTGTTGTGAACACTTTGCCTTACAATATTTGACGTACTTGAAATAAAATTTCCAAAACATGAATTCCTAGCTTAATTTTTGATATCGCTGACAGCGTCCACTTTCCTATACTTCATCTACCTGTTTTATTTCCCATGCAAATAATGTGATACATTATATTCTACAAAGCTTGAGGAAAAAATTGCAAGAAAGGCGCAATGCATGTATTACGCAACGTAAAACATCAGTGGAGGTTTATGTTTTTTTTTGCTTCGAAAGATGTTGCCATGCCGTAATCTGGTTGTTGCCATAATCTTAAAGAGATACTGCTCGAGATTAGTTTTATTGAAAAAATGAGTACTACTTGGGATGATAAGTGTTGCCCCAAACCTTATTTCGCTGCTCTCATATCCGAAAAATTAGCTCTGCTTTTTGAAGTTTTCTGATATCAAAAAAGAACGACTTTGAAAATTTTTTGCAGAGTATCGAGCATCGCGTTTCTTACTCTGCAAAAAATTTTGCAATGTCATTTGTTTCTGATGTCACGAAATGCAAGGTTGCCAATGGTACGGAGTAAAACGGATTAAATCTATTTTCGCGCATAAGAACAGCGGAACAAAGTTTGGGGCACCTCTTCGTTACCTTAAATAGTTCTCACCAACAAACCACTTTAGAGCAGGATCTTTTAAATTGCACCGTTTGGTTACAGAAAAACAATGAGCAGCTGTTTTAACTACATAACAATTTCGGTGAAGAACTGTTATTCACGGATCACAATTTCACAAATATTGTACTTTGAATATCAATGGTAGGCCTAAACAACTACTTAATCTAAGAATATTTAAGATTATTTTTTGTTATTGTATTGATTGCTGTACAAGGATAACAGAACTCAGAAATGTTAACTGATTACGTCAAGCTCGATTCGTACAATTTACCATTTGATTTTGGGTCGTTTCTGGGTGAAAATGTGCGGTAAAAAATCAGAAGCCTAATTACTCGGAAAATATTTGCTTAAAGAAAACAACCATGCTTTTGGTTCCTCAAGGAAACTACATTTCACAAATTTTAAAAACAACAAATTTGTTTTTTATAAAAATCTGTTTAAAAAATAAAGGAATACATACCTCATGGCCTACTGTAAGTCAACAAAATATGTCAAACGTCTCGCGAAACAATTTATATATGGACGGTAATAAAATCATTTATCAAGTACATCACAAAACGATTTACAAGGTTATTTTTGATAAACATCGAGTGACTTGCTGGGTTTTTTCACAAATCAATTGAAATTTGACACTGAAATATTGGTTCATTCGTCCGTAACGCTACAAGCCATCTTATTATTTTGGGCAAATTATAAAATGTATCGCCGAAACATCGCTAAATCAAAAGCAATCCTGATTTAAAATTGACAGTAATTATTCCTTGCACTATCTATACCACGCTTGAACAAGGGTAACATCCGCTTGATTACTAAGTTTCGTTAAAAATTCACTTGTGTTTTTTTTAATTCTCTATTGTATTTTCTAAAGCTGATTAACCTCAAAGTAACCTAGCCGTTCGATGGCGTATACAAACTACTTTACCCAAGCACAATTCACGTCAAAATTATGAGTATCACAAGCAAACGGAATATGTTTCGTCTGTTTGTGCTATTGTGTAGGGCTTCGAAATACTCTTGGGTTTTGTAGATGAGATTAAAATCTGTAATTTGCTTGCAGTTAACTTTGGCTGCACTGATAACGGTAGCATCCATGGTCAAATTGGTCATGACTGGTCCAAACGCCACTAATATCTTTATAAATTTCCTGCCAATTATTATGTTTTGTGAGCACCGTGTTATACTTTTCCAGCTTTTAGCATTTTATCGCAATTTCTCCGGGTCAACCAAGGACGTACTTAAAAGCAAACTATTTTCCTTTGAAATGTCAAAACTTGTTTAACGTGTCGCGAATTCTCTTAGAAACATGTTGATACCTAACACACTCCTTAAGACTGTAAGGAAATCGCCAACACAACTAATGTTTACTGTCTGAACGTTTTCTCCCCCAAATTAGTGTGACGAATAATTCTTTGATGTTTGATGTGTAATCGCCTCTAACCCATGGAATAACCCATTTATTTATATACTCCCGTGGGGATCTTCTGGCTCATTCTAAATTCAGAGCTCAGACCTGAAGTTTGTTCAAGCCGAGAGCAATCTCAGGCTTTTATTGGTATGGTTTTACTCAGTTATCCATGGGCGAGAGGTAACATCTCAGCTTTCGCTTGTTTGGTGTGACTTTTAATAAAAGACAAGTCAGAAACAAAGACAGTCTGCAGCAAGGAGCAGAAGTCGCTTCAAACTCCACTTCCCCGGTTTAGAGCCATACTGATAGGCTTCTGCTATTGTACAGCAGTTGCCGCCCACTACCCCGGAATTCCCGCCAGAGGCAACGAACGCTTTCGTGGTGACCTGACAGCCGAAGTCGCATCAGGGCCATTTTCTAGAGTCGAGCCAAAGCAGGAGCCCTTGGTAGAGCAACCTCTGTGGTGACCTGACAGCCACCGTCGCGTTAGGGCCATAGAAAGACCTCCCTCTGTGGTGACCTGAGAGCCATTGCCGCGTCAGGGCCAATGACCAGTACTTAAATTGTAAGGGGGACGCGGGGAGACGAGTCCCCCATTGAGAGTTCGCATCCCCCCATCGAGATTTAGCGTCCCCCCATCGAGATTTGAGCGCTGGATGATCAGACGAAAAAGACCTAATTCTTCACCTAATTTTGGCGAAAAACCACTTCAATTTCCGGCGAAGACCTTTTTTTTTTTTTGGTCTTCACCTATTTTTGGCAAAAAAAAAAAACACTTCAATTTCCGGGGAAGATCCTTTTTTTTGGTGTTCATTCAATTTCGGCGACGGAATTACGTAATCTTCACTAAAGTACTTTCGCATGCCAAATGCGTTTGGTCAAGGCTGCAAAAGCGTCCCCCCATGCAAAATTTTACAATTTCAGTACTGGTCATGACTGACTGCTGTGTATCACACCTTCCTTGATTTTGCTCAATGCGGAGTCACGCCTATCATCATATCAATAATTAGTTCGAATTAAAAAGTTTGTGACTAAACATTTCAATGCGTACTCAATATTTAGCGAGTAAGACGCAAATTCCGATGAGTCCACGGAATGCTCAGCGATTTCTCAAGTAAGGCAAATTAACCGAGATGATACATTTACACAATATGTTTATCAACGTAACTTAAAGTTTTTTTGTTTTTTGGCAAAACAAAAAGTTTCAATGAAATTTGTGAATGTTAAATTTCGCTGAAATTACAGTGTTTGTAAAATTGCTAATACCACTTTAACCACGGGGGAGAGAATACCTGTCCTCTTGTTTTTTTATTTTTTTTTGTAATAAATCGCTTCGAAAGCAGCTTTTTTCACTTCTATTTAACTTGACTTTTAGTCAAATTTATTCACAAATAACCTTTGAAAACTTGAAGTTGCTAAACTAAGAAGTTTCGCAATTTTAAGAAATTCTGTCGTAAATTTCCAAAACTTGAGCATTTTTTGTCAGTATTTAGCTAAAATGACGTCATAAGACATTTTAGACCATAACCACTATGACCCAGGCATTCTATGATTCAGTTTCTAAAACAAGCCTACGTCCAAAGTTTGAGCCGCTTCTGGCGTCATTGAAAAAATGACGTCGATTTTCCAAATTATGGCCATGACGTCACTATGATGATGTAAATCAACTCAACAACAATCTTTCAAAACACTTTTGGTGAATACCAATCAGCATACCAAATTTGTATCTTCATAATTTTCGGTTTAGAAATTTAATAGAGGGGCATTTTTAGAAGTTTAATACATGGGTGTATCCCCCCACCGGAGAAAATGCATTTGTCAAATAACCCGAGTAAAATAGGTTTTTAGTCCGCGAAGAGTCAGCTCTTACAAAACTATTTCATGACCTGAAAAATTTGGAAAACACTGATGTAATGTTTAATTAGAGGTTTGATAAAACTGCGATCGATTTTTATAAGAGAGATTTTTGGATATTATTCAGACTAAGTATAACACCAAATAGGATCCGGGTTGTAAATTATACAGTTAGGCCTACCTTGCTCTATACACACAAAAAAAGAAAAATATTTTTTCATGCTTTAATTATTATTGAATATATCTGATCAATAAATCTAAGAAAAAGGTGCCAACTATTAAATTGCAAACCAAGCGATCAATTTCCAAATTTATCTTCATTGGTTGAAGAACCTATCTTGGTCGAATGCTTTGGAAACAGCAGAAACAGTTCGAGAATGATTAACCAAGACACGGTTGTAACCAAATGAGTTGTTATTTAATTTGATGGCGGAAATATCCGTCCAGAGTTTTACTTGTTTTTTTTTTGCAAAGTGTTTCATAGATTAATTTTTGAACGTTTTGTTTAACTACAGTTTTTGAAAAGTATTGCCTAATTAATGCTTATGAACGTGACCGGTGAAAAACATACTGGTGAAAATAAAAATATTTCCAAGCCAATTTGTAATTCGAAAAATTCTTCGGCAAAAGCTGATCGCGATTTCTCTCACTCTCATATGGATCAAAAACATTCTCAAACAAATAACTCGTCCAATGTCGTCTTGCATGGAAGAAGCCTCTCAATGTATGATGATATCGTAAGTGATTTGTCTCCACTGGAGTTGGATCAAAGAAATCCAGCGGAAGATTACTTAGATGCTTCATCCACAGCAATTTTCTCTGAAAATGACGAGTCCCAGCCTAAAGTAAATCAAACAAATTTTAGAGCAAATGATTTAAGCAATGGCAACCTTCTTGAAAAGAGTCATTCAATGTACAATGATATCGTAAGCGAAACAGTCAATCCAAAATTGAATCAGAAAAAACGCACAGAAGTCGCAGACTACATCGATGCATTATCTCAGCCCAGTTTGGTTCAAAGAAGATCCACAATAAAAGATGATCGTTTGCTCTCCAACGTAAATCAAAGGAAACCCCAAAGACACAATGGCTATGAAAATGATTTAATCCCGCCCAACGTAAATAATGAAACCTCCTCATCAAACAATGGTTACGTGCAGCCTAATTCGATTCAAAAAAATTTTTCAGCAAGCATTAACTTCTTAAATCGTTCCCAACAGCCTGTAAATCAGCAAGAAAACTCATCGTTTAGTAGCGTGTATCTCGAAATTGATGATGATGAGGAGACAAATTCAACAAAAGTTTGTAAAGGTTAGAAAATGAAATCAATTTATTACGATAATGCGAGAAAAAAAGGAACTTTCTTTTGAGCAAAAATGGCAACTTAATTATTTGGGTTTACATTATTTTTTGTAAAAGTAGACAACATCATGATTAGATTCTGATGTGCACTGCCTTGTGGTTAACCTGATAAATCAAAAATTTTACACTGTTTTTAAAAATCTCATTGCTCTTGGCACTAAGCGAAAACAAATATTTCTAGTTCGCAAAGAACGCTTTAACCCAGAGGTGGAGTCCTCAAGTACGTCGTTGGCCTCGAGGACGTCCTCAAGGACACATTTTGAAGTCCTTGGCCACGAAGCTCAAGTCCTTGGCCTCGGCCTAAAAAAAGCCTCAATTCTTCAAAAATTGCCCTGTTCTTGGCTCGAGGACAGCACTATTTTTTTAAGCCCTCAAAAGTTTATTGGAAAACGCCAGAAACCTCGCAGAAACTTTGTGAAGACCTTTTTTGTATTCCTCTTTGGGAGATCGCCTGAAAAAAAATTTTAAAGAGTTTTGTTTTTTTGGAGAACATTTGCGCCTGTGTTCTTGGTCCTAGGCCTCGATCACTCCTGTCCTTGGCCACGAGAGGTTCTGTCCTCCAAAGGGCTATCCTTGGCCTTGGCCACGAATTTTTTGCTTGTCCTTGGCTTTGGCCTGGGCCTCGAGCCTTGTGTCCTCGACTCCACTTCTGCTTTAACCCTGCTTTACACGAGCTATTTAATCAACGAATTTTATAGGGTAGGAGGACAAAAATTCCCCCTATCTAAATTCTAAAACGGAAGTCACGGGAACACCAAATTGGGCATATGGATTGGTGTTCACCTAAAATTTTTGGAAAAACTAGTTTTGAGTTGATGACGTCATCATAATGACGCCAGCGTCGTATTTTGGAAAAAATGACTTCTTTTTTATTGACGTCTAGGGTGGCTCAAATTTTGTTCAGAAGTTTATTTTTTTAATCAAATCATGAAATGTCTAAGTAAAACGGGTTACGTCAGAAAAACGTCATAAGTTAATTATTTACCATAAATAGCTCAGATTTTGGAAAGTGATTTCGGCAAATCTCAAAATTGTAAAACTGACCCAACCTTAATCAATTCAAATTTTCAAGGGTTATATGTGAATAAATTAGACTCAAAGTCAAATAAATTTCAAATAAAATTTTGCGTTTAAAGAGTTACTGTATATAACGAAATTACCGAGAGGGAGCGGACGCTAAATGTAATAGGGAAAATAAGCACTCATCGAAAGTTTATCAATTTTTAGGTTAAAGAGGCAACTAAATTACGTAATGTTTAGATTACGTCATCAATTTAACATAGTGTTTGTTATGCATAAATGAAGATGCAGCTCAGTGGCAAATTATCACGAAGTGGTTCTACCAAATTTACAAAAAGCAATGCATGCAACACAGCTCATTTCAAAGAAACGTCGCAGCGGTAGCGAGCCGTTGGCAACACTGTGTTCAATTTCACTGGTCAGAGATGTGAACCTCAGACCTCCAGCTCCAGAAACGAACGCGTTACACTCGACAAACTGATGGACGTCAATTACACTTCTGTGAATCTGCGGTAATAAAATGGCATTAGCCATAAGCTTAACTCAAGCTACTGTAAACAAAAGTTCGTAACCAAATAATTCAAGACTTAATTTTCTTCAGCAGTTGAAGTTTTTTAAACAATTTTTTAAATTATACTAAATCAAATTTTATAGATACAAGTCTTCAAATGACAACAAAAATGAAGATTCGTGTCATTGGTATAGTTTCCATCCTTAGTGTTGTAACAGCAGGAATTGCTATTGGACTTTCTTGTTCAGTTTTAGCGGTAAAATTGTTATTATTCAAGTTGACAACTATGAGCCACTATTAGGCCTCAACAAAAATTTTTTCAAGCTAAAAATGAAGATGAGAATTATAGGATTGATATAGTGTACGGTCTTGGCAAACAATATACAGTACTCAGAAAACAAATGTTTGCACATATTTTTCTTGAGTTTGGACCTACATATTGCTTTTCATTGATATCAGGAAATATTATTTCAGCACAAATGTAAGGAGAATGGCATTTTCAGGGTGCGCAACCGGGATTTTGTTCAAGAGGGAGAAGCTTGCAGCAAAAGCTAAAAGTTTCTTTTTTTTTCGAAAAATGTATTTATGAGGCCTGTTGGACAAACTAATGCATCTCAAGCATATCACTGACGAGAGTTAAAATCGCTATTAGGAGGACATTTTGCACATGTTTGAAACCACTTTAAAAAATTAAATTACGAAGCTTTGGAAGGTCTTTAAGAAAAATACATTGCTTAGCCCCTTTAATTCCCACTTACATTCATAGCAATCAAGTTTAAAACACGTTTAAAAAGTTACGTATTAGGATTACGTTAAGTAACTTGGCTACGGTAGGCGGGAGCTTCAGCACCCATAAGCCACCTCTGGTTGCGCCACTGGCATCATCGCAAGCACGTATAGCGGTCACAATACTATTTCGTTTGTGGAGTATTTATTTCTGCTGGAGTATAAGACAATGGCAAATTGCTATATAAGTAATTAATCGTACTGTTTAGGGTCTGAAAGCAAGCAGCTCAATGGAAGAGATATTTCATGAGCTTCAAAATGTCACTCTCGGAAAAAGTAAGAATTATTGACTAATTTCTGATAGGATATATTTGTCCCCTGCTCCCACTCCAATACTCAGTACAAAATAAGTACACAATACAGTAGCAGTACACACCACCAAAGACTATAAAAATTGGTGCTCACAGCTTCCCTGCTTGATGCTCAACAAATAAACGGACAGTGTGAAACCTCCACCGTGTGTGGTAGACAGGTGGGCAGGGGGCTGCTTGACTCGAAAACCAAAAGGTCCCTTCGCTGTCTCCTGGACAAGACAAATTGGTGAATAAAATGTAATTACAATTACATAAACCGCCACTATGCAATTTTGTGTGGAAAGTCTGAAACGGTACAAAAGAATGAAGTTCGTCCGGATGTAAGTTTTTCACAATCAAATTAATTTTTAAACTTGTCTAACTTGAATTAGTTTTTGATGTTTTGCTCAATAGACACT
The DNA here is from genome assembly GCA_963965965.1 of Trididemnum nubilum. Classification (NCBI taxonomy): domain Eukaryota; kingdom Metazoa; phylum Chordata; class Ascidiacea; order Aplousobranchia; family Didemnidae; genus Trididemnum; species Trididemnum nubilum. The sequence continues at coordinate 21,206,795 of OZ014479.1, read as the reverse complement.
AAAAGGTCTCTTTCTTCAAAGCACTTTCAAGGCTACTGCTGTTCTGTTTGGTATGTTGAAAACGGTTTTTATTGTTTATCTGGCCGGCGATAAAAGTTGGCCGTTGTTTTTACTTTTCTGTTATTAGGGCTGATGTTTAGCTATATTTGACAAAAAGACGACTGATATAAGAATTTGGTTTTTACAGCTGAGCTGGAAGAGGAGCTGCAATCGCTGCACTACCAACTCGAAGTTATTCAAAATAACATCAGCGTTATTGGTAAACCTTGTCAACTGTATTATGCAAAGCCATCTTGACAAGAGCATAGTTCAAATATTATGCAGTATACATTTAGGTTTAGTCTATGCAAAAACTGTTGAGACGTTTATCCACGTTTTTCAGAGGTAAAGCAAAACTTTGGTGTGGATTTGACATTGTAATAGTAATATCGTGAGCGGATTCCTATTACGCTAAACAAAAGCAATTGATCTGAAGATTTTCTTGTGTTGCCTCAGCCTTTCGGCGTTTATATTTTTCTCTTTTTTGACCTACCCAAATGCTGAAAAATCTAATTTTTACCGCTGTCATACTTTCAAAATAACTTGACATATCTTATGTTATACGGTTGTCAAATAGAATTTAAATAGATGCTAATATTGCTTTGATCACTATTGGATTCATTGTCGATCTTTTGAAAACTTTGGTAGCATTAAAAAAGGCTGTTTAAAAAAAAAAGATTAGAACGGTTTTTGTCTCGCCCGTGTCAAGAATCAACGCGAGATTGAATTGAAGTCAAAAAATGCTGCGTTTTATAGTTTTTCGAGACGTCGAAATTTCCACCTTAAAGAAGAAAAAATATATCACGTGAATAATTTTGATTGGATGATTGTCAAACTTCGTATGTACGCCATCTAATGATTGATTATTGTAAAATTTGAAGAGAGTAGACGAATTCTTTCTGAGAGCACAAAATTGGTCGCTGTGTTTTGATAAAAATAGCATCTAGAGCTTCTAACTAAAATTGGTTCTTGCCTTTGCCAAAATTGGAAATTGTCAATCATGATAGCGGGCAGCGCAGTCAGGATTTTGAAGTAAGAGAAGTCCAATGGCCAAATCACATTCAAATTGACATAGAGGAGTCTTGGCTTTGCATGTTCAGATGCTAATATATTATTAAATCTCGGGCTTTACTTCATTGCATTTGCGACAGTTGCTGGTGAGGATAATATGCAATATTTTTTTTACTCTGCTCTCACTCTACGAAAGAGTCACATAGTTCCAAACAAAATCAGACCAATCAAGTTTTCTTCTACCTCAAATTTCCTTTTAAAAAATAAGTCTGCAAAATTATTTGTTTCAGATGATTTCAGGCAGGAACTGGATTCGTTACATGATTCGGCACATGAAGCCTCCGGTAGCACTGGAAATAACGCAGGTACTGCGGTAATGATAAAAAAAATTAGCAATGGGAACTTTAACTTCCAAGCTTGGAAAAGCAATGTAAAACAAATCAAGACTAAACAATTAAACATGAAGTTGCATACAATACTCTCTGTTTGAGAAAAATGATCAGCATAGATGAAAATCATGATTATTCGATTTTGTTTGTTTCGCGTTTACCCATTATACAACTAAAGAAAAGAATCAAATTTATAACAATATATCATTCACAGTTATAAAGAAAAAAACTATTTCAAGTGAAATTTTTTTTTGTTTTGTATTAATTCTGATCCGAATCTAACCTCAGCTCAAACTCTTAGTTTTAAACTCTAAAACTAATATTAAACCAAACCCTAACTCAAACCCTAATCTTAATCCTTAAAAAAGTGAATGACAAATGCGCAGAAGAATATTCCTCATTTTCGTTTTATATTAATACACAGCAGCTTATGCTTGAACCGGAAATTGAAAAATGTTGAAGCATAACAACCGTGGTCCCTTTTGTGACAAAATGGTGTTGATTTTTTATGAACACCAATGCAAAGCCTCATGTAAAAAGGTGGAGCGTAGGTCAAGAAAGTACTGTAGAATAATTTAACTCAAACGAACAATTAGTGAGAGACGGTTTGTAACAGGGATCCCTGGTTTGTAAGTCCGTTTTATAAGCAATGGTTTCGTAGAAACATGAACAAAAGCACTGATAAAACATAATCGATTGATATTAACCCTATTTTACACGGGCAAAAAACCCTTGCTCTCGTTTTTTTTTAAATAAATCCCTTTAGAAGTAAAATTTTTAATCCGAATTAACTTGATTTGGAGTCAAATTTATTCACAAATAACTCTAGAAAATTTCAAGTTGCTATGGTGACGGAAGTTTCCCAATTTTGAGATTTCCCAAAGTAAGGCTATAAAATCTTAGCATTTTTTTGCCAATATTTAGCTTAACTGACGTCATAAGACGTTTTGTGACGTAAACCTTCGAATCAGGCATATTATGATTTGTGTTAACAACACACACCTCTCCACAAAAATTGAACCGCCTGTGACGTCATCACAAAAAATAAGGTCATTTTTCAAAAAAATGGCAGTGACGTTGCAATAATGACGTCACCAACCCCAAACCAGTTTTTCTAAAAAATTTGATGACCACCAATCCGCATGCCAAGTTTGGTGTTCCCATGACTTTTTGGTTTAGAAGTAAGATAGTAGGCGCATTTTTGCCGCTCTCGTGTAAAATGCGTCGGTCGAATACCTAGAGTAAAATAGGGTTAAATAGCATTCATGATTTAAAATATACGAAAGACCACATTTTGATTATAGAAATGACTTTGCCCATGTCTTCCACAAATGCGCCGAATCGTAATGAGAACGGTGAAATGGAAGATGGCTGGATTACTCCGTTCAACGGCTTTCAATACAAGAACACTCTGGCAACAGGTTCATGGGGAGAGAGTCGCCAGATTTGCCAGAGTTGGGGAGGAGATCTTATTGTACATGGAATTCGTGAAAGCAGCATACGAAAGTACCAGAATACTATAATTTAAGAAAACTGTTAATAATGTAGCATTTTTACGTTTTACAATATAGGGAATAAATTATTGCAAGATTTATTATAATAATCAAAAAGGCTTATCGTTATCAACTTAAATAAGTTTTTTTTAAACTTGCTTTAAATAGAATGGTAACAGCTAATAGCTAAAATTAGCCAAAACAGGAACTAAATATTTTTTCTCCAATAGGGAATGTTAATCGGACAATTGTACAGTTTAATTAGTAATCAACAATAGCAACTTTACATAATATTATGTTGCTATTTATTTGCTAAAACCTTTTATAACGAGTCCACGCCGCAAAAAAAAAGTATCAACTGTTGCATTTTGCTGTTGATCGGAAAAATTAGGGACAAACGTATGTCAGAAAAAAAGAGATAATAACTAGAATAAATCGGATGTGAAAACAAAACTAAAATACAAATTAGTGAATAAAATATCTTAATCATACCACTCGCTTACAGTAACGTACGCAGAATTTTCGAAAGGGGGTCCAGGAAATTTGAAAATAATGAAGACCACCAAAAGAAAAAATTCTCCACTCAGAATCAGTCCGTTTTCTTGCCCAAAATTAGGTGAACACCAAAAAAAAAAGGTCTTCACTCAAAATTAGTCCGGTTTTTGCCCCAAAATTACGTAGAGGCCAAAAATAAAGGTGTTTACCCAGATTTTGTCCTATTGTGTGCTCAAAGTTTCTGCCCAAGTTACAAAGGGGGGGGACCATGCCGCATTTTTGAATACTTTTCTATGCTAATTGTTCTATCCTGGCCACCCATAGGAGGGGGGCATGGCTCCATGGCCCCCCCAAAATACGCCCCTGCTTGCTTACATATAACTATAGTCCTACCGGGATAATTGACTTATCAAAACTGCAAGAAGGAAATTCCTACTATCGACTTCACTAACAAAAAACAACGAGTCATTGACTCCAAACTCCTCAGTCCGTTTGTTTGTCAGTAGGGCTACGTCTCCAAAATAATTTTATCGCAGAGCTATTATTTCTTTTAGCGAAATTCATCGAAAATTATCACTGAATGATGAGTGGTGGTTCTGGATTGGTCTGGGTGACCAAGAAAGCGAAGGAAACTTTGTTTGGGTGAATGGAGAAAAGGTTTCTATGACTGATGAGGATTTGTGGCGTCCAGGGCAGCCCGATGGTGGAATTCAAGAAAATTGTTGCGCTACGCCATTTAGTCTCACTCAACCTCACGTCAACGATTTAGAATGCTCTTACAGCCAATTTGCCATTTGTGAAAAACCCATTCAAAATTAAGAAAGCTTTATTTTACTGAAAAATTCTATCGACTCTTTTATTAATTCACATTCAATACTGCAACCGAAACTTACACCATTTTTCCAAAACTAGCCCCAAATCTTACCCTATTCAAAGCCTAACTCAAACCCAATTCTATTAAGCCTTAACCCCAAAAAGCAATTGAAAAATGCGCGGATGAATTTTCGTCAATTTTTCTTTGTCTTTCTTTAGCACAAAATTTGCGGGTGAAACAGTCGCTTTCTTAAAATTACTACCATAAACTTATTACCATTTTAACGGCTGGATCAGATTTTAGAGCTAAAAAGATAACATTAGAGCTATAAGCTACCAGCTGCAGTAATGGAAAAAATACGTACATGCAGCACTCTTGATTGTACTCAGTTAATATCTTTTGTATATGCATGATTGATGATTTACCATTATTAATTGAAACCATAGACGCTCGCGTCATGTGTTCATTTGTTTTTACCCGGCCATTTTCAAACTAACGAATGCGAAATTTCAGATTTTTGCTTATAACTCGAGAACGGTTAAGTCTCGCTACATAAAATTTTGAGAGCAGTTTGAGATTTATAAGTAATATGCTTGTACTAAATTTCGAGGCACTAGATTACGTAACTTTGGTTTTAGGACCTGAAAACTTTCTCGATAGTTTGACTTAAAAAGCGGTCTTACTCAAAAACGCAAAAAATATTTTACATGGTTATATCTCTCAAGATCTCTTGAGATATCTTTTCATCCCTACCAACCCACTTTTGGCCGCGATAAGGTTTTTCTCTTTTTTTTTTCTTTCTGACTCTTGTGCACTCTTCTTCTCCTAAACCACAAAACATTGAAATCAAATCTTTGTATAAAGTTGTTGAGCTGAAAACGCAATTTTGTTTATCGAATTTTTTTGCCTTCTCCCTAGAAACCCCCAAAATGGGGCCCCAAAAAATCAATTTTTTGAGCGACTCAAGCTAGGGCTATACTTTTTTTTTGTATCAGTAGATATTTGAGAGACAAATATTTTAACATAGTTTTGGGGGTACCACTCCCCCCGAGAACACCCAAAAATCAATTTTTTGAACGGCTCAAGCTAAGCGATAGTTTTTTTTTGTATCAGTAAATATTTAAGAGGTTATAGGATACCACACCTTCGGGAACCCTCATATTGACCCTCGAAAATCAATTCTCATTATTTAATATGCGTCGGTCTTTCAAAGGGCTTGCTCCTCAGCAAGCTTTCATCTAGTTCCATGCTAAAGTTGATCCATGTTGATGATTATACGACTGTAAACCGTAGTTTGTACAATATACGAGGTGTGTCAGACAAGAAAAGGGACTGTGCTTGCTGTTAAAGCTAAGTCCACAATAAGGAAAAAAAGGTTTGATTTATCTTGAAATTTGGTTTTTGACAAGAAAATAACAGCAATTTCTACTTTCTACTGTAACCATGCGGTTCATGACAAATATTATAAACATGTATCTCTAGACAGTACTTACATTGTAGGGAAGACGCGTCCCCCCATCGAGAGTTAGCGTCCCCCCATCGAGATTTAGCGTCCCCCCATCGTGATTTAGACGTCCTCCCATCGAGAGTTGAGCGCTGAATGAGCAGAGGCAAAACAGCCAACCAGGATTTAAAAGATCCTACAAATTTCCTGCCGAAAATGGTCGCAAATTGCAGCGAAGATCTTTTTTTTTGGTCTTCACCTGATTTCGGGAAAAAATGTCTTCAATTTCCAGCGAAGACCTTGTTCTTGTTTTTGGTCTTCATTCAACTTCGGCGACGGAAATGCATCATTTCCACCAAGTTGTTTGTAAAGTTGGTCAAGGCTGCAAAAGCGTCCCCCCATGCAAAATTTTACAATGTAAGTACTGCCTCTAGATCAATAGTTGCGTACTTTAGTTTTGGTTTGCCCCATATTGCAGTGACTGATAAGCATCGGCCAACGCTCAAAACTAAAATTTTTGGTCACATTGGATAAAAGTTCCGTAAGGCACTGGAATTATTGCTGCAGCAAGTTCAAGCTACAGAAGAGACGAAATGTCACGTTCACTATATAATTGCAAGTATAATTTCATTTTATTCACCAAGTTGCCTTGGCCAGGAGAAAGCGAAGAGATTTTTTGGTCTTCGAGTCAAGCTGCGACCTGCCCACCAGTCTACCACACCCGGCGGAGGCTTCACACTCTCTCTTTTATTGCTGAACATCTAGCAGGGAAGCTGTGAATACCAATTTTTATAGTCTTTGGTTTGACCCGACCGGGAATCGAACCAGGGTCTACCGCTTCAGTAGCAGACGCTCTATGTTTTTGGTTGGCACAAGCGCTTAAAAATAGCTTTGACAACTTCGAAAATAAGGAAAAAAGTGGAAGAACTTAAACCAGAAAATTTAACATGAGGTTGAACTAGTGAAAAAGTTAATCGGAGGTAACCGCCAGCTTGCTGTTCCAATAATTGCAGATGAGATGAGCATAGAGTGCAGTCTGCAGTACATCATGTACAGACGTGTAACTAGGATTGGCTAAGGGTAGTAGTCTTAATCTTTTAATGTCGAGCAAAAACAAATACATAAATCGCAAATTCAGCAAACATTTAAAGACACGATTTAGCACGACGAGAACAAGTGAAAGACCAAAATAAGAACGTCGCTTAGTCAAATGACACGGTCGCTGAGTCTGCTCCTCCTCTGATAAACAGTACAGAATTCGGCTGTAGAATTTCGAAACTAAACGAAAAGTATTGTTTTGATTTTGCATTTTGGTAATTTAGAAAAAAAAAATGAAAAAAAATTGGTAAAAAAAAGAGAAGGGAAAAAGGAAAAAAAAAACACACACAGATAGGCTCGCATTTTAATGTCGGCACAAGTAAATAATGGTTTCGCTTATAAACAAGTACGGGATTTCAAAAAGTAAAGCTTTAGTATCTTTAATGAAGTTTTGTCACTGGAAGTTAAAACTTTATCTCTTATATGTCTGGGTAAACTATTCCAAATTTTAACGCCAGAAATTTTTTGCGATTGGTTAGTTTTTACCAACGATGTTCTTTGCACATAAAAATGTTTAGAAGAAGCACTTCGATTTGAATACATATGGATAGAGGATAAAGTTCTAAAAATCGTTAATTAATTGCCACAAAATTCAAGCAATTTATTTAAATCAACTTTGGCCATTTTGGCAACTTCTAATTTGTAAATTTCATCGATATTTAAGTAAGGACTTCCAGTTGTTCATATACCGGTAATGGTTTTGGTCTAGTTTTTGCACCAAATTTGTCGCATACTGTTTTATGATACCAGGAGTGACGAAACCCGAGATATATCCCACCCAATAATTTGACTTCATCCCCCCCGATAATTTGACTATGGTCTGCATTTGAACGCTGGATGATCTTCGGACTTTATGTTTCGGACTTCACATGATTTTGGGGATGAAAACTCTTCAAGGTTTGGTGAAGACCTTTTTTTATGTTTCACTTTTTATGTTTTTGGTCTTTACTTGATTTGTCCACGTGAAAAAAATAGTGGTCGAGCTTCATCCCCCCCAATGTTGTTAATAGGAAAAAATTGGGGTAAAATTTGCAAATTATCCCCCCCCAATGCTCAATATAAATCTGCACCACTGTATGAAACGATTTTGTTCGACTTGTAGTTTGCGTTTAATGGTTTTTGAAGAATTTCTTCAGCAAATAATTGCATATTGGAGATGAGAATATACTAAACTATAATAAACTGACGTTAAAACTCTTTGAGGTATGTACTTGCGTAATTTATAAATGACACCAGAAGCAGCCGATAATTTGGTTTCAGTGAGTTCAATGTGCTTGTTCCAAGTGAGTTTATCATCAAGAATTTGATACTCCTAGATAATTTACGCAATTGGCCTGTTTTACGTTACAATCATTTATTTGTGGAAAGATTTTTTCTGAACAAAAAAGTTGGTTTGATTAACATTTAGTGACAATTGATTTGATTCAAGCCAAACAATAATTTTCGATAATTCAAAATTCAACATAGTTTGCAAACAATTTATAATTTTATGAGACAATGCCAAAACAATGTCATCTGCAGACAATGTTGTTTTGAAGGTGGGAAATTTAGACAAGTCATTGATATGAATGAGGAAAAGAATTATATCAATGACTTATCTAATTGTTCCAACTGCAAAACAACATTGTATGTAGATGACAGTTTAAAGATAAGGGAGAGTTTCTTGGCTCCAAAGCTGAAAGTACAGCGCATCACAAACGGGGTCTGGGGTGAAACCCCCAGCTGCGGAGCAATAAAAAAATATTTAAAACCAATCAGATGACATCTCGCACGTTTGACGAATCATTTGAAAGATTTAATTGCTAAAATTTTGAAGCCATTTGACATAGTGAAGTTACTAAGCCCGTTTACCCCTACCTTATACTTCCTGTTCAATATCAAAACACGTTTAAAGGCACGAGTATTTAATTCAAATTTCCCAATCCCCCTTACTAGGCGTAACCAAAGTTTTGGATTGGGGGGCCCCAAACCGTAAATTACATGCGATGACGTCATTAGAAATTTTCGAAAAGAGGGACTTTTTATGGGATAAAGATACCGAAGAATGAAAGATCAAAAGCCGAGATCTGGTTTTGGTACGTAACAAGGATCTTGCTAAAAGAGGAGACTTGAACCAAAAGTTTTCCAACAATGTCTAAATTGGGACATGTGGCGAGCTAGTAACGTAACTCAAGCGTATCACAAACAGAGCTCTGGAGTGGAGCCCCAGCCAATTTTTGTAACTTTTTGGAAAAAATATCTAGTTTAATGCCATTTGGATAACATTTTTCGTGTTTTTGGAGACATTTGAAAAAACTAGTTTTAGATTTAAAAGTCAATTGAAAAAATTAAAATTGTTCGGTCCTCCCATTGCTTATAATAGGTCATTTCCAAAACACGTTTAAAACCTTGCATTTTGGGTTAAATTTTGAAAGTAACTTTGCCCAGGGGTAAGCAAGGTACATTGCCTACTGTAATATTGTTAGCAGTAAATAATAAATCATTCGAATATTTACCTCGATCATTTTTGTTTTTCATGAAAATAACCAGTTTTAGGAGCAACTGTACACGTACGATCAGGTGGCCCAGGCCCCCTCAATTGAAATTTAATAATTTGTTCAATAAGCAATTTTTTTCAAAAGCATTTTGTCGCGTAAACCTAGTGAGGTGGGGGGAGATTGTTATATGAAGTTGGTACAGTATATAGTTACTAATCATGTTATTGAATTAATTCACAAAAAGATTAGACGAATACCTGAGGTTGCAACTTTTAGGGCAAAAATCCTGAATTTCTTTCGGGTTTTACATTTAAATTGGTCGGCAAAAATTTGAACGGAAGGGGCCAGGGCCTCTTGGTCGTCATTTTTAATATTATGGTTAATTACTGGTGTACGCGTGCACTGTTGTACACCAAAAATGCTGTAACCAAAGAAACAATAGGCTTTGTGTTTGTTATTTTTTATCATTGGTGGCATTTTGATTGGGGAGAGTCCACCCTGGCTACGCCTATGCCCCCTTAGCCCTCCTCGTGGTTACGACACCGAACACATGACCGAAAATACTGAAACGCTTTCAGTATTAACCCCAACAATAATCATAAAGTCATCTTCATTTAAACTTTTTCACACAGCAATTTGATTGCCATTGTACCGGTAGCTTTTTAAGTTAATTTATAGCTCTCTATTTTGATTGCAAGTTTAATAGAAAAATATTAAGCAAAGCAATTTTATCAGTCGGTTTGCTAAATTTAGAAACCGGTTTCGGCAAACCTGCTGATTATCACCACTACTTAGTATCCTTGCTATTGCCCGTTTGTTAGTGAATTTAAGCATTTTAATGAACTCATTTTGAAAATTGCTGACGTAGAAGACGAATTCTATACTTTTTTCGCAATTCACCTCAATTTAAACCGCTATGAAAGCAGCTTTAAAGAAATAACGTACGGGCAACCGGGCGTAAAGTTCATTCTTTCTCAGGTTTATTAAGAAGCTAAATGTAGCGAAAACAACTTGAAAGCACATTGGAGCGTCACCTTTACCATCACAAAGCTTGCTTGATAAATTTTACGGAACGCGCTTGCAACATCTATAGATCACTGGTGTCTTCTTCGCGGGTCCTGTTGGCGCGTCTCGTTGCCCATTTCACTGCCAAACTTTAATTAATATATAATACATACGTACTACATGATTGACTAAGCTAATAGGTGGCTGCTCGACTCGATGATCGAGTTGTACGTTCGCAATTTTCTGTCACAATTTAACTTCCTGGTTTCTGTGCGTTGTTTTGTGCTAAACAAACACGACTATGACTATGTACTAAATCAATTATACATCGCTTCTATTTGCAATGTAAGTTTTAATTTAAAAAAATCAACATTCATCGAATGCTTAATAAGGTACATTCAAATTCTATGACTTTTAAAAATCCACATTCAAATTCAAATTCATTGCTAACTTGTGAGCGGATACGAATTAAAATTCAATAAAACTCTACTCTACTGATTAACTGTAAATTTCTAGAAAATATAGCACATCATTCCTGCAGCTGTACAAGCACTGTACTTTCAATCAAAGAAAATATCGAATAGAAAAATGAAAACAAAATTGCGATTTATGTCGTCGTTCTTTTGCTTTTTCACTTTCCCAAGCAATTACATTAACTTCTTTAATTGTTCTTTGCCGGTCTTGAGATTCTCTTATTCTTTGTTGCTGCAATTTTTCTTCTATTGTTCTTTTTCGTTCTTTTTCTTCATCTACCAACTTTCCCAATCCAGCGTAAGCAATTTCATGAACAAGCACATTCACCCCTCGTCCACTCAACCACGATAATTCAACGTACTTAGTTGCTCCAATTTCGCGCGCAATTTTGTTTCCAATTTGCTGGTTTATTGGTTTGAATCCAGCTTGGTCTGTTTTCTTGATCGATTCTGGATTGCTTTTACCTTCAGCAAAACCTACAACAATAAGAGCAGCGTTTTGGAAACGCTTTTTGCAGTTAGAAGACTTCCGTTTTATGATTTCAATAAAATCGCTGAGATCAGCCCCGTAATCGATTACGCAAACATCTGGTTTATTCTTCCATTTCCTGTCGATTTTTAAGCGCACTTTACTCCTATTGATCGTTAAATCTACCACAACCCCATCGGCCTGCTCTTTAACTTTGTATCCATATTTCTTGAGAGGTTCTCTGTTGTCATAAATTGAAAAAGAACTTAAACCTAAATCATACACCTCAATTACAGTTATTTCAGAATGCATTTTTGCTCACAAAATACCAACACTGTTGCTTCTTGCTGAAGCAGCTGCATATGACTAACACCAACAGTGGCGCAACGAAAGAGGGCTAAAGGGCTTCGGCTCTCTTAGCTAAGTCATTTAAAAACTTTATATCAAAACTGCAGACGTTTAAACGTGTTTTAAATATTCTTGACTTGTGAATAAGGGAAGAATTATAAGGACTGGACAATTAGATTCTTCAACTGGCTTCCGAATCTTAGAAATTTACTGTTAGTTGTTTCAAAATAGCTTCAAAACCCTGAGGAATTTAATCTGAATGGCGTTGAAATGGCAATTTTTGTGATTTTTTTTCTACTCTACAGTATTTCTTTTAAAAATTACTTTCTCTTCTTTTCTAGTTTTTCTGAAAAATCGCAAAAATATAGCCAGTCGGCTGGGGGCTTGGCCTCGAGACCCCAACGACCTCCCGCGGCTGGGGGCGGAGAGTTGAACACCTGCCGAATTGAGACATTTTTCAAGCAACCAAAGTTTAAACTTTTTGATGCAATCCTCCCCCTCCGTAACAAAATTCTGGTTGTGCGCCTGATGACGAAGTATTGTAGTAAAGGTCTTTCGTGTAGTTCTAGTTCCTGAAAAGCTGATGGCGTCAGGACGTGGGCTGTCTGACGGCGTTTTAGCGACACTGAGCCAGCACAGTAAAAAATGCATTAGCGATGATTTGTGATTAAGTTTGTTTCCACACTAAAAAGCAAAATTAACATATTCGTAGTTGTATAACATTCATAATCTTGCATTGTCGAAAAATTGAAATAAATAAAAATGCGGTTCTGTTCTTATGGTATAGTATGCTGGAATACTGAAATAGAAATTTCTTTGTAGTGTTTCGTGGCGAAAATTAACTTTACCTCACATTGCAAATCGAAGTTCAAAAAAAGAAAAAAACAAACTGGTAGTTAAAAAATCACGCTGTTACAACAAAAGTGATAATATTTTTAAGCAATGAGTACGCAATTTTTTAATACCGTTATATGTGACGTAGCTATTTAGTAGTTAACCTGAATTAGACACAACAGACAACATCTGGATATTTGCGACAGTAGGCCTATTTCCCATCAATATTCTTTTCGCTTTTGCCGAAATTAAATTAACTTTTCGTTCCAGATGTAAAAACGTAAATGATCAACCTAGCGGTGCTGAAAAATGTTGTCAAATACTGAATTTTAATACTGCTTATGCGTCAGATACTTTTCATTAAGTGGTATGTTTTTAATTGACAAAAATTTTAGTCGCTAATTCGTTAACTTTATTCTTTTATTTGATTTTAATTTTAGGGTTATACTCATCAACGTGGATTAACTCTAATCCGCCGATTATCAGTTTTCTGGCTTTTACGCTGTCAAACTTTATAATGTTTGAACTACTTTCAAATTACGACAATTTGTCCGGGCATTTATGCAAACTTTTTCTCCAAAATTTTGTTAGTGTAAGGATTAACGTTTATCCACGTTGGTGCAAACATTTTGTAAGAGATCAAATCGGCAGCCAATTTGAATCATCCCCAGGGGCGTATTTAGGGGGGGGCATTGGGCCATGGCCCCCCCTTTGGGTCGCCAGGATTGCAAAATTGCATAGAAAAGTGAGCAAAATTGAGGCATGGCCCCCCCCTTTGCAAGTTGGGCATCAGGCTTTGGGCTCGAAATCACTTGATATTGGGTGAAAAATGGGACGTAATTTGAGTGAAGACCTTTTTTTTTTTGCTCTTCACCTGATTTTGGGCGAAAAATGGGACGAAATTTGAGTGTGACAATTTCAAATTCTGATCTATGTTCCTCTCAAATTTTCTGAAATTTCTGGCCCCCCCCCCCCCCCCCCTTTTCAAAATCCTGCGTACGCTGCTGATCATCCCTGTTACATTTTTCATTCGAATTGGAAAGTTGTAAATAACTTTTTTCTTGTAAAATAACATCGCTTTGCAGCTAATTGCTTTTGTAACATAAGCTTATCTTATTTGTCTTCGAAATGGTCGATTTTTTAAACTGAGTCAAATTTGGGACTTCGCTTGAGCGCGTAGTACCTTTGTTTTTGTTCGAGAATTTTGGAAGATGAGGATGGATTTGCTTACAACTAGCAAACGGTAAAACCTAGAAAATTGAAATTTATACTCAACATAAGAATTAATGAAAGCGTCATGTGTGCCAATTTTGGAGATCTTCGGTCACGTGATCATGAACTGAGACAAAAAAAAACAAAAAAACGGCGATTTTTGGCTTGAAAATTTATTAATTCGCTTATAGCTCAAACTCCACTTGATGTGTACAGCTGAAATTTGGACGCAATATGGGTGCTTATTAATGCTTTCTGCAAACCGAGATTGGGGGCGCCTGATCACGTGACCAAAACTTACTAGGCCAAAAATGGGCAAATACTTGACGAGTTCGAACCAATACATCTCCTCACTTACCGATATTGATGGAGAGTAGTTTGTGATTTTTGAGCACACTATCGACCACCTTTCTTTTGGTTATGTTCGTTTACCCCAACTTGAATACTGTTTTCCTTTGTTTTGCATTTTTTTTCTTACTTTTTTGTTTTGCTGCTATGTACTTTTAAACCACAGAACAAGCTATATTCAAAGTTTGTACCATTGAAGATATTAGGGAGGACTTTTGTGAGACTGAAATCGGGGGTGTCAGGTTGGGGATCCCCCTCAATCGGTTCGTCCAAAATCTTGAACTTTTAACCGTTAGAGCTAGATGGATCAAATTTTCGGAATGGGTAGATATTTAAAAAAAACTAAACCTAACAAAAATTGGGGGTGCCGCAACAAGGTTTTTCGCTTAAGCGGGCCCACCAAAATTCAAACTTTTTAACCTTTTGAGCTAGGCATATGAAAATTTTAAGGTAAGTAAATATAGAGGGAAGCAAAATTTTACAAAACTTGGGATTACAAAAATAAGGTTCCCCCCTAAACTGGGCCGCCAAAATTCATACCTTTTAACCACTCTCGCTAGACCCATGAAATTTTTAGAGTAGGCAAATAATATGAAGAAAACATAAAATTTGAAAAAAATTTTGAGGTATTAAAATGGGGATTCCCCCTTAAGCGAGCCACCAAAATTTTGAACCTTTAAACCATTAGAGACAGATTGATAAAATTTTCGGAATGGGTTGATTTTAAAAATAAACTAAACCTAACAAAAATTTGGGACTCCAAAATGGGAGGTTCCCTTCTAAACTAGGCACGTAGCCAAAACGGAACTATTGGGGGGCAAGTGAAAATTTGGGGGCATGTCTTCTCCCTTGGGGCGATCTCCAAAAAACAAAGTCTTGGGTGTGAAATGCTAATATTTTCTCCGGATTTTGAGGTAATCTCCGAAAAAAAGAAGTTTTCACTCCTGGAAGCCTTAATTGTCTCTATCATCTACGATATTTGAGGTGATCTCCAGATCTCCATCCGTTTTAGGGTTCAGGCGTTGAAGAGAAATTTATTTCGGGGGGTAATAAAATTTTGGGGGAGCTTTTGGTTACGTCCCTTCTCCAAACGGACCCTCCAAAATTCAAACTTTTTAACCTTTTAAGTTGGACACAAAAAATTTTTAAGATAAGTTAATATAAAGGAAAGGTAAAATTTAACAAAATTTGGGGTACTGAAATGGGGGTACCCCTTAAACGATGCCGCCACAATTCAAAGTTTTTAACCACACACGCTAGAAACATTAAATGTTCAAATTTGGAAAATATGAAGGAAAGATACAATTTGACAAAATTTTGATTCCCAAAATAAAGGGGTCCCCCTCAAACGGGGCCGCCAAAATTCAAACTTTTTAATTACTTACGCTAGACTGATAACATTTTCAGAATAGATAAATATAAGTTAAAGGAAAAATGTGACACGATTTGGGGATACAAACATGAGGGTGTCTCCCTGCAATGGAGCTACCAAAATTTAAACTTTTTAACCAGTAGCGCTAGACACGTGAAATTTTCAAGATCGGCTAAACAAAATTTGGGGGTACAAAAATAAGGAATTCACCCTCAAACAAGAACGCCAAAATTCAAACTTTAAGCACTTACACTAGACTGATGAAACTTTCAGATAGGTGGATATGAAGGAAGGATAAAATTTGACAAAATTTGGGAGTACCACAATGGGGGTTCCTCCTCACACAAGGACGCCAAAATTCAAACTTTTTAATTGTTTTAACTAGACATTACAAAATTTCGAGATACGCAAGCAAATATAAAAAGATAAAATTTGGGTCACCATAATGGGGTTCCTTAAAAATTCAAACCTTTCAACCATTTAAATTAGACACATTAAAATTTCAGATTAGGTAAATACAAAAGAAACGTAAAATCAGAAGAGTTAATAAAATATGACTAATTTCAGGTGCCACAATTGGGAGTCCTCCTCCAACAGGTCCTTCGAAATTTTTAACCACTCAAGCTAGACGTAATAAAAATTTCAAAATATGTAAAGTTGTAATATGAAAACATTTTAGGATTTCATGGTTTAGGGGTCCTCCAATTGTGTTGACACCTCCCCCATAACCTACAAAAGCTAAGCGATTTAAATCATTTGGATAGGATAATATGAATCAAAGATTAAAAATAACAAAATTTGGTTGGCCACATTGAGGAGACCATGCCAAATGGGCCTCATAAAGTTTTAAAATCTTTATTATGAAGTACTCTAGCTAGACATAATTATCAAATTTTAAGAGTACCGGTATGCTAATTTAAGAAAAAGATAAAACATGCCAAACTTGGCAATACCATGTTGGACAAATAACCCTTAAATGAACTTTCAAACTTCAAGATGAATTCTCACGATGAATTGATATCACAAAAAAGTAGAAGAGTAAAACTTATGGGATTAGTGCAACATTTAACACGTTGAAGTACTTGAGTTTAACGGCTTTGCTAAATTCAAGATGGTTGGCTGAGTTTTTTTACTAAACTGTCGCTTGTGGCGTAGAAAAAATCTTCAACTTGCTCTTCAAAGTTTTTGAACAATTTTTTAAGAAAGCTTTGTTGCTAAATAATGGATGTAATACAATACACTGTACAATATCCAGTACGCTGGCGTTGGGTTGCACTACTAAATGGCATTCTCAGAATAGAAATAGCTGTAAAATGCGTGCATATTTCAGGCCGTAGTTAGTGTTAAGTTTCGCTGATGTAATGATTTTTTTTTTTCTTAAATTTTGCTGGAATTTCAAAGATGGGTACCGCGTTCATCTCTGGAGGGGACGTCCAAGGTTCAAATCTCGGGCTGGTCAAATCGGACACAGTGTTGCCAACGCTCGCCATCGCTGCGAAAGTTTTGGAAAGAGCCTGAGTTGCCCGGTAGCAATAATGCGGAGATGAGCCCTGCCAACTCGTTGCACGCTTCCGCGTAATACAGCAAGTATAATGAAATATTTGATTTGACTCTTTGTTATTTCATAATAAAGTGAAAAACTGTTAAGAACTCCTAATAGCTTTTTGATTGACGTTATTTTGATAATTTTTTGAGATCTTCAAACTTTGAGAACGATCAATAACCCCAAAGCTGTTAAAATGAACTGAAAACAGCGTAATGTGCAAAATAAGTCGATAATTTTTGGTAAATAGTTCTTTGACTAAAACATTACACCTAGGGGTGTGGAAAGCATGGAGTTGAGTAAATTAATATGTTTTCAATGTGAAGTTATGGTAAAGTTAGACTATACAATATGACTTATAAATTTTTAGTGACTCTGCGCTGTATTGAACCACTGTCATTTTTGTTTTGCTCAGAGTCCGTTTCAGAAAGCAGTAGCAGAGTCTAAAACGCGCGCTGAACGCAGATTTGATTAAAACTTGCGATCCAGTGATTATCAGTCCATTTTAGGAAACATTGTGTAGTCACGTGACCCTGATCTCACGCTGTGTATCATGTAAATTGCAATAGGGATTCTCTTTTTGGATTTGCGATTGTCCTGTAAGGAAATACCGTGGGTTTAGGAAGTTTTTCGTTTTGTTTTACTGATTTAAATAAAAAGACAAAGATTGGTTTTCAACAAAATTAAGCTGTTAATTTTGAAGTATCGAAGCCAGAGCAGTTAGGATTGGGTTCACCAAACCCAAATTCCTATAAATGTATAAGAATTTGACTTTTTGTTTCTAAATTTTGTTTGTGTACGTATCCTTTTAAATGCTAATTGCTAAGGTAGGCATTGCTTTGATTTAGTTCTTAAATTTTGAGAAAAATCGGTAGAACTGTTCATACATGGGCGTATATAAAATTCTTCTAACAAAAATAATACAGTGGGCAAGCTGATGGTGTAGATTGGATATTTAGAATAGAGTGTGAAATTTCTGGTTAAGATAATGTAAGTTACAAAATTCAAAAATCCTATTCGCTGCGGTTACTGTCGAAATATTTGTTTGAACGGGAGTTTCGTTTGTAACCGCTATTTTAACAATTGCGCTGTGCTGCTAAGTGAAAATTCAACAAACTCCTTAAAAGTTGAAACTAGAACTAACCAGTCTTGTAAAATTTTGATTGACATTCTATAGCTACCTTTTCAAGACATTTAAATTTTGAAAACCGTTAACCACAAACCCGATCAAGTTAAGGGAACATTATGAAATTCGAAAGTTACAATATGTGTTTCAGATCTGACTATCAACAACCGTGAACATGCTAAACGCAATGGTGAAGTTCTTTAGTTCAGTAAAGTTAGATACTTTCGCTAAGTCCCGGTATCGCTTGCAATGTCATATTCTAGTTCTTTCAAGTTTCGTTAAAACCATTGATCAGATTCTTGATTTTTGCTGCAAGCTTGATGCTTTGGTATAGAGAGTACGATAAATTTCTTTTTTAAGGAAGGCGTTGGCTAATTTTTTTTATCAATCGAGTTTTGTTGTGCCTGAGGTTCTAGCACATATTCTGGCAGTACAAAAGTGTTTTTATTTTTATTTTTGTAGGTGCTTTTTCAAAAAGGGTTTTAGTTATCTGTTTTTTTTGTTTTACATGTACGTATTCATGTTAAGCTTTTAGTGATGCACTTTATAATGTTGAATTTGTGACCAGTGGTGGCCTTAGGAAAGGGGGGGCCCCTGTGCAAATTAAATGGGGGGGCCCTTTTCTTTACACACCACTTTACCATGATTTATCTGCACTTGCAATTAAGCGCAACAATGCATTTCAAAAATAACAAGACCAAAAGACCAATGCTATTGCAGCCCTAATTAAATCAAATGTTTGTTCATAAGTTCCTCTCATTTAGATTATCAACTCAATTAATTGCAGTAAATTAACGTAAACTTTCAGCAATTGCTTTCAGTATGCTAGTGCTATTACAGAATATGTTTGAGTACTTAGCAATAATGTTTGAATGCTTTATACTGCTTAGCATATGATATACTCGATACGTTAGTCAAAAACCTATTACTGCCAGTTGCTGAAAGCAGTTGAAAAAAAAACAAGTGGAAAAACGACTACCTGAGTCATTGGCGTAGCCAGAATTTTTGATTGGGGGGGGCAAACCACAAATCACACGCAATAACGTCATCAGAAACTTCGAAAGAGGAATTTTTTGGTGGGGCAAAGATATAGTAGAATGGAAGATCAGAAGTCGCGGCCTGGTGTTGGCATGTAACTAGGAACTCGTTCAAGGAGAGAGCTTAAACCAATAGCCTAGTTAAATGCGAAAATTGGGAGACGTGCTTAAGAAAAGAAGTGTACTGTAATTGAAACGTATCACAGACGGGGGTCTGGGGGCGAAGCCCCCAGCCGCTGGACGATTTTTGGTAATTTGTTGGAAAAAAAAGTAGTTCTAATACCATTGGATCACATTTTGCACGTTTTCAGAGCCATTTGAAAGTACTAGATTTTTGACATTTGAAAGCCAATTCAAAAAATTTAGTTGTTCAGTCCTCCTTTTGCTTGCAATTTAAGTCCAAAACACGTTTAAAATCTTGCATTTTGTGGTTAAATTTTATTGGTGATTTCGCCCAGGTAGGGGGAAGTAAAGTACAATCCCTCCAGCAATATTTTAGCAGTAAATAACAATTCAGTCGATTATTTTCTTTATAGATTATTGTTTTGTCTTGAAAACAACCAGTTATAGGAGTACATATACGGCCAGGGGCCCAGGCTCTCTCAATTCAAAAATTTGTTTAATGAGCATTCCTCTTACTGAAGCTAATTTTTTTCAAAACTATTTTGTCGCATAAAAACTGGCGAGGTGGAGGTGAATTGTAATTTAAAAATGTACAGTAGATAGTTATGCCTACAAACCATGTTATTGCCTGAGTCGGATTTACATTGAGTTGGGCCCCTGGCACTTTGAGATTTTTGCAATATTTTCGTGCCAAATGCAGGTGAAGACCAAAAAAAGTCTTATCTGAGCGCGGGGCCCCTGGCACTGTGCCATGTGTTAAATCCGCCCCTGGTTATTGCATTACATTCATAAAAAGGTTAGATGAGAACCTCAGTTAGCAACTTTTAGGATAGAAGCGCTTAATTTCGCACAAATTATACGTTTAAATTGGTTGGCAACATTAAATTGAAGGAGCCCTGGCCCCCTGAAACAGTATTATTGTTGGGGGCCCATTTAAATTAGAGGGCCATATAAATATTCTTGTAGGGGGCCCCTTAAAATTGGTTGGCAAAAATTAAATTTAGGGGCCCTGGCCCCCTGGATCAATATTGTTGTTGGGGGCCCATTTAATTATAATTGTAGGGAGCCCATTTAATTATAATTGTAGGGGGCCC
Organism: Trididemnum nubilum; assembly: GCA_963965965.1. NCBI lineage: Eukaryota > Metazoa > Chordata > Ascidiacea > Aplousobranchia > Didemnidae > Trididemnum > Trididemnum nubilum. Next base: position 21,186,551 of record OZ014479.1, on the reverse strand, counting down.
ATTTAAATTGGTTGGTAAAAATCAAATTGAGAGGGCCCGGGCCCCCATGCTCAATACAATTGTTAATTACTGCTGTACGAGTGTACTGTTGTATGCGAAGATGCTAAAAGAAACTGAAGCTGAAGAAACAGCAGTTGTTTGTGACATTTTTATCATGGGTAGCATTTTAATTGGGGGGGAGCCTGGCCCCCCCCTGGTTACGCATATGACCTGAGTAGCCTAACAGTAGCAAGCAAAAAAAAAGAGTAGTAAGTTGACTTTACCAGTAAATTTTTATTATCTGTTTACTAAATCTGACTTAAAAGTTAAAACTAATATTGTCTTGGAAAGGGGGATCTGTGTAATAACATTTGGAACAAGTGCATCTTGAGGGAGGGGTACATATGTAATGACACTTAAAACAAATGTATAAACTTTTTATCATAATTTGCTATAGTTTTTCATAATCAAATTTTTTCTGCGCGCGGTAGGTCAAAGTGGGGGGGCCCCTAGAAGTGGGGGGGGGGCCTGTGCATTTGCACACTTTGCACATTCCTAAGGCCACTACTGTTTGTGACCAACGGAAATATTATGGACCTTTATTGCGATCGATAAAAGGTTTTGTAAGTGCCGTTACTTATTAATTTCTATTTAAGCTTAATTTGTAAACTTGCTTAGTTATTTGTAACCGATCGATAACTTTTTATTGATATAATTGAAGATCTTGTTAGACTGTTTATTAGTTTCAAAAACGTGCGAAATATGATTCAAATGGCTATTTTTTACGAAAAATTACAAAAATCGCCTAGCGACTAGGGGCAAACCTTCGGCTGTGATGTGATTAAGTTATATCAGTTGGTAATAATAAGTCAATGAAGATGTTTTTTGACGTTTGCAGGCCAGAGTTTTAATATTTTAATCGTTTTGCGTGCTTCTGGCCTAAAGGCTACCAGCTCGGAAGCCTAGGGAAGAGCCACCAGAACGGCGACTACTTAAAATAAGCAATGCGAAAAATTGTCTTCCCACAGGAATCGAACCTGCAGCCTCTGGATTACCGGTCCACTGCTCTACCACTTGAGCTAGAGAAGACGCCTCCTCGCATGCTTAATTTTGGCTATTTAAACCTTCATTAAACGTTTAAATAGCCAAAATTAAGCATGCGAGGAGGCGTCTTCTCTAGCTCAAGTGGTAGAGCAGTGGACCGGTAATCCAAAGGCTGCAGGTTCGATTCCTGTGGGAAGACAATTTTTCGCATTGCTTATTTTAAGTAGTCGCCGTTCTGGTGGCTCTTCCCTAGGCTTCCGAGCTGGTAGCCTTTAGGCCAGAAGCACGCAAAACGATTAAAAAAAAAAAAAAAAAAAAAAATTATATCAGTTTGTTCCGCAAGACGACAAGATAAGATATTTTGCGGGTAAAAAATTTCATTGTTTGGTTTAAGCCTTATCTTAACATAATCGTTGTTGCGCGCCCGAAAATTATCCCCTTTCCCTAATCGAAAATCTTGGCTGCGTTTTTGTAGCTACGTATGATACGGTTTTACTAATATACGATAGATTTTTATAATTTTTTTTTTTGATCTTATTTAATTGAGTTTTATTGAAATGTAATTCCAGAGGAAAATAAAGGTGATCACGCTCCGATCTTCCAGTAAGGGGCATTAAGTTTGGTAAAGGCACTCTTCAAAAGTAATTTCAGTGAAAATCTACCTAAAATGACGTCGTCGAGATGTTTTGATGACGTAATTGCTTCGACTGAAGCATTCTGTAATCTGACTCGATAAATTTAAATAATCATAAAAGGAACTTATGAGCAAATTTGAGCCCCAAAAAGTTTTTTCAAAGATTCAAAAACCAATCACGACATCATTTTTCCGGTATCGGTCTCGAAAAAATTTTGCATCCCGTTGTTGGTCTCGAATGAGTAGGTCTCGACTCAAGTCCTGGCATTAGGCAATGAACTGAGAAACTAATGATAAAGCTTTACAGACGCAAACAAAACTTTGATTAACAGCCTAGCACATACTGTTTTGGAATTCATCTTATTTCTCTCGCTAGTATATACCTATAGGGTTACAAATATTAACTATGAGCGTATAGAAAAGCAAAATAGTGAAAATTGGTAAAGCGGTAACTCGTACGTTTCTTGGAGTGAGAGGTCTGAGATTCAAATCTCGGGCCGGTCAAATTGGACACAGTGTTGCCAACGGCTCGCCACCGCTCGGATATTTCGAAAGGAGCTGTGTTGCCTGCAGGCGCAATGATGCGGCTTAATCAGATGGAATATAACAATACTCTTGCTGACTAGCTAGATTTACAATACCAACATTAGTTGCTTATTAGCAATAAATTATGCTCATACTATACGTCTACAGACTGTTTTGTTGTGATCAAAAGTGACTCTGAAACAACATTTTACTGTATTCGACTGCCAACAATCGCCAGCGTATTGCCGTTCTAGCAAAAATTTTCGAGCAAAACTTTTCTGAACCCACCGAATGAATGTACTGCAAACAATTCACTTTAAAAATGCTACAGCAGTCTCTTATTTCAATAGCAGTCTCCGTATCCACTGAGTGCAGTCTTGTTTTTAATCTGCTTTACGGATATTATAACATCATGAATGAATGAACTGAGTAGATATTTTTGTTGGTGTTGCAGCCACTATGCTGTTTATGACAATGGGAATTACTTTTTGAGTAGAAAGCAATCTGAAAACTAGAATATGACATTGCAAGCGATACCCGGGGACTTTGCAAAAGTATCTAACTTTACTGAACTAAAGAACTTCACCATTGCGTTTAGCATGTTCACGGTTGTTGATAGTCAGATCTGAAACACATATTGTAACTTTCGAATTTCATGATATTCCATTAACTTGTTCAGGTTTGTGGTAAACGGCTTTCAAAATTTAAATGTCTTGAAAAGGTAGCTATATAATGTTAATCAAAATTTTACAAGTCTGCTGAGTTCTCATTTCAACTTTTAAGGAGTTTGTTAAATTTTTACTTAGCAGCGTAGCGCAATCGTTAAAATTGCGGTTACACGCAAACCCTCGTTAAAACAAATATTTCGACAGTAACCTTTTGCAATATGCTTGTAAGATAAATTTTATAAAAGCACATGTATGAACAGTAGACCTGTTCATATTTTAGCTTTTTTTGGTTTTGATATGGCTTTGCAGTGTTTTTGAAGCAAATTTTCATACTGATCCCAAAGCTAAAAAATTTTTTTGTTTGATTGAACGGTTTCCATGTTACGCAATGATTTCCGACCCCCACGTTTGAAAAAAATGAGCTTTTTTGCGCTAGAGGGCGCTGTTTTCAAAATATATGTACTTAAAACAGTAATTCAACTAAATGCCCCTCTGCATTTTACATCTTAACAAAAAAAACTAAGCGAATTGGACTTGTGGTTCAGTAGTTATGACCATTTTAGTGATATTATTTGCAAAACTCCCTCTAGTCGCCAAAATGTGATTTGTTTATTTTTTGATAATTTTTTTTAAAATTTCTGTCTATTTAGTGAAAGAGACTTGAATTTTGAAGTTGAGATTTTGCTGCAATACCACTAGAGGGAGTTAATTGCTATTTCAGTTATATACGCCACTTAAGTTAACGACACTGCAAAATTTGAATAAATTATGACACATCGCGATTTTTTATAGTTTGTTTTTAAATATCAACCTAGATCATGTGAAAAAGCTAGCATATGCAAAAATGCAGCAACAACACATACTGTTTGCAGCACAAATATAATTACCGTATAGTACTGTACATTGTGCAGTACTGTAATATTTTGACTTGATTTACAATGACTGCCCATCAATTTCAATAAAGTTGAAAAGCTCCTTTGATTAGCAAAGAATACAATTCAAACCAATATCTGCAGGTTATTATATTAGAACAAAACAGAGTTACCAAACTTCAGCAAATTTCAAAAGTTTTTAAACTAATAAAAAAAAAAAAAAAATCAGATATATTTTGAAAAGGTTTGTTTTGATGTGGCAAAAGTTTTGCTTGTTTAATTATTCCTGAAGTGAAATAGGCAGAACTAATTTAATAGTTCACAGAGACTTCACGTCTTACAATCCTACTTCATTTGACAACACCTTAATGCTGTCTCCGCGTCGAAATGGGTAATCATTTGAACCCCTAGTGACGCAGGTGAGGCGGAGCCCCCTATCGCGGGAGCATTCCCGTGTTTCGAAGTCAACTGACTTCATCACCAGTGTGAAGAGGAGTCGACACAATTTTGCTTGTTTGTTATACAACCTGAAGTATGCTTTGTCGTTGTAGTTCTTTTGTTGTTAAAATTTCATTATAGTCAGTACTTAAATTGTAAAATTTTGCATGGGGGGACGCTTTTGCAGCCTTGACCAAACTTTAGTGAAGATTACGTAATTCCGTTACTGAAAATTGAAGTGTTTTTGGGCCAAATTTAGATGAAGACCTAAATAAAAAAAAGAAAGGTCTTCGCCGACGGTTCAAGTGTTTCTCCTACTGAATCACTTTTCCCGCAGATTTTGGTGCTATATTCGACCGGAATTTGTAGTTCTTTTTCGTCTGATCATCCAGCGCTCAAATCTTGATGGGGGGGACCCCTAAATCTCGATGGGGGACGCTCAATCTCGATGGGGGGACGCGCCCCCCGCGTCCCCCCTACAATTTAAGTACTGATTATAGTCACTGCCAAATTTAAGTGAACGTCCAGCTGCATCATTGATAACGTTCAATCCTGAAACAAACTGGTTGATTTGTTGAAAAGAAGAATCGTCTTTCCAGTGTACTACTGAATCCATACTGAAAGAGATAATTGCTCGAAATCGATTTTGTTGAAGAAATGAGAACTAATTGAGGTAATAAAGAGGTGCCCCAAACCTTTTTCCACGATTCCCCTTCTTCACAAAAAATGTTTTAATCCGTTTGACTCTGTACCATTGGCAAACCTGCATTTTGCAATTTTGTGGCATCACTAAAGAAATTCTGTAGAGCAGTAATGGTAGCCCAGGTCTAAATGTTTCAGGAGTTGTAGCCAAGTTTTCATATTTGGTTATAGGCTACTCACTGCTACCAGTTGGCAATCGCGTTTCTTAATTTTTGCAAAATTGTGCCTTTTGTAATGTCAGAAAACTGCAAAATGCAGGGTAACCGATGATGCGGAGTCAAATGGATTAAATTGTATTTTCGTGCACAAAGGAAATTGTGGAAAAAGATTTGGGGCACCTATTTATTAGCGCAAGAAGTTCTCAATTGTTCTATTAAATCGATTTCGAGCAGTATCTCTTTAATGTTGGTTCGATTTCAATTAGATCAAAAAATTATATACTGTATTTATGATTGATTAGTAATGAACCCATGCAGAGTACTGTCTTCATATACTTTTGGTAGTTTTGGCTTATCTACATCTATTTTGGGATATTTCAACAAGGTTGTAGCAATGGCTTTCTTGATTTCATCACTAATTAAATTTGAAGATAGTGCAAGTGGTATGTGCCTTGGTGGTTGATGCATGATATTGGTTTTCCTCACCGGTTGCTGCAGATGCTCCTCATTTGACACTAATGCTTTGGAAAGTTGTAAATGAGTGGTCGGTGAGAGATAAAGCTCTATGTTCAGCTTGCAATCGCAAAGTCGACTTGCATACTTTGGTACCTGTGACCAAGGTACATACCACTTGCACTATTTTCAAATTTAGTTGATGATGAAACCAAGAAAGCCACCGCTACTACCATGTTGAAATATTCCAAAACAGATTTCCGAATAAATAAGCCAGAACTACAAAAGTACATAAAGACAGCAATCTGCAAGAATTCATCAATACGGAATCGTGGCTATTCATTGATCAACCAGTAATTGTAATTAAACCAAAGTTTTCAAGAATGGATTCAGTAGTATGCTGGAATGACGACTCTTCTTTTCAACAAATCAGCCACATTGTTTCAGGATTGAACGTTATCAATGATGCAGCTGAGTGATCAGTTCAATTTTACAGTGACTATTATAATGAAATTTTAACAACAACAATAAAGCATACTTCAGATTGTATAACAAACAAGCAAAACTTTTGCCACATCAAAACAAACCTTTTCAAAATATATCTGATTTTTTTTTTGTTTTTATTAGTTTAAAAACTTTTGAAATTTGCTGAAGTTTGGTAACTCTGTTTTGTTCTAATATAATAACCTGCAGATATTGGTTTGAATTGTATTCTTTGCTAATCAAAGGAGCTTTTCAACTTTATTGAAATTGATGGGCAGTCATTGTAAATCAAGTCAAAATATTACAGTACTGCACAATGTACAGTACTATACGGTAATTATATTTATGCTGTAAACAGTATGTGTTGTTGCTGCATTTTTGCATTAAATGCTAGCTTTTTCACATGATCTAGGTTGATATTTAAAAACAAACTATAAAAAATCGCGATGTGTCATAATTTATTCAAATTTTGCAGTGTCGTTAACTTAAGTGGCGTACATAACTGAAATAGCAATTAACTCCCTCTAGTGGTATTGCAGCAAAATCTCAACTTCAAAATTCAAGTCTCTTTCACTAAATAGACAGAAATTTTTAAAAAAATTATCAAAAAATAAACAAATTACATTTTGGCGACTAGAGGGAGTTTTGCAAATAATATCACTAAAATGGTCATAACTACTGAACCACAAGTCCAATTCGCTTAGTTTTTTTTTGTTAAGATGTAAAATGCAGAGGGGCATTTAGTTGAATTACTGTTTTAAGTATATTTTGAAAACAGCGCCCTCTAGTGTAAAAAAGCTCATTTTTTTCAAACGTGGGGGTCGGAAATCATTGCGTAACATGGAAACCGTTCAACCAAACCAAAAAAAATTTTTAGCTTTGGGATCAGTATGAAAATTAGCTTCAAAAACACTGCAAAGCCATATCAAAACCAAAAAAAAGCTAAAATATGAACAGGTCTAATGAACAGTTCTACTGATTTTTCTCAAAATTTACGACCTAAATCAAAATAATGGCTGCCTTAGCAATTAGCATGGAAAGAGATACGTACACAAACAAAATTTAGAAACAAAAAACAATTCTTATAAATTTATAAGTCATATTGCGTAGTCTAACTTTACCATGACTTCACATCGAAAACATCTTAATTTACTCAACTCTATGCTTTTCAGAACCCTAAACGTAATGTTTAAAATCAAACAACTATTTACTAAAAATTATTTACTTTTTTGGCACATTACGCTGTTTTCAGTTCATTTTAACAGCTTTGCGGTTATTCTTTCTCAAAATTTGAAGGTCTCAAAAAGTTATCAAAATCATGAAAAAAATAACGTCAATCAAAAAGCTGTTAGGAGTTTTAAACAGTTTTTCGCTTTATTATGAAATAACACAGAGCGATCTTAAAATTCCAACAACTTTATTACATGAGCCAAACTTAACACTAACCACGGTCAGAAACATGCACGTATTTTACCGCCATTCCTAATCTGAGAATGCAATTTAGCAGTGCGACCCAACGGCCAACATATTGGATATTGTACAGTATATTGTGTTACATTCATTAATTAGCACTAACCTTTCTTTAAAATTGTTCAAAAACTTTGAAGAGCAAGCAGATTTTTTCAACGTCACAAGAGAGATTTTAGTAAAAAAAAACTGGAAAACTTGCTTAGTTATTTGTAACTAATCGATAACTTTTTATTGATATAATTGATGATCTCATTAGGCCGCTAACCTGAATTACGAAATTTACGTAGTGATAGCTCTTTTCTCTTGTTATTAGTGTCAACTGAATTGGTAAAAACTTTTCTGCCACTGCTATTTTTTGATTGATTGGTTGATTATTTCAGAGGAATATTGTTTGATTTTGTGTTTTTTTTTTCGGAAACCGCATACTACTGCGCACAATTAACGCGTACAATGCGTGTAATAAAATCCAGCCGCAATTAAAAGTTCACGGACATAGTGCTTTGGAGACAGCGCTGCGTAACAATCCCGATGCTCAGCATTGAGCGTGGTGCAAGCTGCGTTTCATTTTTTTATGCATGGGAATCTGTGGTGCTCAACATTTTTTGGCTTTCGGCTCTTTTCTAAAAAAACAAATAAATGAAACACCTCAAGATTGTACGTAAAAGCTACCGAGACGTTATAAATAGGCAACTAGATATGTCTCCATTGCCAAGTTTGATGTAGCAACATTGAGATTTTAAACATGCGTTCTACTTCAATATAGTATCCAACCTATTTCCACTTGTGCCTTCTACAGATAGTGGACAATATAGATTGCTTAATTGCATCAGATATTTGAAGGCGAAAAAATTCAAAAATTTCTGGATAAACTCAATCTTTAGCTTAGTGTATAAGTTTTGTTATATAACAGCTGTAGTACTCTTACGCTTTGTTAATGTACATTGCACTTAATGTATACTCGTGCAGTGCATTACTTTTCAATCAGTGGTGGGCAGTAACGAATGACCGTAACGAATTACTTTTTAAGTAATTTTTACGGTAACGCTATTACTTTTTCAAAAACGTAACTTTTGTGATAATTTTATTACTTTTTTACAGGTGTTAAAATTACTAATTACAAATTACTTTCCAAATGTAGAAACTATCCAGTAGAAAGTCTTGACTGGCAATTTATTATTTTAGACCTCCAGCCAATCAAATAAGTTGTTTCTGTTGAAAATGACGCAGGATCGTGCCAATGGCTGCGTGGCTTTCTACTCGCTAGAATAGTTTGCTGCACAATGTACTGTAAGCCTAATCACTCTCACTCTTCAACGTACCCATGCAGGCACACAAGATGTAAGTACAACTAACGGCTGGAGAAGTTGTTCGAATAATTGATAATGAGGAGAAAGGGAGCAGTGACCAGTGCGAAACCAGGCATGGTTACGTAGGTGGTCAGTAGGTGGCTCAACCATAGCTAACTTTAGCGCAACGGAGCACGGTGAGAAAAGAAAAACCAGCCTGAAAATGAAACCTCATCGGGTACGGAAACCCTTTCAAGTGGCAGCTGGTCAAAGTATCTAGATAATAACAAAATTTGTAATCAATACATATGTGCATTAGAATAATTATGTACAACATACAGTAATCATGTACAACAAACAGTAGAAATTATCAACCAGCTTACAGTAGAAAAGTGATTCCGGTAGGCGGGGCCGAATTTATACTGCGCGGAGCCCTTTACCGCATTTCTGCCCACAAAAATTGTTGACAAAGTTATTTACCGCTCAGGAGTCGCATTTTTTGGCCAAAATAGAACGAAACTACCCAAAAAAAGTTTTCGCCGCCCAGGGGTTGCAATGTTACCTCAGGCACAGTGCCCTTTTGCCATATGATAATTCCGACTCAGCCGGTATAGGCACTACTATAAGACAAAAAACTCAAAACAATACGACGGTAGGATTATCGTAAACGTAATAGTAAAATTATTCGCGTATATTTAGTGACTTATTGGAAAGTATTTATCAAAACCTGAGAGAATGCTACCAATTTGGAGTTAATAACAAAACTATTACGGTAAATTCTTATTGCCCAATTTTGCTTCATAACGTCAGCGTTCAAGATCTTGCTTCAGCTCAACAAAAGCCACGGTACCGTAACCGATTTTTTTTATATTACCTTGACCGCAGAGACAAAATATTTCAAGTTCGAAACCCAATTAGTTTTAAAACAATTCTATACTGACTCGCGTGTAATACACTAATCAAAACAGTATTGGTGAGGCACTGAACCGTGTCGTAGAGGCAGCAAAATAAAAGCTATAACTTTATTTTATAATGATGCTTGGATCACGGAGCAGGTCCAATGTTTACTTCCATATAGCGCCTTTAGAAAAGCTGATGTAAACTATTGTCATTTTGGCTGAATTTTTCATTTCAGGTAACTTATTACTGTTTTTGAGAAATAACGACTACTGTAATTTCATTACTTTTTGAATTAAATTTTGGTGATGTAGTGTTATTAGCTTTTTACAGTAATGTGCCGACCACTATGTACAATATTAAGGTGGCCTTTCCGTTCTGGTGCGATCGAATGCTAACTATTTTATCAAATTTAATTTTTGTGAACCCTGTGCAGTATCTGTTAAAAAAAAACTTTTAAAAAATTTAAGTAGGCCTAATTGTAATTGCCAAGTTTGGTTTTCATTAGTCTGAAACAGGCGCGTAACTAGGATTTTGCTGAGAGGGCTTAAACTAAACGTTAAAATTTTTCATGAAAACTATCTAATCCAAGCGGTGTGCTAAACAAACAGTTGAAACTCAATAGAGGTGGAGTCGAGGATACAAGACTCGAGGCCAAGGACACAAAAAAAAAATCCGAGGCCAAGGCCAAGAACAGCACTCCCGAGGACAGAACATCTCGAGGCCAGGGACAGGAATGCTCTAGGCCAAGGACCAAGGACACAGGCTGCAAGTATTCTCAAAAAAAAGGCTTAAAATTTTTTTTTTCAAATTTTCAGGCGATCTCCAAAAAAACGGTCTTGAAAAAAGTATTTCGGGCGATCTACAAAATTTTAACAATTCAAAAAATAGTGCTGTCCTCGAGCCGAGGACAGGGCAATTTTTGAGGACTTGAGGCTTTGAGGCCAAGCACTTGACCTTCGAGGCCATTGCCAAGGCTAAGGACTTCAAAATGTGTCCTCGAGGACTCCACCTCTGCAACTCAAGCGTATCGCAAACGCAAAGCCGCTAGGCAATTATTGGGATTCTTCGGCAACAAATAGCCTTTTTAAAGCCATTTAGATCACATTTTGCTCGTGTTTGGAGCCATATTTTTGAAAGAACTAAATTAATGAATTCGGAAGTCATTTTAAAGAGTTAAATTGCTCAACCTCCATAGCCCTCCTTACTTACAGGTCAAGTCCAAAGCACGATTCAACAATTATACTTTTGGGTTGAATTTTCTAAGTGACTTGGCTAAGGGGAATGGAGCTTTCTTAACCTCACTCCTGGTTTCGCCTCCGGTCTAAAACGATGCAATAAAAAATTTGTTTACATTTCTAATTTACGATTCATCTGCGAAAAAAAACAACTAAAAAACAAGTTGGTAACTTGGTTGAGAAACATACTGGATATTGTACGGTATATTGTATTACATCCATTATTCAACACCAAACCTTTCTTGATAAAATTGTTCAAAAACTTTGAAGAGCAAGCAGAAGATTTTTTCAACGTCACAAGTGTCAGTTTAGTAAAAAAACTCGGCCAACCATCTTAAATCTAACAAGGCCATTGAGCTCAATTAGTACTTCAACGTCTTAAATGTTGGAGTAATCTTATAAGCTTGACTCTTCTACTTTTTTGTGATACCAAATCATTGTGAGAATTCATCTTATAGTTTGAAGGTCCATTTAAGGGCTAATTGTCCAACATGGTATTGCCAAGTTTGGTGTGTTTTATCTTTTTCTTGTATGAGCATACCAGTACTCTTAAAATTCGATTTGTTCAGCTGGAGAAGTTCGTAATAAAGATATTAAAACTTTAAGGGGCCCATTTGGCGTGGTCTCCTCAATGTGGCCAAACAAAATTTGTTATTTTTAATCTTTGATTCATATTACCCTATCCAAATGATTTAATTTGTTTAACTTTTGTAGTTAATGGGGGAGGTGTCAACATAATTAGAAGATCTCTACAGTATGAGATCCTTAATATTTTTCCGTAATATTGTATTTTTCCCTATCTTGAAAATTTTATTACGTCTAGCTTGAGTGGTTAAAAATTTTGAAGGACCCGATGGAGGAGGACAACCCAATTGTGGCACCTGAAATTAGTCATATTTTATTACCTATTCTCATAAGTGGGTACAAGTCCATTAAACATTAATCCGTAAATAACGAAGCTAACTTTTTCATTGACTTGTTAATCCGTTAAAAAGTTTTTTTATGTTAACGGACTAAATTAACTTCCGTTAAGTTCTGTAAACTTCCGTTTAGGGTTTTATCGTTAATATCGTGCACCATTTATTTACCGCACCGCTAAAAACCAGTTTGCTCTGGTAACACTTGTTGCGTATTAGTACGAGTTTTATAGAAAATGCGAAGGAGCTCTTTTTTGTGGCAAATAACAAGCTTTTTTAATTATCGCTGTTCGCAATTTTCGAAGATTTTCCGATCGCAGCTTCGTTGGTGCATTTGAACTTATTTTGTCTTGAAATTATATTAGACTGTAAAATGTAACTTCCAAAACACAAAAAGATCACCATAGCTATAAATTTTTCCTTACAATCATTTTAACAGCATCGATACGTGTTCTAGAAGTGAGTGAATAACAAGAAATGTAAATTGCATGCAAAATATTAACGGATTAACGGACTTCATTAACTTCCGTTAATTAAAGCTGAAAATAACGGATTAACGTTAACGGAGGTGTGAAGTTTGTTAACGGACTAGTGGTTAGCGAAGCTAACGTTTTGCATCAACTTGCCCACCTCTACCCATTCTGATTTTACATTTCTTTTAAATTAACGTATTTTGAAAGTTTCACGTCTCGAATTTGAATTCTTGAAATGTTTGGACTTTGATTTGGTGTCCCAAATTTTGTCATATTACATCTTTTCTTCGTTCTTGCTTGCCTATCCTGAAAATTTAATGTATCTAGCTTAAACAATTAAAACACTTGAATTTTGGCGTTCTCATTTGAGGGGCACCCCCGTTGTGGTACCCCCAAATTTTGTCATATTTTTATCTTCCCTTCATGTTTATCTATTCTGAAAGTTTCATCAGTCTAGCGTAAGTGGTTAAAGTTTGAATTTTGGCGTTCTTGTTTGATAGTGATTCCTTCATTTAGATACCCCAAATTTTACCTTTTTTTCATTCATAGTTGCCGATCCTGAAAATTTCATGGGTCTAGGGTTGAGTGGTTAAAAACTTCGAATTTTAGTGGCCCCGTTTGAGGGAGGCACCTTTACTTTGGTACGACCAAATTTTGTCATATTTTATCCTCAACTTTTATTTACCTAAGTTTGAATTTTGGAGGGTGCGTTTGGGGAACCCTATTGTGGCACCTCCAATTTTTGTTGAGTTTATTTTAATATCTACCCTTTCCAATATTTTGATGCATCTAGCGCTAGCAATTTAAAAGTGCAAAATTTTGGACGACCCGACTGAAGGGAATCTCCCCAACCTGACACCCCCGATTTCAGTCGCACAAAAGTCCTACCTGATATCTTCAATGGTTCAAACTTTCAATACAGTGTGATTAGCGGTTTAAAAGTAGATAGTATGGGAAGAAAAAGGAAAATAAAAAGTGCAAGAAAAAAGATGCAAAACCAGAAAAACAGTATTCAAGTTGGGGTAAACGAACATAACCAAAAGAAAGGTGGTTGATAGTGTGCTCAAAAACCTCAAACCATTTTTCATCAATATTGGTAATTACCGTGATATTTCGGTTCGAACTCGTCAAGTATTTGCCCATTTTTGGCCTGTTAAATTTTGGTCACGCAACGGGGCGCCCCCAAACTCGGTTTGCTTTAAAACATTAATAAGCACCCACATTGTGTCCAGATTTGAGCTTTTCACGTCAAGTGGTTTTTGAGTTATAAGCAAATCAATAAATTTTCAAACCAAAAATCGCCGTTTTTTGTCTTTTTGTGTCTCAATTCACAATCACGTGACCTAGGATCTCTAAAATTAGCACACAAGATGCTTTCATTAATTGTTATTTCAAGTCCAAATTTGAACTTTCTAGGTTTTACCGTTTGCTAGTTATAAGCAAATCCATCCTCATCTTCCAAAAGTCGCGAACAAAAAACAAAAGATACTACGCGCTCCCGCACGAAGTCCCAATAATTCGCTATAACACAGCATTCGCTGTTACAGACTCAAAGTGAATGCAGTTAATTTGGTTCTCTTTTTGCTTTTGATTCAAAGCTACAAAATAACGCAGCATTTCTCATCATTGGTTTCTTGTTCTACGGGATTAAATCCACGCAACGCCCAAACTGCTTCATAAAAAATATTCCGAATCCCCATCAACGTCTTGCACGAGCATTCCAAATATTTCACGGCTTTTATCTTGCGCGCTAGTTCGTCGCCCATTCTTGGAGTAATGATAAAGAGTTCTGTTTTTTCTGCTCGCATCTTACGCAAAGCAACATAATCTGTCCTCAAATGACTTCCATTTCCAACAAGTAAAAAAGGAACATTAGAACAATGAAGTATTATTTCAGGAATCCATTTCTTCATAACATTGTTGTAGGAATTCTCATCAACAATTGAAAATAGAACAATAAAAATGTCTGTTCCAGGATATTTCAGTGGTCTCAATTGATCATAATCTTCTTGGCCTGTTGTGTCATAAAGCTCAAATGAAATTCTTTCTTTATTGATTTTAGTAGAATATCGAAAACCAAGTTCAAAAGTGATACGAGTTGGAATATCTTCCGCTGGTTTTCCATCCACATAGCAATTGAGCAATGTAGTTTTATCGGTGCAACGGTCCCCCAATAAAATGATCTTCAGGGTTTTCATTGCAGGGGTGAGGGAATTACGATAACGAAAGTATAAATGGTCAAAGCTTTGTCACCAAAAAGCTAAACAAAAATAATCAGTTGAAAAAAAAGTCAAAACTCAGCTAGCGGTAAACAAAAAAATTAACGATACATAAAATCATTTTTGTCTTTCTGTTTGAATTAACAGGTAATCATTCTTTTGATTTTGCATGTTTTAAACTGTTAAAAACCGAAGTCTTTTGCGCAGAAATCTGAGCAAACATAATCCTAAAATAAACTATTAAAAATATCGTAAAACTATTTCAGCGATAAAGGTTCTATAGTGTATACCCACAGGCTCCGGGCTTTTGTTCTCCATTTCACAATCTACAATTTTTTTGTTCCACTGAAAAATCTCCTTTCGAAAATTCCTGCAGACGTCATTGCATTGATTTGTCCCTCCCCCAATCAAAAATTTTGGCTACGCCTTTGAACTAACAATACGTTTCAGAAACTCAATAACCCGTGTTTTTTCGACTTCACGACGTTTCTTTTTTCTGTTGTTTATTTACAAAAGTAAATATGCAGCAAGACAACAAGAACTTATTAGAAGTTTATAAGAGCAATTCTTGATTGCATTAAAATTCAATCAGCATTTCAAACCAACGACATCACGTCAGCGGCCCTTACCTCCGACTGGGATTTGTCAACTTACTATTGTAGTTTACAAGTTCAGCAGATTTGTCAAGTGATCAGATCAGCTCACTTGTCAGTGGCCTACGTTTTGTTCAAATTCCAAGTCCAAAGCAAACAAATTGGTTATCAAAGTAATGTTGGTGTCAGAAAGAAACTTCTTCAGAAACTTACAGTATCCTAGGTTTATTAAAGTTAACAATTGACTGCATATTTACGCGAAATAGTAGGATCAATTTATTGAATAGAATACGTCCAAACATCCTGCTATATACATGTCCAATAAAGTTTGAGAGTTGTTTTAACAGGTCTACTTCATTTAAGCCATTAGTTCAACCAACTTTGAGAAAGTATACTAAACAGTGATCGCCTCAATCGACAGTAAAATGAATGCTATAGGTGCAAAACGTCAAGTACTCAAGAACAAAAATGTCCAATTAAAAATAAAATGCTAAGGCTTCCTCTTCACAATGATCAATTCATTACATTATTTAGTTAAAAGGGGATAAAGCATTCAAGTAAGGAATATGTGCAAAAGATAAAAACCATCGATGACATAATTCTCTTTACCGGATTTCCGCTTTTTATTGTCATTTTTTTTTTGAGATATTTCATTGCAAAATTTAAGAGATCTCCCCAACAGTGTTAGTACCGGCAAAAATCTTATTTCCTACGAATTGGGATATCCCAGCTTACTAGTAAAAGTAGTTCTGTTGTAACATTAATTCATACTAAATAAAGCCTTACTTTCAGATACTTTCAGACCAGTTGTGAAACTTACCTTATCCATTAAAATAAAATTTTAACTGGCAACTTTGTAGTTGAGATCTTTTAAAAAAGCATTCAAGTTCTTCACTGTTGCCTAAAATGTAGGGAAAAGCCTAAAATGCATTCTCATCAAATTAACTTTTCGACGTCTTGCCGTTTTCAAGATATTGATGTTCAAAGGTAGCAATTTTTCTTTTATTTCTGTGTTTCTTTTTTGCCAGTATTGTGGCAGAAAAGTAACTTTCGGAAGCTGGCTTGAATTTACTTGACAAGCAGGTAAATTACAATTCTAACCCTTTACTTTGTTTTGACAACACTGCCAAAAGCATTTATTGTCATTAAGAGTTACAAGCATGCAGCAACTTTTTCAAGTTTTGTTCTAACTGGCAACCCTGGCAAAATTTCTTAAGGGGAAAAAAGCCTTTTCAAGGGCAAATCTAAATTGTTATTTGTCATATATTGGGAACGGAAGGACGCAGAAAACTCAAATTTGGTGAAGTTAATCTTCAAATCTGTCAAAACTTTTGAAAGAAAACCAAGGAAAAATTTTTTTTGACCTGAATGCTTTTGCTACTGCAAACTTTGAAATTAGATATCTGATTAACAATAAGTCGTGGAAAACGGAAATTTGGTGAAGATGTGTTTTAGATAACACGTCTTTTGTAACATTAATCATGATTGTTGAACAAAACAGTACTAATCCACTGGCTATAATCTATGGTTACCATAGGTGGGCACAGTTAACGCAAAAATTAGCTCCGCTAACAGCAATTCCGCTAATTGCAAAGATTAGCTTCGCTAACGCTAATCCGATAACACAAATTTTTCGTTAGCGGAAGCTAACGCTAATCTGCTAATTAACGATAAAAATACAATATGAGACGGAAAAAACCTAAAATCAATTTCATAACTTGTACCAATCATTGTGGCTCTCACTAACTACTTGAAAAATATCCCAGTTCAATTCCAAATTTCGGCCGAAAATCGGCACTACAAAATGGCGAGCACTTCTTTTTTATTTTTTGTCATCGCTTAAAATTTACCGAAAAAAAACAAAACGAATCGGCGGAGAACTTTTTTCCTTTATGGTTTTCACCTAAATTCGGCCAAAAGTACCTCAACAAACGGCGAAGACCTTTTTTTAGGTTTGGTCTTCACCTAAAAAATGGGTTATGAACTTATTAGCATATGGCTCCGGGCAAACTCAAGATTGAAAATTCGGCTCTGTAACCAAAAAAGGTATAGAGAACCACAGTTCTCTACTGAGCAGTAAATAGTGGGAGGCGCGTTACCACAATTTTGCTGGGAAAGAGGGGATTGAACCAAAAGATTTTTTCATTTTAAAAATGCTTCAATCGGACAGTGTGCTATAAATAGACTAAGTGCATCAAAAACATCCTGTTTTTGAGATTTGAGAGAAAAATATCACTGTTAACGCTATTTGGATCATATTTTGTTTGTTGTTTACTTGGAGGTGTTTGGAAGAACTGAAGTGCCAAGATTAGGAAGCCAGTTCAAGAATTAAATTGCCCAGCAACTTCAATCCCCCTCTTACTTATAAAAGATCAAGTCTAAAACACGTTTAAACGCTGGAAGTTTGGGGCTAAATTTTCCAAGTCACTTGGCGAAGGGAAAGAGGGGTGGTTCATCTCCCTCCCTGGTTGCGCCTCAAATTACTGTGATGGATTTACCCAGTAACAAGTGGGTAGGCTTCAGGCTTGCAGCAAATTTCAAGAAATTAGATGCACTTTCTGCCACCTTCACAGTTAGTAGCTTTTTTGTCAATCTTTATGCTGACTGTACTTGGGGCTAGAAACTACTTGAGCTTACCCTGAAAAATAACAGATGAAGCAAGCAGGCCGAGCCTACCCTCAACGGCAGCACTGCATTTGATATGATCCTTTATAAACGATATACACGATTGCGTTTTAAGCGATGTTTACATGTAAGCCTTTTTAATAGTTCAGAGCTTAGATTCAATTTACATGCTTTGTTCCTATGAAAAATGCGTTTGTCCAACCACCCTTATTGCACTCTTCTCTTCAGTCAGACTGCTAAGCAGTAACCACAACGGGTATCGCCTACTGCTCGGCCTGAAAAACCTACGCAATCCGGCAACGTACAGTAGCAGGCTTTAGCTGCAACTTTGCTTCCAGATACAATATTTTAATCTTCCTGCTCCCTCTTTCTAAATGCTCGCTCAGCATGAAAAATGAAAGAGCTTTCTGCTGAACTGAGAAACCGTCGAGGGCGGCAGCCTGCTGGCCAACACAAACCAACTAAAATTCGATATGACATGAACAATTTTAATCGTGCTATTTCCAAACGGTGGTTTCGAAATTTTGACCTCGCATTAGCTCGCGATTACGCAAGGCCTGCACTATGATGTCATAGAGTGGAGTGATTACCAACGCGAGAAAAGCATTACCAAATAAAAGCACAACGTTTGCAGCAACAATTAGAGATCTAAAAACGCCTTACATCGTGCTCTTGAAGTATACATTTCTCTGCCGAGCAAAAACGGTTAAATCTTGTAAATTTTAGACAATGCTTTTTTGAAACCACAGTTGCAACTATTTTTTTTCTCTAGCGGATTAGCGGATTGGCTAAAAAAATTAGCTTCGATAACCAGTCCGTTAACATTTTTGAACGTTAACGGAATCGCTAATTCGCAAATGAAAATGTTAGCTTCGCTAATTAGCGGATTAGCGATTTGTGCCCACTGATGCTGGTTACTATATTTCGCAGCGATACGGAGCAGTAAAATAGGAATTTGATTTTTGATGTTTTAAATTTAGCTATTGTTTTCAATGATTTTTTCGTGGCTGGCAAGGTTCTTAAATTTTGAACAAAAATAAAGATCATGTTCTTATAAAACACTCTTCGATAACAAAAACAGTTATGACATTAAAGATATGAAAAGTTGTTCTTGTTTTTGTAAAATGAAGAGCCATTCTCTTCACTTAAATACCACAAAAAGAGGTGATTGCGCTTGGGTACATACTAACATTAGTAAAATTCGAAATAAAATTTTTAGCTTTCACTATGATAGACAAGCCATCTTTGTAAGTAACAGTGTCTCTACACTTTTTTAAATCTCATTGATTTCTGAATCCTCTTGTTCATTCTGCAGTAATCGAGTTTTTAGCAATAACAAATTGCGTTTTTTTCTCAAAGAACCGTTTTCAACAGCATTAGAACTGCAAACTGCGCCGCTTTCCGCATTCGTGATCAGCAGAACTTGGCATTAATGGTGCATACATGATTTGCAAGAAGTAGATAAGCCTGTACGGGCTTAAGACTAAAATATAAAAATCGCGGGGGTTTTATAATTGCCACAACGAGATGGATGAGAAGTCAGTTTGCCTTTGATAATATTTTGAAAAAAATAAGTTATCAAGCCATTATTTCATTAGAGCAGTATTTGTTTGTGGACTTCGACCATGAACTGTAAATTCGTATTTAGCATAAATTTAAAATCTGCAACGCCATCATTGTATATAACGCCAATTTGTTCACATGAAGACACGCTATGTTGGTCCCAGATCTATTTTTTGTTAATAACAGCATTCTAAGCTTATTATGTCGAACAGAAGGCAAATAATGAATTATTTTTACTTTTTTGCCTTTTTAGTTTCTACTGATACCAAAAACTACAGATTTAGCTCAAATTAAAAGAAATTGGGGGTCAATTATTAGAGTAGTCACCCTCAAACTACGGTATGTCAAAATATTTGTTTTTTGAATATCTACTGATATTTAAAAAAATTAGCTAAAAAACGGCAAAGTGAAATAAAAATTTTCTGTAGCCATAAGTGGCAAAAATTTACAATTTTTAACCTCACATTGGAAATTAAAGTACAAAAAAAAAAAACAAAAAAAACTGGTAGTTAAAAAATTACCCTATTACAACCAAAGTGATTTTGTTAAGCAATGAACAAGCAATTGTGTAACTACTAAACAACATAATTCGTGACGTAGCTATATTGCCGTAGATAATCTAAATTTGACATAATAGGCAATGCCTGATTGTATGCAACAGTATTTCGTATCAATTTCTTTTATTTTTGCCGGTATTGAAATTAACTTTCCGTTCCAGACGACAGTAAGTATACGTTTTGAGAAAAGTTGATAAGCGACATGTTGCAAAAAATGAGTTTTTCGTATTTTCAAATATTTACTAGCAATATTTCATTTTTTGGTAGCAAAAGTTGCATTTTAGAACTAGGTCCAAATGAAAGTTTAAAATATTAAGAATTTACTCGAAACAGCGTAATGCAACTTTTCGATTTGCTTTTGCCAAAACGTGCTTTGACGTATTAAAACTCAAAATATCAACTTACCGGTGCTGAAAAATGCTGTTAAGAGCTAAATTTGATTTTTGTCGATACTCATGCGTCAGGCATTTTTCATAAACTGTTTTGTTTTGAAGTGACAAAAATTTTAGTTGCTCACCTTGGTTGAATTTACCCTTTTAATTGATTTCAATTTTAGGGTGATATTCACCATGGTAGACTAAGCTTAGACCGCGAATTAACAGTTTTCGGCCCTTTACGTCATCAAACTTAGTAATCTTTTTATTGCACAAGTATTTTATTATTACAGCAATTTGTCTGGCCATTTATTTATTCAAACTTTTCCTCTTAACCCTGTTTTACACTATTAAGGGAAGTTTATTTTTTTTGCCCGTCTCGGTTTTTTTTAATAAATCTCTTTAAAAAATATAACTTATATATCTTGTTTTTGTTTTAAATTAGTTTGATTTTGAGTTAAATTTATTCAAAAATAACTCCTGAAAACTTTAAGTTGCTAAGGTAACAACAACTTTTCCAAGTTTAAGGTTTGCCTAAGTCAAATAAAATCAAATCCAATCTTTCAGTATACTCGCTGTAATACGCCGAAGCGTACAATGAGCTAGCGGGCCCACTCCGCGTCATTGCGCCCGGGCAATACAGCTCCTTTCGAAGAAATGTCGCAGCGGTGGCGAGCGCTGGCAACTTAGAAATTTGAGCATTTTTGGCCAATATTTAACTTAAACGAGGACTAAAGGAAAAATCAATGGGGGTATTTATAGACTTAGGCGAATTGCATAAGACTAGATTGACGTTGACTCCATCCTTTTTGACCCAGCCGTTTTCGCGGTATCGCATTTCAAACATGACTTCGTGTTCTCTAAGGTTGTAAACTTTACTAATTTTTATTGGCAACCCTGATGTTAATAGCCTAGAGTTATTAGCAACGCCATCCCAATTCTAACCTAGAACAAAGCCGCTATTAGGCTACGCATTGAGTCGTTTCGCTGCGCGCTAATTAGTTTGATCTTGTTTGCAGAATAGATCCCAGCTGGAAAAAGAGTAAACTGTACGCCATATGGTAGCCTAGGCCAGTGCGCCGCAACCTTTTTTAACGTGCGGCACAATTATAAAACTTACTAAATTCGGCGGGACACCGCAACAAACTATGTTAGTGAAAGCACAAAAAATGCAAAAAACAATATGGATTTATTTTTGTACATCAGAGAAAAATTTGTGAAAATCCCGCAAAAAAACCTTGAAGACTTTCGTTTTTTTTATTTATTTTTTTAGAGATCACCTCAAGAAACATAGAAATTAGTGCTTTTCCGGACTGGAGACCTTTTTTTTAACGTTCAGAATTGCAAAAACATAAAAAGCATTTTTGTTAGTTTGCAAGAAAAATTGCAAATACTCTGCGGCATACCTGATATGGTCTCGCGACACACCGGTTGCGGAGCACTGGCCCAGGCAATAAACGTCTAAGAACAAGTGAAAGTAAGGGCATAATAGGCCATTGTTTACAACTTAGTAGGAAAAATTTATTGTAGTTTCACAAAGTACTGTAAGTAAATACAATAGGCCTATTTAGGTACGGGTAGTCTTATCATGAGGTATGAGTTTGTACTTTGTAGCCTAGCAATAAAAACCTCATTGTTATCGGTTAGGCTATTAAGTTACAGTGTTAGACTGTTATGTATGTGACAGCTTGATTTTTACAGAGATCGCTAGGCTAGCCATCCAATACAAAATCACTGTTTTTCAACCAACTATACCCTTAGAAGTCTACCGAGAAATTAATAAGCTAAATCTGAAAAAAGCAGCAGGCCCTGAAAATATTCCTCTCACATTTTACAAAAAAGCCAATGAATGCATTTCTAATTTTCTCTGCAACTTATTTAACAAATGTGTAGAATATGGCGTTTTTCCTTCACTCCTTAAACAGGCAAAGGTATTTCCTATTTACCAGTGATGGAGTCCTCGAAGACATCCTTGGCCTCGACGACACATTTTGAAGTCCTTGGCCTTGGCCTCGAAGGTCAAGTCCTTGACCTTGGCCTCGAGGCCTCAAGTCCTTGAAAATTTGCCTGTCCTTGGCTCGAGGACAGCACTTTTTTTTGAATTGTTAAAATTTTGTAGATCGCCTGAAAAAAAATTTGGAAGACGTTTTTTACAGAACGCCTGAAAAATTTTTTGAAGACCGTTTTTTTTTGGGGGAACACTTGCGCTTGTGTCCTTGGTCCTTGGCCTTGGCCTCAAGCATTCCTGTCCTTGGCCTCGAGAGGGTCTGTCCTCGGAAGGGCTGTCCTTGGCCTCGGAGTTTTTTTGTGTCATTGGCCTCGAGCCTTTTGTCCTCGACTCCACCTCTGCTATTTACAAATCGGGTAAACATTACCTGACCAATAATTATAGACCAATCTCCCTATTATCTCCTTCTAGTACAAATCTTTAAAAGCTTGATTTCAAAAAGAGTGTTAAGTTTTTTAGAAGATAATAATATTGTATCTGAACATCAGTTTTGCTTTCGTAGGCAACATGCAACCACCCGCGTAGTGACAGATGTATACTCACAAATTAGCAACTACCTAGATAAAAAAGAGCACACACGTGTAATGTTATTAGATTTTAGAAAGCCGTTCGACGCAGTAAACCACCATATATTGTTACAAAAATTGGAAAAATATGGCATCAGAGGTAATGCACTGTGAATGTTTCAAAGCTAGTTGACAAATAGAACGCAGTTTGTATTATTTTGTTAATGGGTATGAATCAGACATAGGTGGGCAAGTCAATGCAAAACATTAGCTTCGTTAACCACTAGTCCGTTAACAAACTTCACACCTCCGTTAACGTTAATCCGTTATTTTCAGCTTTAATTAACGGAAGTTAATACAGTTCGTTAATTCGTTAATATTTTGCGTGTAATTTACATTTCGTTTTATTCACTCGTTTCTAGAACACGTATTGACGCTTGAGTTGATTGTAAGGAAATATTTATAGCTATGGTGGTCTTTTTGCGTTTTGGAAGGTACATTTTACAGTCTAATCTGATTTCAAGATAAAGATAAGTTCAAATGCACCAACGAAGCTGCGATTGGAAAATCTTTGGAAATTGCGAACAGCGATAATTAATAGACCTACGAGGCTGCAGCTTATTATTTGGCACAAAGAAGAGCTTCTTTCTTCGCTTTCTTCTATAAAACTCGTGCCAATACGCAGTAAGTGTTACCGGTGCAAACTGGTTTGTACCAGTACGATGAATGAATGGTGCAAGATATTAACGATAAACGGAAGTTAACAAGCAAAGATTTAACGGAAGTTAATTTAGACTGTTAACATGAAAAAACTTTTTAACGGATTAACGAGTTAATGAAAAAGTTAGCTCCGTTATTAACGGATTGACGATTAACGGACTTGTGCCCACGTATGGAATCAGATAATATGCAAGTTAAATGTGGTGTCCCACAGGGATCTTGCTTGGGTCCAACCCAGCAATCGACTGATCGACTGTTATGAATGAGGTCACACTTTGTAGAATTTATGGAGTAAAAGGCGCGTGTAGCCCTTCCATTACCTTGTGAAATGCTAGTTTGAAGTCTATTTAGGATCCCTAGGAAGAAATTTGTAAGAATTGAGGTAAACTGTCGTGATGTCATAAGCATCACGAGCTCAGAAGAAGTCAAAGTAGCAAAGTCGTGATGTACTGCTTTGCGTAGTAACTCTAAAATAAAAAAACTCTTGTGCCTTGTAATTTTTGCCTGTTTTAAAGCCAGGATTTGTAAAAGCCTTGTCCTATAGGATTCATAACGCATTTGCCTACCAAAGCTATAGCGTGCCAAAACTTTCTTGACTACACTATAACTACAAAGTATAGATGATCAAAAAAGGTCTGAAAACCCCTCAGCTTGAGGTCTAACGACACAAATGTATGCGTGTAGGTGAGAGCTTAAAGAAGGTCCCGTTTGATGTCTCCTGGTCAAGACAACTTGATGAATAAAGTTACAACGGCTGACAAAATGTGAGGGAGAAATCGGGTATTTAATGAAACAGCTAGACTTGGTTGTTTTTTTTTAACAAGGAACGTTACACCGAAAGATCCGATAAACTGGAAAAAGATGCCGCGAACATATGTCATCCAACGGATAAAAAATAAATAAACGTTTCCCTCTACATAAACGTTTCAAAATATGCTTTAAATCATTTTTTAGTTTATTCCATTGCCAAACACAGTCTCAGAAGTCTAAAAAACATGGTATTTTTGTTATTCTGCATGTTTGTCTGCAGGCTGATAGGGGGGATATAGCCCCCGCGCTACGCTACTGACCAAAACAAAGCTCAAGCGAACGATTACCTTTTGAAATTATCCCGAGTTGGTCTCATTTTTCTTTTTGTGGACTTGGTAAATTATGTGTCGAAATCTTTTTAAAGCTAGACACAGCTAACAATATTTTTCTGAAATCAACTTTACTTGAAATAGATGCGGGTGAGAGTGTTCTCACCGTGAACACTTGTGCACTCTGCACAGTCATTCGTGTGTGAACAACATACGACCAACATTACGTTCATCAATATTGGATTATATGCAATGTGTACCGGTATTTTGATAATGCCCAAAAAAATGAGTGAATGAAGTGTGCAAAGATGCTGTGCAGCACTTGAAGCGTAGACGAAACCAAAAACTGGCCAACCAGTAAATTGAAGTCCTTTAAACACAAAACATCGATAACAAAACTAACGTAAGAAAACCAAACTTTTGTTTTTAAAGACGTGTTGCAAGTTGCATTTCAACATTGTTTGAATGATTGGGTTTACGTTAATTTATCTACCGCACAAAAGATGTAATTAGTAATTCTATGGATATTATTCAAAACTGCATCTGTTGATGAAATCTGTATTCTTCTTTACTAATTAGCTTGATTAGTATTTCACCATAATTCAACTTTAAATAGAAGATACTTTGCGTAATTGGCAACGGTAAAATGCATACCCCGCAGCACAAAGCACTATGCAATTATTTACAGACAGTCGCTTCACGAGACGCAATTAGCGAAAAGTGACCCTGTTAATTTTCTCTCGAAAAGGCAGACTGTACGGCCGTGTAAATTAAGTTGGCCATGTAATAGCTTTTTATAATTTTTTATGATCTTATTTAATTGAGTTTTACTGAGATGTCGTTCCAGAAGAAAATAAAGGTGATCATGCTCCGATCTTCGAGTAAGGGGCATTAAGTTTGCTAAAGGCACTCTTCAAAAGTAATTTCAGTGAAAATCTACTTAAAATGACGTCGTCGAGATGTTTTGATGACGTAGTCACTTCGACTGAAGCATTTTGTCATCTGACTCCATCAATTTAAATAATTATAAAACGAACTCATGAGCTAATTTGAGCGCCAAAAAGTTTTTTCAAAAATTCAAAAACCAATCACGACGTCATTTTTCCGGTCTCGAAACAATGTTACGGTTTCGGTTTTGGTCTCAAACGAGTCAGTCTCGAATCAAGTCCTGGCATTAGGCAATGCATTGAGAAATTAATGATAAAGTTTTACAGACACAAACAAAACTGTGATTAACAGCCTAGCACCAGTGCCGTTGCTACGGGGGGGCGTGCCTCCCCTAACGGCTGCTTGTGCCCGCCCATGTTGGTTTACTCAAACTGCTGTTTTTGAAACATCACGCCACGACAAGACAACAGACAATGATGGAAAAAGGAACAATTACGTTCAAACATAATTATCCTTTTACGTTTTCTCGGTTCTTGGCGAAATTAGTGGCAACCAACTGCTGTACATACATCTAACGCAGTAATCTGTCTTATTAGCACGCTTTTACGAATGTGTCGCGGAAGAGACACGTAAGCCAGTAGAATCGTTACCGGTACTTCGTTAGCGATTATAACATGAAACAATACGTGAAAACGTTTTTTTTTTCAAAGATTTTTAAAGCACACTCAAGATTTTGAGGTCACAGTGAGTGGCGCAACCAGGATGAAGGGGCTTAAGCCCTCTTAGCCAAGCCACTCAGAAAATTTAACCTCAAAATACGAGCGTTTAAACGTATGTTAGACTTTTCCCGAAGTAAGGAGGGGGCTGAAGGTGCTAAGCAATTCAATTCTTTGCAATGACTTCCAAGTTTTAGAAATTTAGTAATTCATACGGCTTCTAAAAGTGCGAAATGTGATTAATATGGCATTAAAATCGCTATTTTTTTGCTGCAAAATTGCAAAAATCGTACCGCGGCTGGGTGCTCCTCCCCCAAGCCCCTGTCCACAGTCACTAAATATTTCGTGACTATGCTCGTCGTCTGACACGCTTGAACCGCATCAGTTTGTTCAACACGGGAGCTAAATCAGGCAATTTTTGTGCAAAGAAAAACAAACTTTTGGTTCACCCCTCTTAGCAAAATCCCAATTGCACGTCCGGCAACATTCACTGCAGTAGATAGATTTTTCAAGCTGCCAGCCATATTTTAAAATTGCGCATAATTGTAGCCGTACAAGGTGTGAAGATCATTTTTTATAAGCAAATTTTTTTGCTCCCCCCACTTTTGGCTAGTGCCACCCCACTTCGCTTGCTCTGGCTACGGCACTGCTTAGCACAAACTGTTTTGGAATCATATTCATCTTCTTTCTCTCGCCAGTATGTACCTATAAGATTACAGATATTAACTATGGGCGTATAGAAAAGCAAAATATTGAAAATTGGTAAAGCAGTAACTCGTACGTTTCTTGGAGAGGGAGGTCTGAGGTTCAAATCTCGGGCCGGTCAAATTGGACACAGTGTTGCCAACGGCTTGCCACAGCTCGGATATTTCGAAAGGAGCTGTGTCAGAGATGGAACCGGTCAGGATTTTCTCGACCCGACCCGACCGGTAAATTTCAAAATCATCGCCGGTTGACCGGCCGGTCGACCGGTTTCTGACCGGCCCGGTCGACCGGTTTTTTACAGAAAGTTTTTGTTCACTGTTCAATGTACCTAATGAAAAAATTTTAAAAGGGGGGGGGGCATGGGTGAGGTGTTAAAATTTGTGACTTTGGACGGGGGTCTCAGAAAAAACGCAAAAAAATTTTTGTTTTTATTGCAAAAATGACTCAATTTGAAGACCTTTTTATTTAAGTTTCGGTTTGAAAGACCTGTTTTGAGCAGCGCAAAACGTGCACAAAATAAGCATAAAAAGCACTGAAGGGCACAAACTAAATTATGAGACATTCTTTCTAATGATATTATGCGAAGGCCAAAAAATGAAGTTACAATTTTTTAGCTATTTGTGACAGATTATTTGCAATTTGCGGAACAGCAAACACTAAACTTTTTTTCGGCAGTGCTGCTTTTGCAGTTACAAAAAGATAAATGAGAAAAAAATAACAGCAGAAGATAGGTAACAGTAAAAACATACGGACATCACAATACTTGTACTATTATACCCAAAAACATTAACAAACCCAAAAACATTAACAAAACCAGGCACGGTTACGTAGGTGGTCAATGGGTGGCTCAACCATAGCTAACTTTAGCGCAACGGAGCATGGTGAAGAAAGAAAAACCAGCCTGAAAATGAAACCTCACCGGGTCCGGAAACCCTTTCAAGTGGCAGCTCAGAGTTGTAAACGAGCCAACTAGTTCAGGCCCGAACCCGAAAATATAAGCCCGAACCCGGCCCAAACCCGAAAATTAATCTGAAGCCCAAATCATGCCCGAAAAAAACCGAAAATTAAGTTAGGTCTGAAAAATTTAGCAATGTTGTCAAATTGTTTTGATTATATTTTTGTGCATCTAAGACAAAAAGCACGTCTTAGGCCCGAATTAAACCCGAAATTTTTGTCAACTTTAGGCCCGAACCCGACCCGAAAAGCCCGGGCCGACTTACAACTCTGTGGCCCGACTTACAACTCTGTGGCAGCTGGTCAAAGTATCAAGCTAATAACAAAATATGTGATCAATATGTATGTGCATTAAAATAATTATGTACAACATATAGTACTTACGTACAACAAACAGTAAAAATTATCAACTAGCTTACAGTAGAAAATAGATTCTTGTAGGCGGGGCCGAATTTACATTGCGCGGAGCCCTTTACCACATTTCTGCTCGCAAAAATTATTGACTAAAAAGTTATTTACCGCTCAGGAGTCGCATTTTTCAGCCGAAATAGGACGAAACTATTCAAAAAAAGTTTTCGCCGCCCGGGAGTCGAAATGTTGCCTCAGGCACAGTGCCCTTTTGCCATATGATAATTCCGGCTCAGCTGGTGTAGGCACTCATCATCATCATCATTTCGAGTTGGATCCGGTATCGTCCCTGTCAACGTAGTTAACCGGATTTTGTATGGTCATTGTCTTCAATACTGCCGCAAATTTTTGAAAAGCAGTAACTGAAAATTTTCGATTTTCGGTTTTTTGCATAACTTGGGCTTTTTTCACTTTCTGCATCCGTTGGTCGCATCCAAGCCTTGCAAAAATGTTTATTTACGGAGTTATTTTGTAAACAAATGACGTCAATTCTCCGTAAACAGCTGCTTTTTCAGTTTGAATCGCAGTTATGGTCGTTACTGGGTTTCAAAAATGCGTTTTTAGCGCGTTTAATCCCAAGTTCTCAGTTTGAAACACAGTAGCTGCCATTACTGCTATTCTTGGTTTAAATTTTTTCATTATTTTTAGGAAAAAATATTTAAAAAGCAGTAAAGCTACTTACTGCTTTTCAAACCTTCGATTATGTTTGATTCGCAAACATACTGTAAAATATTTTTGAAAAGCAGTAACTACATAATAGTGATTTAATGCTGACAGAACAATATAATAGTCAAGTTTACAGCTATTTGCTCGCTTATCGCATGTAAAAACAACGCTTCTAAACATTCTTTCTCAAAAATATATGGCATTGATAATTTTTTTTATTAGGTTTAAAGGGGAGTCGGTAACTCTAGAATTCAAAATACCTTTCCCAAATCAAAAACTTTTGCTTCTGCTTTTAGCAATATACTTACTTAATTTGACTCTAAGCCACAACATGTCAAGGAGCAAACTCTTGATCAAAGCACTCAACATTTCAAAATAGTAGCAGTAGTGGGCTGCTTCATTTTTTTTAAGGTATTGAAAAGTAGCAAGGTTACTGGCGCAGAGCCAGAAAGTTTGCAGTGGGAGAGCTCGACAATTTTGAGTTTTTTTTTTCAAAAATAAGATATTTTTAGGGCCTTTTATGATAAAAAAATTAATTCTTTTAAAACGTGGCATAGAATTTAGCTATACAAAAGCATAATTTGACTTGTAGCATAAATGAGCTTTGTGGCAGGTGGCTAATGGTAAAATTTCAGTCGTCTCATTTACAAGCTGGTAAATCATAAAATTCCTTAGTTAAAAAAAAAATTAAAAGGAGTTATTTACTGCGTCTGAATTTTATGAAGATAATTGTGGGGAGGGGGCTAATGGAAAGAGATTTGAGAAAAATGATGGGTATTTAACCAACTCTGAATAGCCCCCTCCCTTTCTCCTGAGCTTATATTTTTTAAATGACACCTATGTTTGGCATTTTTTCGCAAGTGATCAAATTTTTGGCCATTTTTTAAAGTTTTCACGGATTTGTGAGTAATATTTTCGACAAATTGCCCTTCTATATACTTCAAAAGACGCTTTAAATTACCTTTTAGTCCATTCCATTTCAAAGCACTGTCTCAGAAAAGCTAAAAACTTGGTATTTTTCTTGTTCGACATTTTGGTTGACATTCCAATAAGAGAGCTATACAGCCCTCCCCTCCCCCCGCCCTTTGGTACGCTACTGGTTACCGCTACTCGGTATATTTATCTCCAAAAGTAGCGCCAGCTACCTCTGACTCTGAATAAAACCAAAATCAATTCGAGTTTGGATTGGGCCCAAACCCGAAACAAATTCCAAGAAGAGCTACACGAAATATCGATAATGTTCTTTTTGCAAATCACTGTAGGCCCAGATTACAAATCATGGTGATAAAAAACAAACCCGAAAAAATTGCCAAGGTTAAAATTACACATATTTTTTTGCCGCTATCCAAAAAGTTTTAACAAAAAAATAATTAGCCGCGTATTATCCTTGATGTGTTTATCCAAAATGCAGAATGTATAGTTGAATCAAGTACGTAAATAAGTAAAACACAGTATTTTAAAATTTTCTCCCTTTCTTTGCGATTCCTGAAATTTAAATTGCTTGATTTAAAGAAAGTTAAATCAAAAATCAACGTATTCGGCTAGTTTCGTGCACTTAATGCTTTAGTAAAATTTATGTTGCATCAACTAAACTATAATTCTATACGGGAAACTGCAATTACTGCTTTTCAAAAATTTTTTTCTGAAATTTTTCTTTCGGAAAAAACAGAAAAAAGCAGTAACTACACAAAAAACTGTGTTTTCTTCCAAAAAAGTCTAAAATT
The DNA here is from genome assembly GCA_963965965.1 of Trididemnum nubilum. Classification (NCBI taxonomy): domain Eukaryota; kingdom Metazoa; phylum Chordata; class Ascidiacea; order Aplousobranchia; family Didemnidae; genus Trididemnum; species Trididemnum nubilum. Next base: position 21,156,009 of record OZ014479.1, on the reverse strand, counting down.
AACGCACTTAATATAACCACAAAAAACTGAAATTAGGCATGCATGGTGAGAGTAGCTCTAACAATTACCAGAAAAAATTTCAACGCTCTACAACAAGCTTGGTGAGAACGGGAAAGACTCAAACCTTTAAACTCGTTTTTCTCAAAAACGTGATTTTGCAGTTACTTCTTTTCAAAAATTTACGTCAGAATACGCCTCGCCATTTTGTTCGATTACATGCATCCTCTTTCACCAATCTATTTTTCTTCATCTCATTCTTTACCTGCTTTTTCCACGTTTGTTTCGATCTTCCTCTTCCTCTACTACCGCTCACTTCAAAGTTCAAAGCTTTCGCTATCACATTTTCATCTTCTTTCCTCAAAACATGACCGTACCACCGCATACTACTTGCTTTATCCATCCTATCTAAAGACTCTTTTATGCCCAACATTTCCATCAACTCCTCGCTGTTTCTTTGATCTAACAGCTTTACACCACACATCGCTCGAATTATAGCTTTTTCTGTTCTTCTCAAAATTGCCATTTCTTTTTCAATCAAGCACCATGCTTCACTTCCATACAACATAGCTGATCTTACACAACTTTTGTAAACCTTTCCTTTCGTCTTCAATGAAAACCTTCTGCCTTTAGGTATTTCGCTGCATTTCCTGAACTTTATCCAACCAATTCTTGATCTAGCTGTTACCGCTGTTTCGCACCCACCGGTTGCATTCAATCTGTCGCCTAGATAAGTGAACTTGCTTACAGTTTCTATACCATCACACAGTTTTTAATCTGATCCCTTGAAGTTCTTCACCACACTTCTACATTTCTTACAAACAAAATCTTTATTCAAATAAACTGCAACTTTCTTCCTATTCGTGCATCTTGCTTGAACCCACTTTCCACATGCTGTACATAAAACCGAGTTAGACATAACTCTTGTTCCACACACGCCACAAGGATCAATCTTACTGTCAAACGCTTCTTCCTCCATCCCACTCACCATCAACTTAGTCTTTCCAAGATTGACTCTCATCCCTTTGCTTTCAAACGCCTATCTCCAATCATCAAAGTTCTCTCTTAATTCTTCCATAGTTTCCCCCGTTAGGACCAAATCGTCTGCATAAAGAATTTGCTTCATCCACCCTTTCCTTGCATTTTCCGTTACTTCATCTATCACCATTGCAAACAACAAAGGTGACAACACAGATCCTTGGTGTACAACAACTTTCAAAGAAAATTCTTTCGACAAGCCCGATCCAACTCTAACTTTCGTTTCTGCTCCTTCATAAAGACTCATCACCACCTTGGATTTCAGGCAAACCTTTCTTTCTCATTGCCCATTCCATCACTCTTCTTGGTACTCTGTCAAATGCCTTTTCCAAATCAACAAAACACATGTACATTCTTTTGTCTTTCGCTCGATGTTCTTCTTGCAACGTTCGTACTAAGAATAAGGCATTCGTAGTTCCCTTTCCAGGCATGAAACCAAACTGTGCTTCATCAAAACCAACTAATGCTCGTATTCTTCTATCCAACACTCTTTCAATAATCTTCATGCCATGTTCCAGCAACTTCTCTCCTCTATACGAACCACAGTTCATCCCATCTCCTTTTCCCTTAAAAATTGGCATCACAACGCTGGTTTTCCATTCATCCGGGATTCCCTTTCCATTCAAAACTCGTTGGCAAAGCTGTAACATCACTCCTAAGATAAAAAATACTAAGATAAAAAACTCAAAAAAAATACGACGGTATAGGATTATCGTAAACGTAATAGTAAAATTATTCGCGTATATTTAGTGACTTATTGGAAAGTATTTATCAAAACCTGAGAGAATGCTACTAATTTAGAGTTAATAACAAAACTATTACGGTAAGTTTTTATTGCCCAATTTTGCTTCATAACGTCAGCGTTCAAGATCTTGCTTCAGCTCAACAAAAGCCACGGTACCGTAACCGATTTTTTTTATATTACCTTGGCCGCAGAGACAAAATATTTCAAGTTCGAAACCCAATTAGTTTTAAAACAATTCTATACTGGCTCGCGTGTAATACACTAATCAAAACAGTATTGGTGAGGCACTGAACTGTGTCGTAGAGGCAGCAAAATAAAAGCTATAACTTTATTTTATAATGATGCTTGGGTCACGGAGCAGGTCCAACGTTTACTTTCATATAGCGCCTTTAGAAAAGTTGACGTAAACTATTGTCATTTTGGCTGAATTTTTCATTTCAAGTTACTTATTACTGTTTTTGAGAAGTAACGACTACTGTAATTTTATTACTTTTTGAATTCAAATTTTGGCGATGTAGTGTTATTAGCTTTTTACAGTAATGTGCCCACCACTATGCACAATATTAAGGTGGCCTTTCCGTTCTGGTGCGATCCAAGGTTAACTATTTTAACAAATTATATTTTTTGAGAACCTTGTGCAGTATTTGTTAAAAAAAAAACTTTAAACAATATGAGTAGGCCTAATTGTAATTGCCAAGTTTGGTTTTCATTAGTCTGAAACAGGCGCGCAACTAGGATTTTGCTGAGGGGGCTTAAACTAAACGTTAAAACTTTTTATGAAAACTGTCTAATCCAAGCGGTGTGCTAAACAAACAGTTGAAACTCAACTGAGGTGGAATCTAGGATACAAGACTAGAGGCCAAGGACACAAAAAAAATCCGAGGCCAAGGACACAGGCGGCAAGTATTCTCAAAAACAGGCTTAAAAAATTTTTTTTTAAAGTTTTTCAGGCGATCTCCAAAAAAAAGAAGGTCTTCAAAAAAGTTTTTCAGGCGATCCACAAAATTTAAACAATTCAAAAAATAGTGCTGTCCTCGAGCCGAGGACAGGGCAATTTTCGAGGACTTGAGGCTTTGAGGCCAAGGACTCGACCTTTGAGGTCATTGCCAAGGCCAAGGACTTCAAAATGTGTCCTCGAGGACGTCCTCGACGCCAAGGACGTCCTGGAGGACTCCACCTCTGCAACTCAAGCGTATCGCAAACGCAAAGTCGCTTGGCAATTTTTGGGATTCTTCGGCAACAAATAGCCTTTTTAAAGCCATTTAAATCACATTTTGCTCGTGTTTGGAGCCATATTTTTGAAAAAACTAAATTACTAAAATTCGAATGTCATTTGAAAGAGTTAAATTGCTCAACCTCCATAGCCCTCCTTACTTACGGGTCAAGTCCAAAGCACGATTCAACAATTATACTTTTGGGTTAAATTTTCTTAGCGACTTGGCTAGGGGCAACGTAGCTTTCTTAACCCCACTCCTGGTTTCGCCTCTGGTCTGAAACGATACGATAAAAAATTTGTTTACTTTAGTAAAGATAAAATTTTAACTGGCAACATTGTTGGTGAGATCTTTTAAAAAGTCATTCAAGCCAAGTTTTTCAATGTTGACTAAATTGTTGGGCAAAGTCTATAATGTATTCTCACCAAATTTAACCTTTCCACGTCTTGCCGTTTTCAAGATATTGCTGTTCAAAGGTAAGCAATTTTTCTTTTATTTTTGTGTTTCTCTTTTGCCAGTTTTGCGACAGAAGATTAACTTTGGGAAAGTTGGCTTGAATTTACAGGCTTGTCCATGGGATATATTCATAAGTGGGCACAAGTCCGTTAATCGTTAATCCGTTAATAACGAAGCTAACTTTTTCATTAACTCGTTAATCCGTTAAAAACTTTTTTCACGTTAACGGACTAAATTACCTTCCGTTAAGTTCTGCTAGCGGACTAAATTAACTTCCGTTAAGTTCTGTTAACTTCCGTTAACGTTTTTATCGTTGATATCTTGCACCATTCATTCATCGTACCAGTTCAAACCAGTTTGCACTGGTAGCACTTGTTGCGTATTAGCACGAGTTTTATAGAAGAGAGCGAAGAAAGAAGCTCTTTTTTGTGACAAATAATAAGCTGCAGCTTCATAGGTCTATTAATTATCGCCGTTCGCAATTTCCAAAGATTTTCCAATCGCAGCTTCGTTAGTGCATTTGAACTTATTTTTATCTTGAAATCAGATTAGACTGTAAAATATAACTATCAAAACAGAAAAAGACCACCATGGCAGCAAGTTATTTCTTACAATCAGCTCAACAACGTCGATACGTGTTCTAGAAGCGAGTGAATAAAACGAAATGTAAATTACACGCAAAATGTTAACGAATTGACGGACTGTATTAACTTCCGTTAATTAAAGCTGAAAATAACGGATTAACGTTAACGGAGGTGTGAAGTTTGTTAACGGACTAGTGGTTAACGAAGCTAACCTTTTGCATTAACTTGCCCACCAATGGATATATTTTTCTGTCCCATCCCATCCCATCCCATAGCAGTTCATGCCAGCCCCATCCCATTCAATCCCATGGGATTCCCATCAAAATACAATTCAATAAAAATTAATTAATTTATGAAAATTTAAGTATAATATGTACTAAATAGGACTACACGTAAAAAGAGAGATGCAAAACGACAAAATTTATTGACTTTGTTAACTTCAAGATTCAGAAGAGTTCAAAATTCATTATCATTCTGACGCTCATATTCCGTGTGACTGTGCTCATTTAGCATATCACTATAAATTTGAGGCTTTGGTGCCTACCAATGCTTGCCAAGCTATTTAAGTATGACCTTATCAAATGGCTGTCACACAGCTATTGTCCCATGGGTCCCATGGAAAATGCAATGCGAGCTGTCCCATCCCATCCCATGAGACATTTCCCATGGGATTTCCATGGGAATCCCTTTCCCATGGACAAGCCTTTGAATTTGCTTCAAAAGCAGCTAAATTACGATTCTAACCCTTCACTTTGTTTTGACGACAACTCTGTGGAAAGCATTTATTGTCATTGAAAGTTACAAGCATGCAATAGCTTTTTGAAGTTTTGTTTCTAATTGGGAACCCTGGCAATATTTCTAAGGGAAAAAGCCTTTTCAAGGGAAAATTTAAATTGTAATTTGTCATAGTTTTGTTTCAAATTGGGAACCCTGGCAATATTTCTAAGGGAAAAAGCCTTTTCAAGGGAAAATCTAAATTGTCATTTGGCATATCTTGGGAACGGAAGGCCTATAAAGCTTAAATTTTGTGAAGTTAATCTTCAAATCTGCAAAATTTTTGAAAGAAAACCAAGTAAAAAATTTCTTGACTGAATGCCCTTGCTAAGACGAAATTAAATATCTCATAAACATTGAGTTTTGGAAAACGGAAATTTGGTAAAGATGTGTTTTAAATAACACGTCTTTTGTAATATTAATCATGATTGTTGAACAAAACAGTAGTAATCCACTGGCTATAATCTATGGTTACTATACTTCGTTACGATACGGTGCTGTAAAATAGAAATTTGATTTTTGTTTTTTAAATTTAGCACGTGTTTTTAATTATTTTTTATGGCTGGCAGTGCTCTTAAATTTTGAGCAAAAATAAAGCTCATGCTCTTTTAAAATTGTTCTTATAAAGGACTGTATGCTAATAAAATTATAAAATAATGATAATAAAATATCTATTTGTCTTTGTTATCTGTCTGTTGTTTTAGTTTACTGTTTGTTTTTGTCTTGTTTTATTTGTTTCTTTGTTTTGTTGTTACTATTTCTGACTAATACTAAACGATTTGGCAGAGTCTTGTGGTGCTAAACTTTAGTGAAAACCTGAAGAACTCAGTAATTATTTACCACAACTTAAAATTACTTACACAATAAATGTAGGCAATTAACTGCCTGCTGTCGATTTCTAGTTGTTCGCGCAGCAAGAAAACTAAAGCCTTTAACCTTTAAATTGAGTGTTACCGGATTCTACCTAATTGATCTGAGATACGTATCATCAACATTGCATAGACACAAATTTAGTTTTCTCTCATGAAAAATCAGTATACCTTTGTTCTGACTGAGATATCGGAGAGATTAGAAGTTGTGGTACTTTGTACCAGCTATTTATTGAGACGCAATGAGGTTGGTATGACTCACTGTTGTTGTACAGTGTATGTTGTACAGTATATACTATTGTTGTATGTTGTATATCCCAATCAGCATAGCATGGCAGGCTTGGGTAAATCCCAATCAGTAGTATAGCAGGCTTGGGTAAATCCCAATCAGCAAAATTCGAAATAAAACGTTTAGATGTTACTATAATAGACAAGCCATTTCTATAATTGACCGTGTCTCAACATTTTTAAAAATCTCATTGATTTCTGAATTCTCTTGTTCATTTGGCAGTAATGGAGTTTTTATCAGACCTGGGCACCGCAAGTTTTTTTTTTTCAAGACCGCAGTCCGCAACTCCGCAACTCCGCAACCGAATTTCAATGTTCTTAATCCGCAACCACATGTACGCTATGCACGTTTAAAAGTTTTAGTCCGTTACCGCAAGTCCACAACGACGTAGCAGATTTCTTAAATCCGCAACCGCAAGTCCGCAGTATTGTAATTCTTGAAGTCTGCAATCGCTAGTCCGCAACTTCGTAATTCTTAAAGTCCTCAGAAACTGCATAATTTTTTAAGTCCTAATTGTAATTCCGCTACGAGACAAAAAAATCGAGCAGAAGAAGTCGAACAAAAAAGATAGAAATAAAGAAATTGTGTAAAGGCTCCATATTTGAATGCAAATAAACTTTTTTTTTAACAAGTCGAGCAGGAAGTTGACACTTGACGTCAGCCTATCAGCACATTTTTTTTTACAAAAATACTTTACAGTGTTTTCGTGTCATCTTACCTGTATGCAAAACTGCTTAGCGGTAGAAGAATCAAACTCTCAACCTATTGAGCCAAAATTTGACACACTCAAAGTCGTTGCTATATCTACAAATCCACTACCTCATTAACCGCACAACCACAATTTTTCACGATACACTTGGCATCAACTTGTCAAACACTAGCCGTTCCTTATGCTTTCTCGGTCTTTTTCCTGGCTTAGAAAAATTCTTAAATCTAACTAACAACGCTTAAAATCTATTTTGTTTTTTACCATAAGAGTAACAACGATGTCAGCAAATTAGTTTAATTTGAATTTCAGATGGAATAAAAGGGTTAAGAAAACAAGCGGCCGTGCCCGCTGAAATTAATTTCAAACTTTATGCAAAGTCAAATGTTTAGTACATTCATTAGTACGCCAATAAATTTTAAAGAAAATCGCTTTCCATAAATTTGGAAGCTCGCATATATTACATGATATAGCTACATCGAATTACATTTATTTTTCTGTTAGTATATCAGTGTTGTGACGTACTGTAGTATACATGGTGACGTAGCCTAAATTGAGAGCGCTGATTGGTTGAAAACAAAAGCTATCGCGAACCCCTAAAATTTCGCTCCGGAGGCAATATACGCGATTTTCCGTGCGAACTAAATTAAGTTCGTATTTGCGCTATGTATAAACGAGTTTATTTTATTATGACCTTTCTTCAGCGAACGTCGTCTTTGTGTTCGCGCCGCTTTCCGCATTCGCGTTATGTTTAAACGGGCCTTAAAAGCAGCCATTGCTTAAGAAGTCGATATGCACGTTTAAATACAGAATTGCAGTCTATGGTTGATTGGTTGAAGCCCTCTCTTGGCGAAATCCTGACTACAAGCCCGTAATCTTTGTTAAAAAATGACGCTGTTTGAGCTCTCTTGGCGACGCTGCCGACAAGCACAAAAATATGAGTAGCCCAATTTTGGACAAAAATGTGACGTTATAAATTAGTAGAATTTGCCTAATTCGTCACCTCAAGGGGATTAAAAAAGTGACGAATTACCCAAACAGGTAAAAGCTCAACGACTTCTTTACTTGACCCTTACATTGCTTTTCTATAACTTTGCTCTGACAGTAATCACGAAATGAAACGCAGAAAGCGCAATTATACCGTTAATTCTTGATCTTAACTGTTCAAACAGTAGTTGCTCTTTTTTTACACTTAATCTCTTTTATCAGTTAATTACTGTACTCCATTTAATCTCCTCTAGACTCTCAGCTGGTAGTTAATGTTCTGTAGTTGAAACGCGCCTCGTACTTTATCCTTTTGTGTTGCTGTAATGAGATTTCCTCGCAGACTGTTAATCCGATAAGGACTCTTTGCTTGTTTTGAGATCTCACACGTGTTGAACTAACCACTGAGACTGCGTGAATCCTTCCATCTTGCAGTAACAAATAAAGCTGTGAATATCGCTTGAACATTAAATTATATCCGCAAATGACAAATAAGCCGAACAAAAAGTTTTTTCGGGATATAAAAAGGTGACAAATTGAGCGAAGTGAGGAATTAGATAATGGCGAATTAAACGAACTGGAATGCATATAAAAGATCAGAATTTCGCCGGGACGGACAAAAATCTGATGAATAAAACGAACTGACAAATTAAATGATGACGATTTAAACAAATTCTACTGTACCTATGAAAAGAATTAATACACCAATTATTTGTTAAAAAGTGCTATAAAGTGCTTTTGTCCAAAAATACATCCAAATATTTTTTCAAGCTGCCTGATGAAATAAAAACAAATGGTGAACACTTGACCTCATAGCATGGAATACTGATAAAAATTGGGCTTGCGCACCGGTACATGGTTTTCCTCATTATATGCACCTTTATCTTTTAGTATTGCGGAAGGTACCATGTGGTAGTAGGTATCAAACTCAGCCAATTAATTACTTCTTTTTGCAACTGTTTAAAATTTCAGAGTGATTTCAGACTAAAAAGCAATGTATTTATTTACACAGCTTCAACACATTTTGCATTGAACAATTAACTGTTTCTTATGTTGTGACAAATGTAAAAAAAACAATGTACAAAATCATCGCAAATATGACTTCATTTTTTGAAACTATGGCCGTGACTTGACGGTGATGACGTCATCAACTCAAAACCGCTTTTCTAAAAAATTTTGATAAACACCCACTGCATGTCAAAATTGGTGTTCTTAAGACTTCTGGTTAAGAAGTAAAATAGGGGGGCATTTTTGCCCCTTCCCTCCGTCATCCTTTTTACATGACGTTTTGCAATGGTGTTGATGATAATTTTCAACACCATTTTGTCATAAATATTGGCTTTTGTATCATGAAAGTTTGTGTCAGAAATATTATTGCTGTATAAAAATCTTCATAACAACTGTTAACCTTTTTGCATGAGACTTTGCAATAGTGTTCATGAAAAAAATCAAGACCATGAGATATCACGTCGTGATACAAGCTTCTGTGATGCAATAGCCAATATTTATGACGACATGGTGTTGAATATTTTCATCAACACCATTGCGAAACCTCATGTAAAAAGGTTGCGTGATATCTTTCATGACGAAGTGGTGTTGATTTTTTTCATGGACACCATTGCAAAGCATCATGTAAAAAGGTTGCGTGTAAAATGCGTTAGTGCAAAATAGCCCGAGTAAAATAGGGTTAAGCATTGTTAGTGTGAAAATTAGGAGTGAGAACTAACGTTTATCCAAGCAAACATTTTGTTACCGACCAAATTGGCGGCCAAATTTTATATCAACCCGACGCTCTGCATTTTACGAGGTACAGACTGCGTTTCATTTTTATGCTTGGAAATCTGTGGTGATCAACCGTTTTTGGCTTTCGGCCCCCTTCAAAAATAAAAAATTAAAAAATAATTCCCACAATTATACCTAAAAGCTACCGAGATGTTATAAATGAGCAAATAAATGACGCTCCGCAGTTAATTTACTTGCAGTTACAACATACATTAAGATTAAACTTGTGGGATATTATGACAATACAACAGATTCCTCCTTCATAATGACATAGTAGAAGCTGTACTGTATACAACGTCTTACGGCATCAAGAAAAGCAAATGACAACTTGGTTGAAAACCACTGATGTACGTCATATTTACGTAGAATACTATTTAATGATAAACACAATCAATTTATAACTCATTCAATGATATGCGAGAGTTCGAAACTATATTTAAACAGCGCTCTTCCGCCTGTACGTTCTATAACATAGAGTGAACAAACTTATACTTTAATTGCTTCCAACATTTGAAGGAAAAAAACTAAAGAGTTTCAGATAAACTTAATCTTCTGCTTAAGCATAGACCAATACAAGTTTTATAAATTGTAGTTGCAGTACGTGGCGTACGGTACACAGTTGTACGTTGTATGCAACGCTAAGGTAGCAAAGATGGGCCATCAAAGGGTCTTTTCATTGTGATGCGAAATTGTTAACTATAGAACAAATTCGATTTTTCGGAAACTTTTTTTTTAAAGCTGATTAATGGAATTGCCAAGTTTGTTTTTCATTAGTCTCAAACAATAAACCCAATTCAACTTAGGGCAAAATGAACACTCAAATAAAAATTGGGTTAAATCGAACCAACAAAATTTTATGTTACATTTTCTGATAAGAGCAGTGGCCAGCGAACTCTCGACCACGGCGCGGTGCCGATTCACGATAAACAGGTCTCCGAGCCTCGAGTTTAACTTAATGGTTTGTATCTTTTGCGACGCCAAAATGTTCTTCTATCATTGCATTTTCACCTTTGAAATGGATTTGCTTGGCGTAAAATACATTAGTGCCGACGCTATAACTTTTAGAATGATGGACAATTTGCATTCGAAAATATGCTGTGCTACTGTTGGATCATGATTGCTAAGTTTTTACGCGTCTGCACTTTTTAGGAAAGCTTGTGAGGAAATATTAAGCTTGGCTTTGAGGAATAAAGCTGAATTTTTTGGTGAGCCAACAGCCAGACTGTGCTGGTTATTTCAAAAACACATGAGCCTAAAGAATAAGTTTTTCATTAAGCAATCATACAGTAGAATTTGCTGTTAACTTTTAGTAAGTCAAACCAGAACAAACTACTGGCCAGTCCGTAAAATATGTAAGTTTTGGTTTAAACAGATCCGAATTACAAAAAATTTGGCAACACATGTGCTTCGACTTTTAGAGATTTTGATTAATTTTTTGAATCAATTTGAACCACTTTTTAGTAAGCAGTTCATTTTTCCCTAAAATTGAAAATTTGTTTCCTCAATCAAACTAATCAATTTTTTACAGTGTATAAAAATCACATACACCAAGGCATTGCAGCGATTTTACTTAGATGCAAAGGCAAAAGGATATCCCACTAAACTCCCTTTCCCACACAAATCGGGAAAAAACACTTTCGGAAAAAACTTTTCGTCCAGCATTGGAGCCTCCATTATCCTCTTCAAGAAATTCTGAACCATTCCGAAACGCACTTAAACCTCCATCACCGTATCCTCAAGACGATTTATACATTAATGATGTGTCTCAATTTAACTTGATTCAGAGAAGGCCTTTGCAAGACAACAAGTACGTACAGCAATCTTCGCAGAATATTTTGAGCTCTGAAAAAGTTCCGGCACAAAACGACCTATATGCCGACATAGATGAAGTAACAGCTTTGGCAATTTCTTCTCAAGAAACAGGTGAGCAAAAACATAATTTTTTTAAGTGTATCGAAAAATACATTACAAGTAGGAAAATAGGGCCAAAGAGACATAAAAAAGCTGTTTCAGCATAAGAACGATTTTAACAAAAATTCTTATGTTTATGCAAAACTATACAGCCAGTTGAAAAAACAAATTGTTTTGAATGATTTATTTGAAAGATTAAATTTTTTTTTTTGAAGATTTTATTTGCATAAGTCTGATATCAGACTCCAAAAACTACTCGTAAAAATGTAATGTTGAGTTAGGGCGAATATTGCAAATAGCAACGTACTTCTAAAACATTTAAAAAACTAATTAAGAATTTACAGTAAGTGATCTATGGAATTTGCTTCACTCAAGGATCGGATCTTGAAGTCTAGCGTTAGAGTAACCGGCTTGATTATCTGATTTATTAGTAAAACAAACTGTTAAACTTTGAAATTTTGATACAGTATTTTAGTACTGATGTGGGTAATATTTCATAAGATTTAAATAATAATTAGTGGATAGGTCTAAAAATTCATCAAGAAAAGATGGGATCAGCCACAAAATAGGGGATCACAAACATCAATTCCGTCGAAAAGACCTGGGTGGCAGTAATCTGCTCAGTCGCATTACTGCTAACCGAGGATCACTATTAAGCCATCATAATTACAAGATTCGCATAGGCTAGGAAAAACTTTTGGTGGATAATCGGTACCGGCAAAGTCCAAAGCATATCAATTTTATTAAGTCATAGAGCTCAGTCAATTTCTTGACCGAACTACCACCAAGCAGAACAGTCGTGCGAAAAAAAAATCTTCTCTGTAGCAAAATGAAATTTGAGAGTAAAATAACCCTCCATGCAATGCTCAGGATAGCGCTATTTCGGTCAATACCAAACCTCGTCAGCTGAGCTGGCATGAATCGAAATGAGTTAAAAACAAAAATTTTCTCACTATTTATAGAATTTCCATTCGCCGAAAACAGGCCATGCCAAAAAAAAGTATAGAAGGCCGAAACAAAAGAGCAAAAAATCGGCAAAACCAACAATAAGCTCCGAAGTCAAAATTATCGTTTCGCCAGCGATCAAAATGCAAATGCAGCGATCAAAACGCTTCATTTGCGTTTTGATCGCTGGCGAAACGATAATTTTGACTTCGGAGCTTATTGTTGGTTTTGCCGATTTTTTGCTCTTTTGTTTCGGCCTTCTATACTTTTTTTTTGGCTTGGCCTGTTTTCGGCGAATGGAAATTCTATAAATAGTGAGAAAATTTTTGTTTTTTGAACTCATTTCGATTCATGCCAGCTCAGCTGACGAGGTTTGGTATTGACCGAAATAGCGCTATCCTGAGCATTGCATGGAGGGTTATTTTACTCTCAAATTTCATTTTGCTACAGAGAAGATTTTTTTTTCGCACGACTGTTTTGCTTGGTGGTAGTTCGGTCAAGAAATTGACTGAGCTCTATGACTTTACAAAATTGTTATGCTTTGGACTTTGCCGGTACCGATTATCCACCAAAAGTTTTTCCTAGCCTATGCGAATCTTGTAATTTAAATAATAAGTAGTTTAATTTCAATAAGATTTCAATAATAAGTAGTTCGATTTCAATAATAATGCTTTTTCGCATTGCTTATTTTTAGTAGTCGCCGTTCTGGTGGCTCTTCCCTAAGCTTCCGCGTTGGTAGCCTTTGGGCCTGATGGCACGTGAACGATTAACCATTTCCTAAGATTTTATTTGAATGAGATGTCATTGTTATCTTACAACCTACTCGAAACAAACGCTACATAATATGGTACCTTTAGCTATGCTGTTGTGCTTACTGGGTTATTGTAGGGTTAAGGCATCAAATGTTTGCATCAGGCATATGAACTTGTGTTTACATTAATGATTGATGTGAAAATCTGCGCGTGACCAATAAAAAAACTGACTGGCTTTGTTTTTGATTACGGAAATCCGTTGGACATATGACATAATGAATGCTAAATATAAATGCTATCAATAGTCCTGAAGATGACGCTTTATTAAAAACAAGCTTGATTTTTCACTAAGTGGCGCACTGATTTATACATATTTCAGTTAAGAAGTTAATTAAAATCTTTTCCTATATATTGTGGGTACATTGACGAGTTTTCACTAATTTATCGAGACTATTCAGTTTAATAAAATGTATCCATTCAACCGATCAGTGGTCTAGTGGATAAAGTGTCTGCTGCGAAAACGGTAATCCTGGCCTTGATTCCAGATCAGGTCAACTATAAAAATTGGTTAGCTTCCCTGCTTGACGTTCAGCAAACAAGAAGGGAAAATGTGTAGCCTCCGTCATGTGCGGTAGGCTGGTGGACAGGTGGCAACTTGATTCGAAGATCGCAAACGTCCCTTCGCTGTCTCCTGGTCAAATCAAAATGGTGAATTAATTTGTAATTTCCTATTATGAAAAACTGAGAAAGCCCGCTACAAAATTTAACTTAGTTTTCTTCTGAGTATACACACGAGCACTGTTTTTTAATCACAAAGAAAAATAATAGACAAATAGTGCGTATAGTTGCAACATCGAACACCAACGACACAGCTTTAAAAGTTTTTTTGTCCGGTTGCAAACGAAATAACTTGTGGAAAATTTCCCAAGTTCAATACTAGTGGTTTAGAGCACTGTGCTGGAGATCCTGTCCAAAATAAATTTTCGAAAATTTATACTCCGGAGCATTTTCATATTTTTTAGAGAAAACATCCGATTCTTCTTCGTTTAGAAATTGCGTTCTGTATGTGATCACGGGAGTCAGCTTCCTTGCAGCCGCGGGCGCGATTAGTTTTGCAGTTTGGATGTACATCGTAAGAGTTTCTAATTTTGCACTTGCAAATAGTGTAGTGGTTACGAGATTGGACCCTCAATTGCAAGATTAAGGGTTCAAAACCCTGCCGTCATAAATTTCAACGAAAGATGAGATCTCTGTAGTAAAAATGTCTTCCAGTTAGTGGACGGTAATATGTTCGTCTCTGTAGTGAGAAATTTGAGGTTCATATCTTAGGCCGGTCAAATCCCGGACACAGTGTTGTCAACGACTTGCCACCGCTGGTACATTTCTTCGAAAGGAGCTGTGTTGCACGCAAGCGCAATAACGGGAGATGGACCCAGCCAACCCGTTACATGGTCCGGCGTGATACAGCGAGTATAATGAAAGATTTGATGTCATGTTTTTCTCCTTGTTAAAAAACAAACAAATTTTGCTTTAGAATTATACTCTCTAATTTAGTAATTTCAACTTGAACAAAGCCAAGTTTATTTCACCTTACAAATTTTTTTGGACAGAAATCTTTGGTGATACATTATTACGGTCCGATTGATTGCGGTATTGAAAACAGTTTAGTTTAAGTTATAATCAATAAATTAAAAAAAAAAACAAATTACTGCAATACAGTATTTAACTGGAGCTCAGAATATTAAGACTCATACATAAAAATTCAGATCGTAACTAAGACTACACATAACCAAATCTTGTCATGTCAATAAACTGCTTTTTATTAGAATGTGGAAAAATCCCTTGATACGCTTCGAAATAAAACTAATGAAAACTCAGGTGAGTTTTGTTTGTGCCAGACTGTCGGTGGAAACATTACCGCACTTATTGTACAAGTTATAACTTTGCACAAAACTGTAAAAAACGATGTCAATCTTGGCCGACTTCTGGCCTTGGGATGCCATAATAGCTTTCCAATTCTATTGGCATTTCGATGGTTGTATCAATAAAAACCCACAACCCTGCCGGAGCAAGCCGCTCGAGTCGAAACCATGGTGCTGACTTGTTATTGTTACGAAGTTAATGATTATATTTATCATACTAGGGCGCTTGGGAAACAACTCAAGTAACAGAATTTATAGGCAGCGTGGCCGAGAGAACAAAGATGGTCGTTTTTACGACGACTCAGATAGCATCATCTGGGTTCAACTTCCACGCTGGTCCCGTTTTTGCGTCAATGGAATTATCTCTGCTTGGTGGCTTTAAACAAGCTGCAAATTCAGTGGACAAAAATTTGAAGAAATCCACAGGAATAATGAAACATTATATCACTGAAAACTCGTAAGTAGGTGTGGATTGTCCAAGCACGAACAGTTATCATAGGTGTAGCCAGGATTTTTGATTGGGGAGCCATACCACAAATCACATGCAATGACGTCATCAGAAATTTTCGAAAGAGGAAATTTTTATGGGGCAAAGATATTGTAGAATGGAAAACCAGAAGCTTCAGTCTGGTTTACCAAAGTTAAAAAGTGAAAATGTCTAAATTGGAGGCATGTTGAGTAAACTAATGTAACTGAAAGAGATCACAAACAGGGGTCTGGGGGCAGAGCCCCAGCCGCCGGAGGCTTTGGGTGTCTGGATACAAAATTCCCAGAAACTGGGCAATTTTTTTGGAAAAACAAGTTATTTCAATGCTATTGGATCACATTTCGCATGTGTTCACAGCCATTTGAAAGAATTAGATTTTTAACATTTGAAAGCCAATTGAAAAAATTAAATTGTTCCATATTCTCTTTTTACTTACAATTTAAGTCCAAAACAGGTTTAAAATATTGAATATGGATTTAAATTTTGTAAGTGAATTGGCCCAGATAGGGGGAATTAAGGTAGCCTGCTTTGCCACCTGCAATACTTTAGAAGTAATAAATAATAAAATAATCCACTCGAAAATATTCCTTAGAGAATTTTGATTTTTCATTAAAATAGCCAGCTGTAGGAACATATGTACGGTCAGGGGGCCCATGCCCCCTCCCTTCAAATTCAATAATTTGTTCAATGAGTATCATCCTTAGACAATTTTTTTTTCAAAAGCATATTGTTGCGTAAAAACTAGCCACGTGGATGTGAATCGTTATTGAAAAATGGTACAATAGATGATTACGCTTACTAACCATCTTTTTGACCGGGCCAGATTTACATTTATTTGGGCCGCTAGCACATGAGGGATTTTCGCAAAATCTTCTTGCCAAATAATTGTAATGGAAAAAAAATCTTACAACCTACGAGTGTAGACCCTGGCACAGGGTCATATGGCAAATCCGCCCCTGGTATTTGCATTACGTTCGTAAAAAGGTTAGATTAGGGCCTAAGATCGCAAATTTTAGAGAAAAAACACTTAATATTACCTGGGTTACATATATAAATTGGTTGGTAAAAATTAAAGTGAAGGGGCCCGGGAGTAGTGTATCAGGGGCTTTAGAACACTGAAGAATGTACCTCTAGTAGAAGGTTTAGAGGGATACACTGAGGATTGGAAAATGACTTTTAGACAAAAGCGGAGTGACGTAATTTTGTGTGACGTTAGTACGTGTGACGAAAAAAGGTAACGTGAGGTTTAAGAAATTAGTTGAAGTAAAGGAAGTCATAATAGAATAGAGTTTTATGAAACTTATAATTTAGAATAGAACTTTTGTGTAGGTAAAATTATTATAAAAAATTATTAGGAATAAAATTATTAATTATAAAATTATTATAGAAATTATTTATAATAGATCTTTTGCGTAGGTAAAATTATTATAAAGAATTATTAGGAATAAAATTATTAATTATAAAAATTATTAGAACTTTTGGTAAGAATACACAAAAATTATTAAAAAATTGTTAATTTTGTTTTTTTTTGTATAAATTTGTTATTCCCTATACTTTTGTTGTCTGAAATGATTTATTGTAAAATTGCAATCTTAAATTAAAACATCTCTTCAATCAAATTTTTTTTTGCTTTCCAATATAATAATATTTCTTTTTAATGTTTGTTTGGAAAGAGATTTTTAGATAAAGTAGTCGTTTTTTCATTAACTGTTTCTATACGTTTTAATAAATGCTATCCTTTCACTCTGAATTTGTCCTGAATATTCGCAATTTTTCTTTTCTCTTGAATTAAAATTCTTAGCGTTTCATTGAAGCCACTTTTAAATGCATGACTTGAAGCACACGCAAGACTAAACATATGTGTTCAGTTATCGGTAATCTTTACGAACGTGATGATTAAAAAGGAGTAAACAAGATTACATATTTCATAAGGGTTCAGCTATTAGGTTTTTTAGAGGTTTTTTCATTTTTATAAATTTTTTATTGATTTGGTGACGTGGGTTAGAATTTCATTCACCAAGGCATTTTGGATACCCAAAGAAAATCCTAGCTTTTATGACGTCCTTGTTTTTTAATGTCGTTTTTTTCCGCTTTCCATTCACTTTTTTCTTTTAGTTGTATGTTCCTACAATAAATTTATTCATAAATCTTTTCAAATTTCTTTGTCGTAAATGAAATTTTACGTCACATTGTTAGATTATCCACTTTTTCAAAATTTTTTCTACAATTTCTGATTTTCATAGTAAATTTTTTATATTTTTTCTCCATTTTTTCTTTGTGGAAAACAAAAGTTTTAGCGTAAAATTGTCATCTTGAATTAAACTATTTCTTCATTTCATTGTTTTTTCAGAGAATTTTGGTCATAATGTTTTATGAAATGTTATATTTTCACAGTGAATTTGTCATAAATATTCAAAATTTTTCTTTTGCCTTGAGTTACAGTTGTTTGTTTAAGGTATTCATTCCCGCTTTGATGATGTTCAATATAGAAAAACTACATAGAAATTGTTAATAATAAAACTTCTGGTGAGAACATAAAAAAGTTATATAGAAATTAAGACAATCTTCAAATGTTACTAAAATGAATTCAAGTTACGCTATAGTATCTTAAAATTAACTTTCTGTATTGCGTTGTGAAAACACGGTGCAAGAAAGACCAGAAAATACAGACTCGTATGCATAAAAAATGTTTTGTTTTGCTTTAGTTCATCTATGACTTTAAACAAGAATGGATTTTGTCATTAGATGGAAAAAGAGAGTTACAGTTAAAGCAAACATTTGTTACAACAATCGACTGTTATTAATGAGGTCACACTTTGTAGAATTTATGGAGTAAAAAAGGCGCGTGTAGCCCTTCCATTACCTTGTGGAATGTTAGTTTGAAGTTTATTTAGGATCCCTAGAAAGAAATTTGTAAGAATTGAGGTAAACTGTCGTGATGTCATAAGCATCACGAGCTCAGAAGAAGTCAAAGTAGCGAAGTCGTGATGTACTGCTTTGCGTAGTAACTCTGAAATAAAAAACTCTTATGCCTTGTAATTTTTGCCTGTTTGAAAGCCAGGATTTGTAAAAGCCTTGTCCTATAGGATTCATAACGCATTCGCCTACCAAGGCTATAGCCCTCCAAAACTTTCTTGACTACACTATAACTACAAAGTATAGATGAACAAAAAAGGTCTGAAAGCCTCTCAGCTTGAGGTCTAACGACACAAATGTATGCGTTTAGGTAATAGCTTAAAGAAGGTCCCGTTTGATGTCTCCTGGTCAAGACAACTTGATGAATAAAATTACAACTGCTGACAAAACGTGAGGGAGAAATAGGGTATTTAATGAAAAAACTAGACTTGTTTTTTTTTTTAACATGGAAAGTTACACCGAAAGATCCGATGAACTGGAAAAAGATGCCGAGAACATAAGTCATCCAACGGAAACTGTTCTGTATCGTTTTTGTTACGAATCGCTGATGGAAGAAGAAAGATTGAGATGTGAAGCAAGGGAGCTTCAAGATAAGGCTCGAAGTATACGGGAAAAGTTCAAAGAAATTGTTGAAGAAGGTCTTCCTGTTCCCAATGGAACGTTTTTAAGAAAGGCTATTGTTTCAGTTCGAAAAGGAAAGATCTCCTTTTCCATCGAACAACTTTTAAAAGCCTGCGAAGTTTTATTTGAAGATACGCCCTACATCGTCTTCAAATCTCCAAAGGAATCACGTCCTTACGTAACTGTTCTGTTTTGGGCATGTAACCCCCAGGAAGAGAAGTGTTCCGTTCTTAAGCATCTGGATGCGGTACGAAAAGAAGTCGCTGTGGACAGAGGGGAGATTAAAATAGACATCGATGCGGTCTTTGCGCCTGCTCGTTATCTTTTGTATCTAATGGATAACTGCTCTGGCAGTGCAGTTCGCAACCGTCATCTCAAACTCGGTAATGAAGAAGACAAACAGCTGGCTGCAATCATGAGTATCCTCTACAAACAATGCCGTCGTCGTATTACCCCTAGAAGAGTCCCGTTAAAGCGTCCGTGTATTCTGCAAGCGACAATCGGAGCGAAAAAAAGAAAGACTCTTAAACTAACTTTTGTGTGTTTTTTGACTGTTTGATAAACATTTTGTTATCAATTGATTTTTGTCCTTTATTCAACCAAACGAATAAGATAGGAATAATCGAGTGAACAAAAATAGAAGAAAAAACAACCACTTTTAAAGCTCACAATCCTTTTTTACAAAAATGAAATTATCAAAATCCAAGATTACGCTCAATTTTTTCTTTTTGCAAATTTCTTTTTTATTTACAAACTTTTTATACAGAAATTTTAACAATTGCAAAACTTTTCACAAAAAAATAATTAAATAAATAAATGAATAAAATTACAAAAACTCATCTACTTCGTTTTTTAATTGTACACAAATTTATTTCTTTATTTGCAAAAATTTTATACACAACTTTTAACAGTTACATACTTTTTTTACAAAATCAAAAATAAATAAATAAATAAAATTATAAAAATCCATACATTCATATTTTTAATTATACACATTTTTTTTTGCGCACAAACTTTTTACACACAACTTTTAACAGTTATAAATCTTTTACAATGAAACAATAAAATCCATATGTACTTATTTTTAATAACGCACAAATTTTTCGCTTTAGTCAACCAAACTTCCTTTAACACTTGGATAAACAATGTTCCAAAATGTAGCAAGGTCTTTGTTTTGAAATAAATTTTTACTTGAAATCAAAAATAGTGTTTCTAAACACTTTAATTCTTTTTACAGTAATATCTTAAATGCACCCGTTGGCCCACTTAATCAGCTTAAAAGAGTTACAATACGTGGATTATTGTTGTTTATTTGAATGAATTTAAATCTTTTCTTTAGCAAATTCTTGATTTATTTGAAATTGAACTCTGCAAAATAACAAACCGCCAAATCGTCAAGGTTTGACCAAACAGCGCTTAGGGAGTGATTTTACTTTCTTTCAGTTTAATTTCTTTCAAGTTTAATTTCTTTCAGTCATCCCAATCACTTTGGACTGGTTCCGCGCCTTTTTCTGCATCTACCAAATATGGTAATCTTAAAAATATTCGAATTCGATTCTTTGTAACCAAAGTTTACTCGAAAGCGTTTTTTTTTTTGTTTATATGGCTTGTTGGCATGTACCAGATCGATACACAAACTTTCACAGCACAAAGTCCTTGGATAAACAACAAGTAAAGTAGGTCAGTATGCGAGGTGGTGGGACTTACAGTATGCTAAATCAGGTTTTACATCATTTCTACATCAAAACGTGATGTTTCGAGTCGACTAGCCGCTTATGCGTTTTAAGTATACAGTAATGGGGGTGATTTCATGAGTTTTGGTTATTATGGTGCGTATTGATTTTGACAAATTATAATTGTGAGAATTGTACTAACAGCTAAATTATGTGGATTATTGTTGTTTATTTAATAAATTTAAATCTTTTCTTTAACGAATTCTTGATTTTATTTGAAATTGACCACTACAAGTTTTTTTTGCAGCTTGTTTATTACAATAAACACAAAATTATTGACGAAATTAAATATAATACAAAAACACACGTGTGCTTACTCTAGTGGACAGTTTTAGTCATGAGATAAGATATGATTTAGAACTAAACTCAGAGGCAAAGTTTTACACTCTATACGTCGTGATTTTTTCTTTGATTTTCCTTTGACAAATACTGCATTTTGACTGAAATTTGGAACATCTGACGCAAGAATCTAAATGGCAACATGGAATTTTCAAAACACAATTTTTTTTCTGACATATTTTGCACATTTTTTCTTCCATCAAAAAACCCTTCTTGTTTGCTCCCAATTCGTGTTTGACTTTGAGAAATCAGCTGCTTCCATCAAAGCATCCATCATGTCATGAAAAGTGGGAAAATTTTCGTCGTCTTTCTCGAATCTCTGTTCAAGGACATGTCTAATCTATTCCTCTTGAAACCCCAATATGCTTGCCATTTCGACGTTTTTACCACTTGACATTTCTTTTTGAATTTTTTTTTCTCTCCATATTTTTTCTAGGATCAATAAACGGTGGAAGAATTAGCTTTCTTGCAATGGAGACGGGAACAGGTTTCAAAAACACTTGATCGTCTACAATGTCAATTGCTGCTGGATTTGGTAGAGAAGGTCGATTCAATTTAGGAAATTTTTTCACAAAATTTTCAACAAATTCTAACCCTTTGGATTTCAGCAAAAATTCGCACTTTGGAAAGAATTTAGCGTGTTCTTCTCATGGAAGATCAAATCTTTTCCAGTTTTGAAGTCCACCATTGCAATACCAGCGTTTTACTCTATCTTTATTCCCAAGATAATAAAATCCGGCGTCTGCTATCTAAAAGGAGCAGCTCGAATCTTTTCATTGGGCCAGTTTTCAGTGAGATGAAAGGTTTTTCATCGATCTGCGAAACACCGCATATGGGGGTTTATGGGCTGCACACAACTGAATTCTGCTTCACTCGCGCTTCCACCTTCATGAAAGTAGAAATTGTTTGCCATTAAGGGACCTGTTTGGCAGAGCTGGGCAAGTCCGCAAGCCCACAAATCCGCAATTGCGGACTAACGAAAAAAGCTGCGGATATGCGGACTTTGGCAGTTTAATTTGCGGACTTGCGGTTGCGGACTATTTTTAATTTTAGTCCGCAATTCCGCAAGTTTTATACAAACATTGAAATTCCTTTCTATTTTTGTAAAATATTTATGTTTCAACCATGTCAAACATGAGAAATCAATTCAATTTTTTTGATTACAAGTTCGGCAAAAATATCAAGTTTTTTGAGTTCAGGCTGACAAAAATACAAAGTCTGCTTTTCGACTTAATCGCTTTCTTTTTGTTGACATGCTGTTTTTTCGAGTTCGGCAATACAACCGACTTGTTTGGAGTTTGAGTTTGAATTGGTAGGCCTGTTCAAAGTAAGGCTTTGTTGTTTTTTCCCGTGAGTTCACAAAATTAGCCACTGGTGTATCATTTTTTATACTTGTAGCCAGTGCCGTTACTACTGTGGGGCCCAGGGCGTCGAATCCCCCTAACAACTGCTTGTACCCCCCATTTCGGTATACTCAGAATGCTTTTTTGGAGCATCACCTAACGACAAGACAACAGGCAATAATGGAAAAAGGAATAATAATTTTCAAACATAATTCTCGTTTGAAGTTTTCTCGATTGTTTGCAAAATTGCTGGCCACCAACTGCTTTACATAAATGTGACCCAATAATCCGTCTTATTAACACGCCTTTACGGATATGTCGCGGAATAGGGATGTATGCCTGTGGAAGCGTTACCGATATTTCGCTAGTTATTATGACGTGAAACAATACGTAAAAACATTTTTCAAAAGACCAGCTGTTTTTTTTTTTAGCACACTCAAGATTTAGTTTAGGTCGCAGTCAGTCGCGCAACCAGGGGGAAGGGGTTAAGAGGGCATCAGCCCCCTATAGCCAAGTCGTTTAGAAAATATTACCATAAAAAGAATAAGCATTTAAACGTGATTTGGACTTGACCTGAAGCATGGGCGTAGCCAGGGGGCCTAGAAGGCCCGCCACCCCCCCCCCCCCAGTTGAAATGCTACCAACGATAAAAATGTTACAAAAAAGATTATTGTTTCTTCAGTTTCTTTTAGCATCTTCGCGTACAACAGTACACGCATACAATTGTAATTAACAATAATATTGATCTAGGGGGCCTGGGCCCCCTACATTTAGTTTTTGCCAACCAATTTAAAAATTCCTCCTACAATAATATTTATATGGCCTCAATTTAAATGGGGCCCCCAACAATAATATTGTTCCAGGGGTCCCGGGCCCCATCAATTTAAAGTCTGCCAACCAGTTTTAACGTATAACCCGAGTAAAATTAAGGGTTTTTATCCTAAAAGTTGCTAACTGAGGCCCTCTTCAAACTTTTTATGAACGTAATGCAATAACCGTTAACCAAGAACGGATTTAACACATGGCTCAATGCCAGGGCCCCGCACTTAGATAGAACTTTTTTTGTCTTTACCTGTATTTCGCAGGAAAATATTGCAAAAATCTTAAAGTGCCAGGGCTCAACTCAATGTAAATCCGGCCCGGGCAATAACATGGTTTGTAGGCGTAACTATCTACTGTACATTTTTCAATAACAATTCACCTCCACCTCGCCAGTTTTTATGCAGCAAAATACTTTTAAGAAAAATTAGCTACAGTAAGGGGAATACTCATTAAACAAAACTTTGAATTGAGAGGGCCTGGGCCCCCTTGCCGTATACGTACTACTATGACCGGTTGTTTTCATGACAAAAAAATAATCTCTACAGTAGGTAAAATATTCGACTGGGTTGTTATTTAGTGGTAGAATATTGCAGGAGGAAATGTACTTTACTTCCCCTTACCTGGGCCTAATCACTTACAAAATTTACCCCAAAATGCAAGATTTTAAACGTGCTTTGGACTTAAGTTGCAAGCAAAAAGAAGACTGCACAACTTAATTTTTTCAATTGGTTTTCAAATGTTAAAAATCTAGTACTTTTAAATGGCTCTGAATACGTGCAAAATGTGATCCAATGATATTAAAATAGCTTTTTTCTGAAAATTACGAAAAATCGCCCAGTGTCTGGGGGCTTTGCCCCCAGACCCCCGTCAGCGATACGTTTGAATTACAGTGCACTTCTTTACTCAAACATGTTTTCCAATTTAAACATTTTCAAATTTTAACTATTGGTTTAAGCCCTCGCCCTTGAACGAGTTCCTAGTTACGTGCCAACACTAGGCCACGACTTTTGATCTTCCATTCTACGATATCTTTGCCCCCATAAAAAATTCCTCTTTCGAAGTTTCTGATGATTTCATTGCTTGTGATTTTGGGTTTTCGCCCCCCCCCCCCAATCAAAAATCCTGGCTACGCCTATGACCGGAAGTACATGGGGGATCAAGAGGCTAGACAGTTTAAATCTTTCAGTGACTTCTGAATTTTAGCATCCTTCTATAATTATTGATATGGTTTTGAAACACGCGAAATGTGATTTAAATGGCGTTAAAATCGCCATTTTTGCCACAAAATTGCAAAAATCACCTAACAGCTGGGGGCTCTGTCCCCTCTGTGACACGCTTGAGTTGCAACAGTTTGTTCAGCACGGGACCGGAGGTAGACACTTTTTGTGCAAAAAACATTTACTTTTGGTTCAAGCCCCCTCTCTCTTAGCAAAACCCTGGTTGCGCTTCTGGTTGCATTCACTCCTGCATACAGATTTTTCAAGCGATTATACGGGCCGCATACAAAACGAGCTAATAAACGCTGCCGGGCTTATATGTCTCTTTATTCAAAGATGAATACAAGATTGTAGCTTTAAAATATCAGTTTTTATGTGCAAAAGTTCAGTCTATTTAGTAGTGCCCCGTCGTTTTCGGCTAGGGTCCCTCACTTCGTTTGGTCTGGCGACGGCACTGCTGGTAGCGTGTGGTTATCTCGTTCCTACAGTATTTATAGAAACTATAGGGACTAAAAATTTAGTTATACGATTAGTGATATGAATGTTTTTTTGCCTTCTACTGCCTTTGCTTTTTCCTGCCTTGAAAAAAATTGTTTTTTAGAATGTCTTGTTGTAAGCGGAAATACGGATTGTGCTCTGCTACGTGATGGCTTCGCATTGTAATCCAATGGCTTTTAATCTTCGAATCCCTAGCTTCATTGTAGCATTTTTAAGGGTTCGTCTGGGGGTTGTGCGTTATGCTTCCTTGCAGTTTAGGCACCTACTTTATAAGCAGTAGCGCAACCTGGAGGGCTGGGGGTTACAACCATCCTTAGCCAAGTCACTTAAAGATTTGAACCAAAAATACAAGCGTTTAAATCTGCTTTGAGCTGGACATGAAAGTAAGAGGGGCTGGACAATTATTAAGTTTGCCATCCGAAAAAGCAGCTCAATAACAAGTCATGCTGTGGTACATTTACTACAGTCAACGATTGCCAGTAATTCATTTTATTGCGTGGACACAAGTCACAACTTTTGACTTATGTTTGAAAATCAACTCTGAGCAGATCATCTCGGGACATAGTTGATTGGAAACCTCTTCTACTCGGTTCATCAAAAGTTGCGGACTTGCGGTGCGGACTTCAAATATTACGAAGTTGCGGACTTGCGGTTGCGGAGTTCAAGAACTACAAAGTTGAGGACTTGCGGTTGCGGACTTCAAGAATTACTAAGTGGCGGACTTGCGGTTGCGGATTTAAGAATCCTGAAACGTCGTTGCGGACTTGCGGTTGCGGACTAAGCTTTTAAACGTGTAATTGCGAACTTGCGGTTGCGGATTAAGAAAACTGAAAATTGGTTGCGGATTGGCGGACTGCGAACTTAAAAAAAACTTGCGGTGCCCAGCACTGCTGTTTGGTGTCTACTCAAAATAAAAACTGAAATTAATACTAACACCATTACTGTATACTTAAAACGCATAAGCGGCTAGTCGACTCGAAACATCACGTTTTGATGTAGAAATGATGTAAAACCTGATTTAGCATACTGTAAGTCCCACCACCTCGCATACTGACCTACTTTACTTGTTGTTTATCCAAGGACTTTGTGCTGTGAAAGTTTGTGTATCGATCTGGTACATGCCAACAAGCCATATAAACAAAAAAAAAACGCTTTCGAGTAAACTTTGGTTACAAAGAATCGAATTCGAATATTTTTAAGATTACCATATTTGGTAGATGCAGAAAAAGGCGCGGAACCAGTCCAAAGTGATTGGGATGACTGAAAGAAATTAAACTTGAAAGAAATTAAACTGAAAGAAAGTAAAATCACTCCCTAAGCGCTGTTTGGTCAAACCTTGACGATTTGGCGGTTTGTTATTTTGCAGAGTTCAATTTCAAATAAATCAAGAATTTGCTAAAGAAAAGATTTAAATTCATTCAAATAAACAACAATAATCCACGTATTGTAACTCTTTTAAGCTGATTAAGTGGGCCAACGGGTGCATTTAAGATATTACTGTAAAAAGAATTAAAGTGTTTAGAAACACTATTTTTGATTTCAAGTAAAAATTTATTTCAAAACAAAGACCTTGCTACATTTTGGAACATTGTTTATCCAAGTGTTAAAGGAAGTTTGGTTGACTAAAGCGAAAAATTTGTGCGTTATTAAAAATAAGTACATATGGATTTTATTGTTTCATTGTAAAAGATTTATAATTGTTAAAAGTTGTGTGTAAAAAGTTTGTGCGCAAAAAAAAATGTGTATAATTAAAAATATGAATGTATGGATTTTTATAATTTTATTTATTTATTTATTTTTGATTTTGTAAAAAAAGTATGTAACTGTTAAAAGTTGTGTATAAAATTTTTGCAAATAAAGAAATAAATTTGTGTACAATTAAAAAACGAAGTAGATGAGTTTTTGTAATTTTATTCATTTATTTATTTAATTATTTTTTTGTGAAAAGTTTTGCAATTGTTAAAATTTCTGTATAAAAAGTTTGTAAATAAAAAAGAAATTTGCAAAAAGAAAAAATTGAGCGTAATCTTGGATTTTGATAATTTCATTTTTGTAAAAAAGGATTGTGAGCTTTAAAAGTGGTTGTTTTTTCTTCTATTTTTGTTCACTCGATTATTCCTATCTTATTCGTTTGGTTGAATAAAGGACAAAAATCAATTGATAACAAAATGTTTATCAAACAGTCAAAAAACACACAAAAGTTAGTTTAAGAGTCTTTCTTTTTTTCGCTCCGATTGTCGCTTGCAGAATACACGGACGCTTTAACGGGACTCTTCTAGGGGTAATACGACGACGGCATTGTTTGTAGAGGATACTCATGATTGCAGCCAGCTGTTTGTCTTCTTCATTACCGAGTTTGAGATGACGGTTGCGAACTGCACTGCCAGAGCAGTTATCCATTAGATACAAAAGATAACGAGCAGGCGCAAAGACCGCATCGATGTCTATTTTAATCTCCCCTCTGTCCACAGCGACTTCTTTTCGTACCGCATCCAGATGCTTAAGAACGGAACACTTCTCTTCCTGGGGGTTACATGCCCAAAACAGAACAGTTACGTAAGGACGTGATTCCTTTGGAGATTTGAAGACGATGTAGGGCGTATCTTCAAATAAAACTTCGCAGGCTTTTAAAAGTTGTTCGATGGAAAAGGAGATCTTTCCTTTTCGAACTGAAACAATAGCCTTTCTTAAAAACGTTCCATTGGGAACAGGAAGACCTTCTTCAACAATTTCTTTGAACTTTTCCCGTATACTTCGAGCCTTATCTTGAAGCTCCCTTGCTTCACATCTCAATCTTTCTTCTTCCATCAGCGATTCGTAACAAAAACGATACAGAACAGTTTCCGTTGGATGACTTATGTTCTCGGCATCTTTTTCCAGTTCATCGGATCTTTCGGTGTAACTTTCCATGTTAAAAAAAAAAACAAGTCTAGTTTTTTCATTAAATACCCTATTTCTCCCTCACGTTTTGTCAGCAGTTGTAATTTTATTCATCAAGTTGTCTTGACCAGGAGACATCAAACGGGACCTTCTTTAAGCTATTACCTAAACGCATACATTTGTGTCGTTAGACCTCAAGCTGAGAGGCTTTCAGACCTTTTTTGTTCATCTATACTTTGTAGTTATAGTGTAGTCAAGAAAGTTTTGGAGGGCTATAGCCTTGGTAGGCGAATGCGTTATGAATCCTATAGGACAAGGCTTTTACAAATCCTGGCTTTCAAACAGGCAAAAATTACAAGGCATAAGAGTTTTTTATTTCAGAGTTACTACGCAAAGCAGTACATCACGACTTCGCTACTTTGACTTCTTCTGAGCTCGTGATGCTTATGACATCACGACAGTTTACCTCAATTCTTACAAATTTCTTTCTAGGGATCCTAAATAAACTTCAAACTAACATTCCACAAGGTAATGGAAGGGCTACACGCGCCTTTTTTACTCCATAAATTCTACAAAGTGTGACCTCATTAATAACAGTCGATTGTTGTAACAAATGTTTGCTTTAACTGTAACTCTCTTTTTCCATCTAATGACAAAATCCATTCTTGTTTAAAGTCATAGATGAACTAAAGCAAAACAAAACATTTTTTATGCATACGAGTCTGTATTTTCTGGTCTTTCTTGCACCGTGTTTTCACAACGCAATACAGAAAGATACTATAGCGTAACTTGAATTCATTTTAGTAACATTTGAAGATTGTCTTAATTTCTATATAACTTTTTTATGTTCTCACCAGAAGTTTTATTATTAACAATTTCTATGTAGTTTTTCTATATTGAACATCATCAAAGCGGGAATGAATACCTTAAACAAACAACTGTAACTCAAGGCAAAAGAAAAATTTTGAATATTTATGACAAATTCACTGTGAAAATATAACATTTCATAAAACATTATGACCAAAATTCTCTGAAAAAACAATGAAATGAAGAAATAGTTTAATTCAAGATGACAATTTTACGCTAAAACTTTTGTTTTCCACAAAGAAAAAATGGAGAAAAAATATAAAAAATTTACTATGAAAATCAGAAATTGTAGAAAAAATTTTGAAAAAGTGGATAATCTAACAATGTGACGTAAAATTTCATTTACGACAAAGAAATTTGAAAAGATTTATGAATAAATTTATTGTAGGAACATACAACTAAAAGAAAAAAGTGAATGGAAAGCGGAAAAAAACGACATTAAAAAACAAGGACGTCATAAAAGCTAGGATTTTCTTTGGGTATCCAAAATGCCTTGGTGAATGAAATTCTAACCCACGTCACCAAATCAATAAAAAATTTATAAAAATGAAAAAACCTCTAAAAAACCTAATAGCTGAACCCTTATGAAATATGTAATCTTGTTTACTCCTTTTTAATCATCACGTTCGTAAAGATTACCGATAACTGAACACATATGTTTAGTCTTGCGTGTGCTTCAAGTCATGCATTTAAAAGTGGCTTCAATGAAACGCTAAGAATTTTAATTCAAGAGAAAAGAAAAATTGCGAATATTCAGGACAAATTCAGAGTGAAAGGATAGCATTTATTAAAACGTATAGAAACAGTTAATGAAAAAACGACTACTTTATCTAAAAATCTCTTTCCAAACAAACATTAAAAAGAAATATTATTATATTGGAAAGCAAAAAAAAATTTGATTGAAGAGATGTTTTAATTTAAGATTGCAATTTTACAATAAATCATTTCAGACAACAAAAGTATAGGGAATAACAAATTTATACAAAAAAAAACAAAATTAACAATTTTTTAATAATTTTTGTGTATTCTTACCAAAAGTTCTAATAATTTTTATAATTAATAATTTTATTCCTAATAATTCTTTATAATAATTTTACCTACGCAAAAGATCTATTATAAATAATTTCTATAATAATTTTATAATTAATAATTTTATTCCTAATAATTTTTTATAATAATTTTACCTACACAAAAGTTCTATTCTAAATTATAAGTTTCATAAAACTCTATTCTATTATGACTTCCTTTACTTCAACTAATTTCTTAAAGGTAGTGACTATTTCACCGAAAATTTTCAACTTAGAGAGAATAAAACGAGAATGAGAAATATTCATCCGCGCTTTTTTCATTTGCTTTTTTAGGGGTTAAGATTAGGGTTTAGGTTAGGGTTTGGGTTAGGGTTCGATTTTGGAATAGTTTTAGACTAAGCGTTTGAGTTTGTGTTATATTTGAGTCAGAATTAATCAAAAACTAGATAAAAATTTCCGGTGAAATAAAGCCTTCCTTTCTTAAACCTCACGTTACCTTTTTTCGTCACACGTACTAACGTCACACAAAATTACGTCACTCCGCTTTTGTCTAAAAGTCATTTTCCAATCCTCAGTGTATCCCTCTAAACCTTCTACTAGAGGTACATTCTTCAGTGTTCTAAAGCCCCTGATACACTACTCTCGGGCCCCTGGTCAACAATGTTATTGTCGATTATTGTTGTGTGCGTGCATGTTGTACGCAAAAAATGCTTAAAGAAACCGCAGAAACAATAGGCTTTTTTGTCACATCTTTGTCGTTGTGACATTTCATTTGGTGGTGGGTGGGTGGGCCCTCTGCTCCCCTCCCCCTGGCTACGCCTATGATAGCTATCGCAAAAAAGTTTGTAAATTGTCCAACAGCTAGTGTTTGACGCTATTCGGTGACAAGATCGAGGTTAAATATGCACTACAACAACAAGTCAACGACAATTATCAACGCATCGCGAAATAGATCAAATACGCAACAGAGCCTATTTTGGCCTTGCAGCTGCATGGTTAGGTGCGCAGTCGGAAATACATCTCCATACCAAGGTATTCCTGCATCATATAGGGCTTATTAGAAATTTAAAAACCAAAGCATGTTATGCGTTACCACTTGGGATTGCTATGGGGGGTGAAATAAAGATTAGAATTACATCTGCAACACCATGAAAAAAAGCACAAGAATTAATTGAAATTTGCTTTCTGCAACATGCGACACTGATACTGTGGTTCCACGCATTTTCCAGAGTTGCATAACCATTTCAATTGATTCTTCTTTACATCATCTATATAGTTTATTGCTGTTTCAGATGAACTTACTTTGTTACGTCAACAGTTATTGGAAATAATTAAGACCAATATCAACACCGGTGAGCACTAACGGAATGAAATTGACTTTTTAAAGCCACATGCGTTATGAAGCTGGTTTTTGTAGCTGTTTATTGTTACCCAAGAATTAATGAATGTATTATGGAAAAAAAGTTGATTTTATGTTGCTTCGTTTTTTAAGATAACTATCCAGTACAATAATTTTACTGTAAAATACCATATCGTTAATTTGAGCAAAATTAGCCTAAAAATTTCAACTAAATTAGCTGAGCAAGACCATTAAACGTTTAAATTGAATTAACTGTGATCTATAAACTGTATAACAAGTCAGATAATAAAATTTTTTATGAATATGGTAATCAAATTTGTTCAAATATAAAAGACCAAAATAAAATTGAAAAAGTTTTTATAGAGCCAGATACCGATATAGCAAAAATTTTTTTTCAACCCTACAAAATATAGATTTTTAGAGCATAGAAAAATCTGTTTTCTTCTCTACACGAAATCTTGCAGCGGAACTTTTGTTTTTAAATTTTTATGGACCTAAACTTTTGTTATTCAATAGTTGTCTTTTTTTCTGTTCTGTAATTTGGCGTTTTGATTTACAACGAGGAAGCCGATAAGGGTTTTAAGCCGGTAATTTAGCACGAAGTCGTTTTCCCTTTTTCACTCTAGAATTTCTTAATTTAAGAGAATTTTTTGTTGCAACTCAACTACACAAAGCTTCACAACGAAACCTAGAAGCTGCCGAATTCGAAGACCGAAAAGTAACTTTGCTGCCCTCAATTATACAAATTAAATTTTGGGAAATGACTATTTCATCAAAAACTTTTAAGGGAATAAAACAAAAACGAGAAATATTTATCAGCGCATTAAAATTTCATTCATTTAAATTTTTTTAGGAATTATGATTCATTTAAATTTTTAGGGTTTAAGATAAAGTTCAAATTAGGTTTGGGGTTAGTTTTAGACTAAGGATTTGAGTTTGGGTTAGATTTGGGCCAGAATTAATGAAAACGCAGAAAGAAATTTCCGGTGAAATATTCTGTTTCTGAATTGTTATTGCCTTGCAGTATCATAGGAAAAACTGCGCAACTCAACAATATTGTCTCGATTACTCACTCTGATCTTCAATTTTCTTTGCTTCTTCCTCACGCGAAGAAAAGCAGCTTTCAAAAATTCTTTTATGTTTCAGCTGAACTGCGTACTGACATTGTCTCGTTACAATATCAGGCAAAAGCGATTCAAAGCAACATCAGCTACATTGGTGAGATGATTAAAAGTAAAGAATGGTTGTAAATTGCATTTAGTTTTCACGTTTTTAATTTTTGTTCTTTGTTAAGAGAACTTTCCTAAAACTAAAGAGGAAATTAAACAATCTGAGTTTTTATGAAAAAAAAGCTAGAAATTATGATTATTAAGAAGGTTTTGTACACTGGTGCAATTGACGTGAACCATGCCCTACAAGTGTGAACGTCCCACTTAAAAATAACGGTAGGCCATCTTGAAGCTTGTCTCCCATACCGTAAAAGGTATAACCTTTGAGTTACTCTATTGGCTTTTTGGTATCCATTCGATAACGTCACGGCGCAGTACACAATGTTCGCGCAGCAGCAGCAATTCGTTTATAGAATTATCCTGAAACCGCTTATACTGGATCATCTAATAAATTGTAATGCTGGTAGTACAACCACTAGAAAATGCGTGTGTTATTCGGAGTAAATTAATTTATTTTGTCACTTTGTTAAATATCGACCCTTTTTGCAATGAGTCTGTTGTTTTTGGCCTGGACTGGTTCGGGGCCGTAGTCATAAGGGGCCGGACGAGACTCTGTCCAGCAGCCTGAGAATGATTGAGCCCAGACTGGAAAGTTTTTACTCAGTAGCCGAAAATTAGAGTTGTAAACAGCAATCACGGATAAGTTGTTATTGCAATTGTTGGCTGTAGTGCATATTTATCCTCCTGTCACCCGACATTGTCAACATACGCCAACAGTTGAATGATTCACACACGTTTCACTGCGTAAACTACTTCGTGCTTGAAGGAATACATATCTGCTTAGAAGCTTCGAGTGTAGCGATATTCCTGTGGATTTTTCCGAATTCTCGTCAACCAAATTTGTTGCTTGTTCAAAGCCA
The DNA here is from genome assembly GCA_963965965.1 of Trididemnum nubilum. Classification (NCBI taxonomy): domain Eukaryota; kingdom Metazoa; phylum Chordata; class Ascidiacea; order Aplousobranchia; family Didemnidae; genus Trididemnum; species Trididemnum nubilum. Next base: position 21,122,841 of record OZ014479.1, on the reverse strand, counting down.
CCAAGTAAAAACAATCATGGAAAAGCGTCTTATCCAAAGACACAACAAGATAGCCAGGGTACGGGTTGAATCAAAATCATGCGATCAGAGTCGACGTAAAAATGACGTCTTTGCCCTCTTGGCCACGCTATCGACTTGTTCAGCCCTGCTAACTTTGTTAAGCCCTGTTAAATTTAGCTCTGCTGTGTCTGAACTACGCATCTGGTTATTATCCCCGCTCTGGATGTCTTCCAACCAGGTGCTTTCTGATGAAGCTTGGCAATCATGGCTATACATTAATAAAAATCGAAATCGTCCTCGATTTAATTGTAATTGTGATTACGTTTTATTCACCAAGTTGCCTAGGCCAGGTGACAGCGAAGGGACCTTTAGGTCTTCGAATCAAGCTGCCACCTGTCCCCTGTCTACCACTCACGGTGGAGGCTTCACACTGTCTCTTTAATTGCTGAACGTCAAGCAGGGAAGTCGAGACTACCAATTTTTATAGTCTTTGTTTTGACGCGGATGGGAATCGAAGTTGAGTCTACCATTTCAGTAGCAGACGCTCTATCCACTCGATCACTAATCGCTTGTTTAAAAAAAAGAGAACTTTAAGAATCTTTCGGAAGAACTGTGTGTGGAGTATTATTATTTTTGGGGTGAGTATTTCAGCGAAACTTTTCAAGCGAAAAGGAGAATAAAATAAAAATGAGGATTATTTATCTGCACATTTTTTATTTACCTTTTTTAAGGGTTAAATTTAGGTTTGGAGTTACTTTTAGAAGAAAGATTTGAGTTTGGGTTACAATAGACTTGACTCGGAAAAAAAGTGGATAAAAATTTTCGGTGATCATCCATCCTAAAACCATTTGTGCTATCTGTTTAGCCTTAAAAACGAAGCAACTTTTGTGTTTAGAAACGTTATTGATCAAAGATTTTAATGAAGAAATCAATGATACTGTTGATTACATTGCATTAGAAGATGGTTGGATTAGGCTTTCTCCGTCTACCGGATATCAGTACAAAAACACACAAACTGCACAAACATGGAACAAAAGCAGAGAAACTTGTCAAAATATGGGAGGTGATCTCATAGTTTATGGGATTCAAGAAACCAAGATCAGAAAGTATGTGAGAAACTACAGTATTATAAAGTTGAAACAAGGAGTATTCAAAACCAGTCCTGCTATGAAATTTTATCCGGTTTGCCCCCAGTTTACAATTTTTCTTCAATCCAATTAAGCAAGAAAATATATCGGTTTATTAGTCTATAGGTCTTCACTTTTTTTTAGACTCAAAATACTCCAAAACTATGCCTTCTTTTTTATAGTTCTTCACTTTTTCACAACACTCTTGGACACTTTGGCTATTGGTCTTGGCCTGGCTTATCAGCCCTCTGGCAACTTCGCAAAGTCTCATTCGGCACTTGTATAAAAAAGGTTTGGACACGCGTGATCTAAACTTTTTTTTTCTGATATGATTCAAAAAAATTCTTTGTCTGATTCCAACAAAGCTGGTTAGGCTAACAATAAAAATCTTTAATCTGGAACTGCATATTAAGTCGCTTCGAAAAATGCAGCGCTAATTGAAACTGTCGCAGGTTAGTTAAATGAAAAAGTTATTCGAAGTGGAGCACTTTACTTTAGTTTTTTTTTGTTCTTTTTACCCTCAGTTTCTTTTTATCATTCAACTTTTGTATAAGTATTTGCTGATGCCAGCTTTTAAAAATTAATGTCCTCAATGGTAAAAGATAGAAGGAGCGAATAAACATTCAATTCCCACAGTATCAAAAATATGACAAAATTATTATTGACACTCGTAATCAATGTGGTTGACATCAGTGTTCCGAAACTTACTCTATAACTGTTTGGTTTTCAATGAAACAAGTGTTCACGGAAAAAAGCAACACCATTTTGTCATAAAAAAAAATGTTGATTGATATGAAGACTTTTATACGGAAATAATATTTATAATATGCAAGTTTTTTTGATGCAATATAGCGATCGACTACGGCGAAATGGTGTTGGAATTTTCACTGACACCATTTGCAAAATCTCAAGTAAAAAGGCTGAAAGTTCCTAAACTTAATCAATAACACCGCCATACTGACTGTAACGCAAAAATTTTTCTTTCCAGCTCTATCAGTCGAGGATTATCTGTGCAAGACGGGTTGAATTACTGGATAGGTTTGATGCACCACGAAAGCGAAGAAGGTTTTGTTTGGTTGAATGGAGAGCAAGCTAACTCTACTGATCAGTTGAGCGATGTTCAACCTGGTCATCGAGGAGATTGCTTTTGGTTTCGCCGTAACGAATCAGTTACGGAAATCAATGATGATTTATGGACTGAAGTTTTTAACGCTATTTGCGAAAGACTTCTATAAAATTGAATTTATTGTATTTTTTTCGAATTAAGGAGAATTTTGAAAGAGTAGTTTCAAGTTTTCAACTTTCTAATTAATCATTGAGAAGTAAGCATGCAAATTTATGTATGAAAATTTCGCTCTATATCTCAATATCGCACGTTCTCCTAAAATAGTATGCTTGAAAATTTTGCGTTTCAATTTCAAAAAGATTTTAAACACATTTTAATGTGCTGGTTATTATTAAATAGTGGGCGATTTGAAAATTTTTTCTTCTCTTGTATTGTGGCTTCAAATGTCAAGACTTCAGCTGATCAACCAATGCTTGTTAATGGGGTCCAAAGAAACTAGTCCCGCAATGGGATGATTGCTGGTTCGAACTTGAAGTGGCTGGCAGTTCGAGTCTCTTCGCATTCACACAATGCAAATGTTGCCACACACCATCGGAACATGTTAGCATAAAACAAACAAGGTTGGTTAGTAAACGATTTAATGTGCGTGAGGCAAAATTGGGAAAGTTGCCGCTCATTAAGTTCTCAGAATGAGATGGGCTTGGGTGCTGTAGCGAAGATGTGCTACGTGATCATTGTTTTCACGTTTTTGTACTAATCATTATCCACTCAGATAGCTCTAAAAGTGTGCTAGTAAACCTGTACAGCTTTTGCGAAAGTTTTTTTTTATTTAAACCACTTTGATTTATTTCTTAACTTGCTCTTTTTCATGAGAACACGATGATCATTTTTGCTTGAAATTTAAGAACAAATAAACAGCAATGCCAGCCTCCGCAGCAAAAGATAGTTAAGAACAAACAACAAAGAAAAAATTTAATTGTAAAAGACAAATTTTGAACTGATTCTAAACGATAAAGTTTAGTGATTTTTCGGTACTGTACTTGGAAACAAAATTACAACAATTCCGAAATTATATGAAGCGCAGTGCCGCAGTTGTGAATGTAACTGAGAACATTTTGAGCTGTCGTTCAAATTGAAAAAAATTTGCTTTTTCGCTTCTGACTAATTTTTTTGATGCTGCAAAAGCATCATAAATGCCTTTACTCAAGCATACAGAGCATTGGGATCAAAATAGTTTTAAAAACATGGTCGCTAAATTGACATCGATATTCTCAATTTTAATAATAAATTAAGAACTAGAAGTGAGCTCACTAGAAGCCAGCCCATTAAACGACCAACGTATGTTAAATAATAATTTTTGGGAGGTCTATATGGAGGGTTTCCGAAAGGGTGGAACCACAAATTATGTTCCTCTCAATTATCGGCTGATATCAAAGAAACTATCGCCTTATCTTAAACTGTTTAAAAAAATGTCGTTTGGGAGTCCATTATTGGGGGCTACCGATGGGGAGGTATTCCCAAACTATGTCAAAATATTGATCTTTCAAATATCTACTGATATAAAAAAAAAAAACTTGCGCTATAACTTAACCCTTTCGCTGCCCTTCGACGTGCGTTGTACGTCATCACTTTTTGACACCCGTTTGCCAAGACATTTTTCACAAACTTAATCTGTTTTTGTGTTATTGCTATGTGTGTTCGTATAGCACAATAAAAAACAAAATCCAACATATGTTAGGTTTTTGATGTTATTATGATGTGCTAGCATGCCCAAACTGACTTGTGACATCGCTGATGACGTCATTATTTTAAGTTTCGGAATTGTATAGGCAATAATTTTCTTACATAGCCACGTTGTTGTTGCTTTTTCAAAAAGCTTTTTCAAAAACTCATTTTAGAGATGTTATGCAAATGTATTTTAGTTACGTGACAATGATTTCATCACTGATGTCACCAATTTTTATTTCACTGAAAAAAATGTTCATTTTTACAAAGTTTTTGAGTATTTTTTGTATTAGCTCTTTCTAAATCGCGCCAATGGAAATTGCATGTCGTCAGCCTAATAAAATAAATATCCACGTCGATTTTCGGGCAAAATGAGTTATTCATACCTAAATGATTAACGTGGAAAGGCGCACCTTGCAAACTCTTCAGATTTCAAAAATCGCCACTAGAGGGCGCTTTATGCTGTTACAATAAAAATGTTCAAGTCCAGAGACGGACTTGAGCAATTTCATAATTAGTCTATTTCATTTGATATTGACTTAGGCAATTTTATGATTATCCTATGTCAGTCGATGCTGACTTAGGCATCCAAAAACTACACCAGCTGTTAGAAAAAATAACAAATTCTTTAAACAGAAAAGATTTTTTTGAAAACAGCACAGTTGCTCGACCTGAGGTGGGCAGAAACCAATTACTTTCGTAACTAGTTGCTGCAATTATTAACTTTTTTAGTTACTGTAACGGTAACTTAGTTACTTTTGTGAAACTACAACGAAATCGGTATCTAGTTACAAAATTAGACCTGTAAAAGTTACTAGTTACAGTTACTTTTTTTTTAGTGACATCACACGCATGCCGGACTACGTTTGGTAATTACATTAACAGCATGCGCTGCGCAAGCCGATTGCTAGATGCACACACACCTGCTCATCATCACGCAATTACATCAGCTTCAGTTTCACTGATTTATTTGCCAAGTTGCCTTGGCCAGGAGACAGCGAAATGATCATACGGTCTTTGAGTCGCTGCCACGTACGTCAACTACACCAAGGCTAAATCTTCAAACTGTCCCTTTAATGCAGAACGTAAAGCAGGAAAGCTGTAAATACTAATTTTTAAAGTCTTTTGGTGTGGCTCGACAAAGAAATGATCCCCGATCTACCGACTGCAAGGCGAACGCTCTTACCACAACACCATCGCTCTTTCCACTACACCATTACTGCTCAATCATGCGTAGCAAAACCCGCAAGACGCAATGCACAAATATCGATAAATAAAAAAAGACCGTCCTGAGCAGTAAGCACTTGCTTTATTAGGGTCAAAATTTTGGTAATCAAAGTAACTGTAACCGTAACTGTTACGGTAACTAGTTGCTTTTTCAAAGCTGTTGCTGTACGGTAACTTACTTACTTTTTTCCCCGAGTAACTGTAACTGTAACTACGTTAATTAAAAAAGAAGTAACTTAGTTACAGTTCTTTATATACTAAGAGTCAACAGCATAAACGTAGCCAGAATGGGGCCAGGAGCCTTGGGTCACCCCAATTGAAATGCCAACAATCATAAAAATGTGGCAAAAAATCCTATTGTTTCTTCAGTTTCTTTTAGCGTTTTTCGCGTACAACAGTAAGTTACAACAATATTGACGACCAGGGGGCCCGCGCTCACTCAATTAAATTTTTACCAACCAATTTAAATGTACAACCCGGTGTTAAGGGTTTTTGTCCTAAAAGTTGCTACCTCAGGCCCTCATCTAACCTTTTGATGAACGTAATGCAATAACTAGGGCCGAATTTACCATAATATGGCACAGTGCCAAGGGTTCCACGCTTAAGAGGTGAGACATTTTTTGGTATTCACCTATATTAGGCAGAAAAAAATGTGAAAATCTCCAAAGTGCTCAGGACCCCCGCGCAATATAATTCCAGGCTGGGCAATACCATAGTTAGTAGGCGTAACCATCTATTGTAGCATCTAGAAATAGCAATTTACTTCCATTTCGTTAGTTTTTATGCGACAAAATACTTTTGAAAAAAAAAATTAGCTGAGGGAAATGCTCTTGAACAAATTATTGAATTTGAATTAGGGGGCCTGGGCCCCCTCAAATTAAAAAATACATTTACTCGTACATGCACTCCTACAACTGGTTATTTTTATGAAAAAACAAAAATCTTTAAGGAAAATTATCGAGTGGATTATTATTTACTGCCGAAATATTGCACGAGGCAATGTACATTAATTTCACCTACCTGGGCCCAATCACTTACAAAACTTAACCCCAAAATGCAAGATGTTAAACGTGTTTTGGACTTAAATTGTAAGTAAAAAAAGGCTTAAACAATGTAATTTTTCAATGGGCTTTCAAATGTTAAAAATCTAGTTCTTTAAAATGGCACTAAACACGTGCGAATTATGATCCAATGGCATTAAAATAGCTAGTGGTTTTTACAAAAAATTACGAAAAATTGCTCAGCGGCTGGGGGCTTAGCCCCCAGACCACCCCCCATCTGTGATGGGCTTGAGTTACACTAGTTTACTCAACACATGCCCCAATTTAAACTTTTGCACTTTTTATTTTTGGTTTAAGTTCTCTCCCTATCGCAAAATGCTGGTTACGGGCAAACACACAGACCACGGCTTTTGATCTTCCAATCTGCAATATCTTTGTCCCACAAAAAGTTCCTCTAATAAAAATTTTTGAATACGTCTTTACTTCTAATTTGGGATTTGGTCCCATCCAATCAAAAGCCCTGGCTACATTTATGCCCCTGGTCGTACATGCACTCCTGCAGTTGGTTATTTTCATGACAAAACAAAAATCTCTAAAGAATTTCTTCGAGCGGATTATTATTTACCACCAAAATATAGCACGAGGCAATTAACCTTTCTTCCCTCTACTTTGGCCAAATCACTTACAAAATTTAATCTTAAAATGCAAGAATTTAAACGTGTGTTGGAATTAAATTTTGAATAAAAAGAGGATTGAACAATTTAATTTTTTTACTGGCTTTTAAGTGTTAAAAATCTATTTCTTTGAAATGGCTCTGAACACGTGCGAAATGTGATCCAATGGCATTAAAATTGTTTTTTGTTTTTTTTTGCCAAAATTTGCTAAACCTCCGAAAGCTTTTTTTTCCCAAACCTCCGGAATCAACACATCTAAAGATGATGGAAAAAGTTTTATGCTAAAGTTGATGATTATACGACTGTAAACTGTGGTTTGCGCAATATACGAAGTGTGTCAGAAAAGAAACTGGACTGTGCTTGATGTTAAAGCTAAGTTCAAAACAAGGAAAAAAGGGTTTGGTTTATCTTGTAATTTGGCCTTTGACAAGCAAATAGGTTCAATTTCAGTTTTTTTTCTGTAACCATGCGGTTCATGACAAATATTATGAACATGTACCTCTAGATCAATGGTCGTGTTCTTTAGTTTTGGTTTGCCCATATTGTAGTGACTGATGGGCATAGGCCTAGGCCCAAAACTAAAATTTTTGGTCGTGTTGGATAAAACTTCTATCTGAGGAACTAGAATTATTGCTGCAGCATGCAGTTTCAAGCTACGGAAGAGATGAAATGTCACGTTCACTACGTAACTGTAACTTTAATGCATTTTATTCACCAAGTTGCCTTGGCCAGGAGACAGCGAAGGATCTTTTGGTATTCAAGTTAAGCTCCCACTTGCCCACCCATCTCAGAGTTGTAAGTCGGGCCGGGCTTTTTGGGTCGGGTTCGGGTCTAAAATTGACAAAAATTTTGGGCTTAATTTGGGCCTGAGATCTGCTTTTTGTCTTATATGCTCAAAAATATGATCAAAATAACTTGGCAACATTGCTAAATTTTTCAGACCAAACGTAACTTTCGGGTTTTTTTGGGCATGATTTGGGCTTCAAATTAATTTTCGGTTCGGGCTTATATTTTCGGGTTCGGGCCAGAACTATTCGGCCGGTTTACAACTCTGTGCTGTCTACCACACACGGCTTCACACTCTCCCTTTTATTGCTGAACGTGAAGCAAGGAAGCTGTGAATACCAATTTTTTAGAGTCTTTAGTTTGATCCGACCGGGAATCAAACCCCAGTCTACTGCTTCAGTAGCAGACGCTCTATGCTTTTGGTTGGCAAAAGCGCTTAAAAAAAGCCGTGACAACTTCGAAGATGATGGAAAAAGTGGAAGAACTTTAAACAGGAAATTTTGCATGAGGTTGAACTTGAGAGAAAGTTAATTCGAGGTGCCCGCCAGCTTACTATTCCGATAATTTCAGATAAGATAAGCATAGGGTACAACTTATAGTACATTACGTGCAGACGTGTAAGTAGAATTTGCTAATTGTAGTAGTAGTAATCTTTTATTGCCGAGCAAAAAGAATACATGAATCGCAAATTCAGCTGAAATTTAAAAACACGATTTAGCACGACGAGAAGAAGTGAAAGACCAAAATAAGAACGTCGCTTAATCAAACGACAATGTCGCCGAGTTCACTCCTCCTCTTATAAATAGTTCAAAATTTGGATGTAGAATTTCGACACTGAACCGAAAGTTTTGTTTTGATTTTGCATTTTGGTAATTCAGAAAAAAAAAATTGGTAAAAAAAAGAAAATAGACAAAAGGAAAAAACACACTCTCTCACAGAGATAGGCCTGCATTTCAATGTCCACACGAGTTAGTAGGCCTAATGGTTTCGCTTATAAACAGGTACGGGATTTCAAAAAGTAAAGCTAGTAGTATCTTTGATGAAGTTTTTTTCACTGAAAGTTGAAACTTTATCTCTTATATGTTTTGGTAAACTATTCCAAATGAACACCAGAAGTTTTTAACAATTGATTAGAATTTACCAACGATGTTCTTTGCACATAAAAATTTTTGGAAGAAGCACTTTGTGTTGAGTACCTATGGAAAGAGGACAAAGTTCTAAAAATCGTTAATAGATTGCCACAAAATACATGCAATTTATTTAAATCGACTTTGGCCTTAAATTTGGCAAATTCTAATTTGTAAATTTCATCAATATTTAAGTTAGTACTTGTAGTTGTTCAAATAATAGCTTTAGTCTAGTTTTTGTACCAAATTTACTGCATAATGTTTTTGTGATACGATTTTGCTTGACTTGCAGTTTGTGTTTAATGGTTTTTGAAGAATTTCTCCTGCAAATAATTGCATATTGAAGATGAGAATATACCAAACAATGATAAGCTGACATTAAACCTCTTTAAGGTATGTACTTGCGTAATTTGTAGATGGCACCAGAAGCAGCGGATAATTTGGTTTCAATGAATTCAATGTGCTTGTTCCAAGCGACTTTGTCATCAAGAATTTAATGCTCTTAGAAATTTTACGGAATTGGCCTGTTTTATTTTACAATCATTTATTTGTGGCGAGATTTTTTATTTGCTTTTAGTAGAAACTAAAAAATTGGTTTGATTAACATTAAGTGACAATTAATTTGATTTGAGCCAAACAATGACTTTTGGTCATTCCAAATTCAACATAGTTTGCAAACAATTCACATCAACACTGCAGTATCCATCATTAACGTATTATTTGAAGCAAGGTAGTAGCGAAATTCACCTGTTTCAATATTTCTCAGTGTCGCGATCGATGATACTTGGCTAGAGTGCAACCTTCAATCTCTACAATCGTCCACGTCGAATGAAACTAGAGAACAACTGAGATGTTAATCGACGAATCAAAAATGGCAGTTGATATTTCCTTTAGCTTCTTGAATCTCAGAAAGCTCACCAATCTTAAATTAAAACTTCTATTTAAGATAGAAACCCAAACCACTCTCACTGAGCAAAATCGCTCCACTAAAACTTCTTACGATCGACCAGATTCAGATTGCAAAAGACCTAACCACGACCAACCAGGTTCAGGTCACTACTACACACTATCGCAATCGACCAGGTTCAGATCGCCCACTATACGGCTACACAAGCCAACCACAGGTACACAACTCGGCAAAACTGCCAATGAAACTAATATCTAAAAATCACCCACTCTTAGAATATTAGAGTCTTGAAGATTAGAATCAAAAACGACCCGCCTATTTATACTACGGCAAAAGCTATCGAATATCCCAGAACAATTCGTGGTACATCACAATAGAAAAAATATATACGTGCTTACGATAAACAAATTTTGACATAATTATGACATCACAAACTTCAAGTCTATAAATATAGCAATTAAGAAGTCGTAAACAACTAAACAATCGATAACTGCAGAAGATAGTAGAGTATACTAGAAAGGAATTATCTCAATATCTCGAAATTCTAAATCAAAAAAGAGGCAAAAGTGGTAAATCAGTCACGTACACTTTAAAATACAGCAAATAACTATATCTCAGGCATTCAAAGTTATTATTCGTGACACTCAGCGCAAAACCAAAACCATAATTTATTTTAAATTGATTTTTTTTTCGGTTTTTCATCATAGCTTTTGCGATCCTAGCGATTAAATTGCACATGTCATTATTACAATAAAAATTAAACAGATTTTGTACGGGTCTTTTTCCCGCAAATGTCCGAATTGAGTCCCAGTTCAAACGAATGAAAGTCTCTAGATCATGATCTTCCTTGTTGATGACTTCGTCAGGAACAATTTCTAGCCATTTCTTTTTGAGTTCAGCTTTTTTGATTTTCAGCTTTTTCCGTGGGGGTTCGGGATCTGTCGCAAGTAACCAAGGAGCGGGAATTAGCGGAGCGGGGAGGTTGCAATTTGATGTTGGGGCGTCTGTCGGCACGGATGGTTTAGCCTTTTTCTTGATCTTAAGACTTTTGTGTCGTCGAGGAAGTTTGGGTGCGGGGATTAACGGTGATGGAGCTGTCAGCGCTGCCGTTGGAGCTCCGCTCAGAATGGGTGGGAAAAGAGATGTGGAAAAGGTATGCTAGTTATTTGTACCGCTGTGTTTGGTTGAGGGTTTAGAGGCTGTTGTTCTGCTGGAGATTAAATCCCTGGGCATTGCAATGGTAGGGTAGAGTGGGGTAAATAGCCTACCTTAAGGAAAATAAGCCGTAATTGACAGCATTAATGCAGAAAAATAAAAGTTGTTTCACTGCATGTGTGCACCGACTGAAGCTGCATCAGCACACACATTTAGGATTTTGACAAGTTTGTACTAAAGTCAAAAATCAAGTATTAATCAAAAAAAATGGGCGTTTTACCCCGTATTTGGAGCAAAACGCACACTGGGGGGCGTTTTACCCCATCTTTTAAAGTGGAGAGATGTTTGCATGTTGACTTTTGAAATGAACCCAATAACATATTTAAACATGCCATACGCCATTTTGGGGAGTTGGTAAGATAGATCAAGGCAAATATGCGAGAAAATAGACCAACAATTACATGACCATCAACGATTTCCTGAGACAAAGAGGAGAAACAATTTCCTTAAAAAAACTTTTATTTTTAATCTAAATTGTAAAAAGCACATCTTTTTTTAACGTTGCTGATGCCTTAATGCCCATGTATTATACACCAATACCTAACTTACGATGTGTTTATGCTACCTAACTCATTCCGAGAAATGACGCGCAAAAAACTCCGTGGAGACCCATTTGTCGGGCCACACCCCACAAAGAGAAAAAAGATAAAGAGGGAAAAGTCAAAAAATAGCTTACCGTAGAAGTTGAAAAGCAGAACACTTTAGAAAGAGATAAAATCCTGTAAAGATAGGGTTGTCCAATAGCCCTGCTTGAGGAATTCTCATTATGAATGATAAAATAACTAGACCAAATGAGGCTCTGATTACAGCAGCAAAGGTGGGAAAGTTTACAGTTTGCGTAGGGAAAAACAGCAGTAATCTCACGGAAAGAACTGGAGGAACTTGACAACTCAAATGTGAGTGTGATATATTGCATCTCCCAGTGTGCTACATCGAGTCTGGTTGTGGCTATCTTTGGGAAGAATGAGTAAAGAACCACAACGGAAGGGACAAGGAAGGGAAGCTTCCGCTTTGGCTAGGAAATTAACAATCTTATTCTGGCCCAAGACCACCAAAAACAGACAAAAGCATAGTCGGAGAGGAGACGCAGTGATCCATAATAGCATTTCAGAGCGGCTTTGCTAGGAAGTATTAAGGCCAAAAGAAAGGAAAAACATTTGGGAGTTCGTGAGAAAGAGGACTGACTGAAAGCGGCACGTCTTCGTGTGCATGCCGTTACATCACTCGTTAAGTCCATATTCCACAGCAAGAAAACATTTGCTCCTCGAGACTCAACTTTTCCTCGGAAGACTGAAAGTACACCACTACTTAAACACCAGGCTTCCATCCTGGTATGAATGTGCTTTGCTCTCCCCTTAAAATCATCCAATCCCAGCACTCTTTCCTCGAGATCTGTTATCCGCCGATCGAACGCGAAACTTTCGATTATGTTAATTTTCTCTTCAAGAATGTAAATATTGCATATCAGAAAATGATATCACATTTTTGGGTGAGCTCCTAAATTCGTGCCCCCCCCCCCCCAAGCTCTGCTTTGATCGTAGCAATTTAACTTCAGAGTGCCCCTTGGTCTCGTCTATGCCAGGTAATATTGCTTCAAGTTCTTTAAATCTTTGGATCTTCTAGAGCTCGGTTGCTCTCCCTTCCCACTCAGTCGCCCAAGTATGGACCGACGGATCAGCCTTTTTTCCTTTTTGGACCTAGTTGTGCTGGTGTGTATGCTTCTTGCTTCAGATAAAGCATCACTGATTCCCTTTCCTTTTCTGCTGGCCTCATTGATGTGCAGTGTCGGTCGGAAAAAATTTTTTCGAAAGACATTATCACTCAAATATAACAAAAAATCTTTTTTATTCCAAGCTCAAAAAAAAAAATTTGCTGATGCTTTATTAATATAAAATAGTGCGTACTTTTACGTAATCTGCAATGCCGGTAATGGAGAGCTTCACTTTATTAATTTTCCTCTTTTTGGGCCTCATATGGCATTGTAACTTTTGCTTGTTTACGGTAATACCACGGGCATTACCAGCGCTAGTGCTGAGAAAACTAATGCTTTTGCGTTTAAAAATTGGGAATCTTTGCTTCCACTAGAGGCGCTCCCCGTTGATGCTGCCCCTTATCTAATATAAATGCGCTTTAGCGTCGAATTTTAAGTTTCTCATGATTATTGTAATAAATTTTAATGCACTTAAAATTGATTTTTAAGTAAGGACAAAATATATCGATTGGGTAAAACGCCTACTGGAGACGTTTTAAATCACAGATGTGGAGGCGTTTCACCTCACCAGTAGCCATTTTTGAATATGCTGAATTTCATTTAAGAATTGAGGCAATTATTCAAAAATAATAACCGAATCTTATATCGTTCATGTTTTCCTCTCACTGAAAAGAAACAAATTAATTGGATGCCTGGAAGGCGATCAAATAGCTCATCAATGAAACCGTTATGCTTACATAAAAAGAGTAAAAAAGTTATTTTTAATCGAAAAATTAAGCAGCTTCTTTTCCTTCACTTCAAATATGATCTAAAACATAGTTAGATAGACATGGTAATAGTGAGGTTATATGACGCCGTTACGCTCAGTATGTGAGCTAATAATGGCCAAAGGCTTCTTACCCCACCCTACTATACTGCATGTTCGTTCTCTGTAATTTGCGCTTTTTTAGGCGGTGGTTTACTTACATAGATTTTTTCTCCTGGAGTGAGTTGAATTGGACATGACACCTATGGCATCGACAACAAGCGTGTTTACAGTAGCGTAGCCAGGGGGGGCGGGGAGGCTATAGCCCTCCCCATTGGCATGTCTACCAAAATGTAGAAAGAGAAAAACACTACGTTTTTAGCACTTTTAAAACCGTTAAATGTACTAGAGTGGACTAAATAGTGATTTAAAACATCTTTTGAAACATATATTTAGAGGGGAGTAATTTGTTGAAAATAAAACTAACAAATAAATAAAAACTTTGAAAAATGGTCAAAAATACGAAATCAAATTTGATCGCAAGTGTAAAAATGCTAAACAAAGGTGTCATTCACAAGTATACTATAAACTAAGGAATAGGGGGGAGGGCTATTCAGTATTGTTAATTATCAATTTCTCTCAAATGTCTTTTCATCAGCGCCCCCCAATTATTTTTCTCTATAAACTGTATACGAAATAGACTACTCCGTGTGAGCTTTATTGAACTATTAGATTTTATAATTCACCAGCATCTAAATTAAATAAGAGAACTAAAATTTTACCATTAGCCACCTCCCAAATAGCACATTTATGCAACTAGTTTAATCATGTTTGCCCTGCCAATTTCTAAGCCACGTTTTAAAAGCATTATTTTTTTATCAAAATAGCCCTAAAATGAAGTTATTTTTGCAAGAAAATGCCAAATTTTCGAACGTTGGGGGCTCAGCCCCCAGACCCCCGTGCTTCCGACAGCTGGGGGCTCTGCCCCAAAAACAGCCCCCCCATTGCGAATTTCTGGCTACGCACCTGCGTGTTTATGGCGGTCGAGGTACTTGTGGTTTCTTTTTAAATTTTCTCTCACATTCTTAGCACTCGAACCGCAATACCCATTTATGTACCTCTCTTTTATGGCGCAGCAAATCACAATTTCGGCGAAAGGATTTCGCGCAATATTCGCTTGCATGCATCTTGATAGAATGACTATACCATGAACGGTATTTATAGCGGCAAACAGCCTGTTACTGGTTTTTGTGCCATCACAGCTTGGACAGGTACCAACGTGCCAATGGGTGTGCTTTTAAAACTTTTATATTGACGTCATACTATTACGCTACCATCTTGAAAAATCAACTCATATAAAGCACAATATTTTATGTCATTTCTATTATTAAAACTTTTAAAATAGTGACAACGTAGTATTATGCTCTTTATCCGATAAATCGGCTGTTCTACACCACAGCGTTTGTCGTTTGACGTCTTTTCTCGAAAATCACGTCAGGAAATTGGTTCGCTTGATATTACACGCACGCCTCTGCTTTAGCCATAGCGAGCCGCATAAAGCTTATTCCAAGCCTTGACAAAGAAAACTTGAAATGTTTCACTTGTATTAGTTTGACACTAAGACAAACCTTACACTAAATTTACATTTGTATCTCACCTACGGTGGTTTGGCACTCAAACAAACCATACATGAAATAAATATCTTTTAATTTTGGGGTTGGAGTCAGAAGCTACCGGGTTTGATTCTCAGGTGAGTCTTACACTAAACCTGTTTTGTAGCGCCATGCTTGTTGCACCATGCTTGTTCCACCATGCTGGAAAAGTTACATAAATATTAGTCAGCTTGAAGGGGAGCGATTCGATTTTCAGGCAAGTCTTACATATTCTACATTTGTAAAATCACCATAACCGGTTCAATTTCCTGGCGCGTATACAAATTTTACATTTTGTAAAATCACCTGCGATGATTCTCGGACGAGCCTTACGAAACTATAAACTTTAACCACCATAGGCGGTTCCATTCTTAGGCAAGCCTTACAAATTTTAGCGAACCACCAGCAGTGGTTCTCAGGCACTTTCCAGCCTTGACCAAGTCGAGTTCCAGGGTCCGATTCTTACGGTTAGAGACCTAGGGTTTGAGCTAGAGCTAGGGTTAGAACTAAGGCTAAGGTTAGAGTAACTATGCAATTTCGCAATGCCCCAAAGACCCTAGGCCCCAAACACCACCACGACCCAAACGCCCAATGCCCCAAACGCCCCACGCCCCAAACATACACGATTTCCATTACTTATTACTACTACCTTACTTCCCCTACCTGTGCCAAATTACTTATAAAATTCAACCTCAAAATGCAAGATTTTAAACGTGTTTTGGACTTAAACTGAGAGTAAAAGAAGGATTGAACCATTTATATTTTTCAATTGGTTTTTAAATGTTAAAAATTTAGTTCTTTCAAATGCCTCTGGATACGTGCGAAATGTGATCCAATGGCATTAAAATGGCTTGTTTTTCCCAAAAATCGCCCAGCTTCTGAATTCCCAAGATCCCAAAGCTTCCGGCGGCTGGGAGCTCTGCCCCCAGACCCCCGTCCGTGATATGATTGAGTTAACCTAGTTTACTCAGCACCAGTACTTAAATTGTAGAGGGGATGCGGTGGGACGCATCGCCCCTTCGAGAGTTAGCTTCCCCCATCTAGATTTAGCGTCCCCCATCGAGACTTAGCGTCCCCCAATCCAGATTTGAGCTCTGGATGATCAGACGAATAAGGGCCTGCCTGCACATATAAATTCCACAGATTCCGGCCGAATTTAATTCCAAATTGCGGTGAAGACTTTTTTTTGGTCTTCACTCGATTTCGGAAACGGAAAGACATTATTTCCGCGTAGGTACTTTCGCATTCCAAATGCGTTTGGTCAAGACTGCAAAAGCGTCCCCCTATGTAAAATTTTACGGTTTAAGTACTGCTAAGCACGTCTCCCAATTTAAACATTTTCACTTTTTACCGCAATTTGTTAACTTTGGTAAACCAGACCACGACTTCTGGTCTTCCATTCTACGATATCTTTGTCCCACAAAACGTTCCGCTTTCAAAAGTTTCTGATGACGTCATTGCATGTAATTTGTGGTTTGGTCCTCATTAACCAAAAATCTTGGTTACGCCTATGGCCTAACTGTAAATCACATGCAATGACCTCATTATAACTTTTGAAAAGGCGGAATTTTTATGGGATAAAGATACCTCAGAATGGAAAATCAAAAGCCGAGGCCTGGTTTTGGCACGTAACAAGGAGACTTGAACCAAATATTTTCCAAAAATGTATAAATTGGGACATGTGGCGAACTACTAAGGTTACTCAAGCGTATCACAGAGTGGGTTCTGAGGCGGAGCCCCAGCCGCTAGGCGGTGTTTGTAATTTTTTTGAAAAGGTATCTATTTTAATGCCATTTGGATAACATTTTGCATGTTTTTGGAGACACTTGAAAAAACAGAATTTTAAGATTTACAAGTCAATTGAAAAAATTAAAATTTTTTAGTCCTCCCCTTGCTTATAGATCAATTCCAAAACACGTTTAAAACCTTGCATTTTGGTTTAAATTTTGAAAGTAACTTGGCCCAGAAGGGGAAGCAAGGTACATTGTGCACTCTAATATTGTTAGCAGCAAATAATAAATCATTCGAATATTTACCTTGGTGATTTTTGTTTTGTCATGAAAATAACCAGTTTTTGGAGTAACTGTACGACATGTACGACCAGGAGGCTCAGGCCTCCTCAATTCAAATTCAATAATTTGTTCAATAAGCAATTCTTTTCAAAAGTATTTTGTTGAGTAAAATCTGGTGAGGTGCATAAAATCTGGAGAGATTGTTATTTGAAGTTGGTACAGTTGATGGTTACTAATTCTGTTATTAAATTAATTCATAAAAAGATTAAATGAGGACCTAAGGTTGCATCTTTTAGGACAAAAATCCTGAAATTCTTTCGCGTTTTATACATTTAGATTGGCAGACAAAAATTTGAATAGAAGGGGCCAGGGCCTCTTGGTCGCCATTATTGATATTATTGTTAATTAAGTACGCGTGTACTATTGTACACGAAATTCCAACAAGAAACTGAAGAAACAATAGGCTTTGTTTTTTGTTTTTTTTTATCATTGGTGGCATTTTAATTTGGGGGAGGCGGGTCCGGGAACGGTTCTCTCCTGGCTACGCCTATGCTCCCTTAGCCCTCCTCGAGGTTACGACACCGAAAACATGGCAGAAAATACTGAAACGCTTTTAGTATTAACTCCAACTTCACGCAGCCATTTCATTGTCATTGTACCGGTAGCTTTTTAAGTTAATTTATAGCTGTTTTGTTTGATTGCAAGTTTAAAAGAGAAGTATTAATCAAGCAATGTTATCAGTCGGTTTGCTAAATTTAGAAACCGGTTTGCGCGAACCTGCTCAATATCACCACTGCTTTGTGTCTTTGCTATTGCCCACCTGTAAGCGAATTTAAGAATTTTAAGGAACTCAATTTGAAAATTGCTGATGTAGCAGACGAATTCTATACTTTTTTCGCAATTTTACTTCAGTTTAAAGTTCCATAAAAGCAGCTTTAAAAAATAGCGTGCGGGCAACCGGGCGCAAAGTTCATTTCTCAGGTTTATTAAGAAGCTAAATGTTGCGAAAACAACTTGAAAGCACATTGGAGCGTCGCCTTTACCTTCACAAAGCTTGCTTGATAAATTTTACTGGACGCGCTAGCAACATCTATAGGTCACTGGTGTGGTGTTTGCGGGTTCTGTAGGCGCGTCTCGTTGCACATTTCATTGCTACACTTTAATTGATATATTGTACATACGCGCTGCATGATTGACGAAGCTCATAGGTGGCTGCTCGACTCGATGATCGAGAGGTACCTTCGCAGCTTCTTGCCACAATTCAACTCCATGTTTGTTGTGTGTTATTTTGTGCTAAACAAACATGACTATGACTTTGTACTAAATCAATTATAAATCGCTACTATTTGCAATGTAAGTTTTAATTTAAAAAAATCAACATTCATCGAATGCTTAATTAGTACATTCAAATTCTATGACTTTTAAAAATCCACATTCAAATTCATTGCTAACTTGTGAGCGGATACAAATTAAAATTCAATAAAACTCTACTCTACTGATTAACTGTAAATTTCTAGAAAATATAGCACATCATTCCTGCAGCTTTTCAAGCTCTGTACTTTCAATCAAAGAAAATAACGAATAGAAAAATGAAAACAAAATTGCGATTGATGTCGTCGTTCTGTTGCTTTTTCACTTTTCCCAAGCAATTACATTAAGTTCTTTGATTGTTCTTTGCCGGTCTTGAGATTCTCTTATTCTTCGTTGCTGCAATTTTTCTTCTATTGTTCTTTTTCGTTCTTTTTCTTCATCTACCAACTTTCCCAATCCAGCGTAAGCAATTTCATGAACAAGCACATTCACCCCTCGTCCACTCAACCACGATAATTCAACGTACTTAGTTGCTCCAATTTCGCGCACAATTTTGTTTCCAATTTGCTAGTTTATTGGTTTGAATCCAGCTTAGTTTGTTTTCTTGGTCGATTCTGGATTGCTTTTACCCTCAGCAAAACCTACAACAATAAGAGAAGCGTCTTGGAAACGCTTTTTGCAGTTAGAAGACTTCCGTTTTATGATTTCAATAAAATCGCTGAGATCAGCCCCGTAATCGATTACGCAAACATCTGGTTTATTCTTCCATTTCCTGTCGATTTTTAAGTGCACTTTACTCCTATTGATTGTTAAATCCACCACAACCCCATTGGCCTGCTGTTTAAGTTTGTATCCATATTTCTTGAGAGGTTCTCTGTTGTCATAAATTGAAAAAGAACTTAAACCTAAATCATACACCTCAATTTTAGTTGGTTTAGAATGCATTTTTGCTCACAAAATATCAACACTGTTGCTTCTTGCTGAAGCAGCTGCATATTACTAACACTAACAGTGGCGCAACGAAAGAGGGCTAAAGGGCTTCGGCTCTCTTTTAGCTAACTCATTTAAAAAGTTCCACCCAAAACAACAAGCGTTTAAACGTGTTTTGGATTTTCTTGACTTGTGACTAAGGGGAAGACTTAAAAGGACTGGGCAATTTAATTCTTTAACTGGCTTCCAAATCTTAGCAATTTACCGTTAGTTGTTTCAAAATAGCTCTAAAACGGTAAGGAATTTAATCTGAACGGCGTTGAAATGGCAATTTTTGTAATTTTTTTATATTCTACAGTATTTCTTTTAGAAAATCGCAAACATTTTCTATTCTTCATTAGTTTTTCTGAAAAATCACAAAAGTATAGCCAGAGACCCCAACGACTTCCCGCTGCTGGGGACGGAGAGTTACACCTGCAGACTTGAGACATTTTTCAAGCAACACAAATTTAATCTTTTTGATGCATTCCTCGCCCCCCACCCCCCCTTCCCTTTACAAAATTCTTGTTGTGCGCCTAATGACTAAGTGAAGGTCTTTTGATTGTGTAGTTCTAGTTCCTGAAAAGCTGATGACGTCAGGACGTGGGCTGTCTGGCTGGGTTTCAGCTGCTACACTTCGCCAGCCTTGTAAAAAAATGCATAAGCGATGATTTGTGATTAAGTTTGTTTCCACACAAAGAAGCAAAATTAAAATATACGTAGTTGTATAATATTTACAGTATAATCTTGCATTGTCGAAAAATTGAAATAAACAAAAATGTGGTTCTGCTCTTATGGAGTAGTATGCTGAAATACCGAAATAAAAATTTCTTTGTTGTCATTGGTGGCGAAAATTAACTATATTTTTACCTCACATTGCAAATCGAGGTTCAAAAAAAGAAAAAAACAAACTGGTAGTTAAAAAATCACGCTGTTACAACAAAAGTGATAATATTTTTAAGCAATGAGTAAGCAATTTTTTATTACCATAATATGTGACGTGGCTATTCAGTTGATAACCTGAATTAGACATACTGTAACAGGCAACATCTGGATATTTGCTACAGTATTTCCCATCAATATTCTTTCGCGTTTGCTGGAATTAAATTAACTTTCCGTTCCAGATGTAAAAACGTAAATGATCAACCTAGGGGTGCTGAAAAATGTTGTCAAGTACTGAATTGTAATACTGCTTATGCTCATGCGTCAGATACTTTTCAATCAGGTATGTTTTTTAATTGACAAAAATTGTAGTCGCTAATTCGTTAACTTTATTCTTTGATTTGATTTTAATTTTAGGGTTGTACTCATGAACGAGGATTAACTCTAATCCGCGGATTATCAGTTTCCTGACTTTAACGCTGTCAAACTTTATGATTTTTGAATTATTTTAGGTAGTGACTATTTCACCGAAAATTTTCAAGTTAAAGAGAATAAAACGAAAATGAAAAATATTCATCCGCGCTTTTTTCATTTACTTTTTTAGGAGTTGAGATTAGAGTTTAAGTTAGGGTTTGAGTAAGGGTTCGACTCGGGGATAGTTTTAGAGTAAGCATTTGTGTTTGGGTTAGATTTGAGTCAGAAATGATAAAAAAGTAGATAACAATTTCCGGTAAAATAAAGCCTTTCATTACTTTAAAATGACATTTTGTACGGCTATTTATTAAAACTTTTTTTCTAAAGTTTTGTTGGCGTAAGGATTAACGTTTATCCACGTTGATGTATGCATTTTGTTAGAGATCAAATCGGCAACCAACTTTAATCATCCCTGTTACATTTTCCATTCGAATCAGTATATTGTAAATAACTTTTTCCTTGCAAGATGAGTTTATCTTTGAAATGGTCGATTTTTCAAACTGAGTCATAGTTGGGACTTCGCGTGAGCGCGTAGTACGTTTGTTTTTGTTCGCGAATTTTGGCTGATGAGGATTGATTTGCTTATACTTAATTTGATTTGCTTGATTGACTAGCAAACGGTAAAACCTAGAAACTTCAAATTTGGACTCAATATAAGAATTAATAAAAATGTCAGTGTGCCAATTTTAAAGATCCTAGGTCACGTGATCGTGAATTGAGACCCAAAAAAACATTAAAAAATGTTGATTTTTGAATTGAAAATTTATCAATTCGCTTATAATTCAAAACTCACTGGATGTGCGCAGCTGAAATTTGGACACAATGTAGGTGGTTACAAATGCTTCACGCAAACTGAGTTTGGGGCGCCCCATCAAGTGACCAAAATTTAACCGGCCAAAAATGGGCAAAAACTTTTTGAACCAATATATCTCGGTAATTATCAATATTGATGAAACGTGGTTTGTGATTTTTGAACAAACTATCAACCACCTTTTCTTTTGGTTATGTTTGTTTACCTCAACTTGAATACCATTTTTCTTGTTTTGCGTCTTTCTTCTCACTTTTTTTCTTTTTCTTTTGCCGATATCTACTTTTAAACCGCAAAACGCACTGTAATGAAAGTTTGAGCGACTGAAGATATCAGGTAGGACTTTTGAGCGACTAAAATTGGGGTTGCAGGTTGGGGGATCCCCTTCAATCAGGTTGTCCAAAATCTTAAACTTTCAAACCGTTGGAGCTAAATGGATCAAATTTTTAGAAGAGTAGATATTAAAAAAAACTAAACGTAAGAAAAATTCGGGGTGCCGCAATTAGGTTTTCCCCCCTCAAACGGGCCTTCCAAAATTCAAACTTTTTAACCTTTTAAGCTATGCGCACAAAATTTTTAAGGTAAGTAAATATCGAGGGAAGCTAAGTTTGACAAAATTTGGGAGTACCGAAATAGGGGTCTCCCCAAAACGGGGCCGCCAAAATTCAAACTTTTTAACCACTCACGCTAGATCAATGAAATTTTCAGGATAGGCAAATATGAAGAAAACATAAAATTTGAAAAAAAAATTGGGGGTATTAAACCGGGGAGTGCCCCTCAAGCGAGGCCGCCAAAATTTTAAACTGATCAAATTTTTGGAATGGGTAGATTTTAAAAATAAACTTAACCTAACAAAAATTGGGGACTCCGATATGGATATAGCTTCCCTTTAAACCAGGCACGGAAAATTTGGGGGGCAATGTATTCTCCCTTGGGGCGATTTCCAAAAAACAAAGTCGTTGGTGCGAAATGCCATTATTTTCTCCGGATTTTGAGGTAATCTCCGAAAAAAAAAGTTTTCACTCCTGAAGCCTCGTCTCTATCATCTACAATATTTGAGGTGATCTCCATATCTCCATAGATCTCCATTTCATGGTTCAGGCGTTGAAGTGAAATTTATTTTTGGGGAGGTAAAACTAAAATTTTCAGAAAGCAATTGCCCCCCTGCTCCCCCTTGGTTGCGACCCTGCTCCAAACGGACCCTCCAAAATTCAAACTTTTTAACCTTTTCAGCTGGGCACATAAAATTTTTAAGGTAAGGTAATATAAAGAAAAGATAAAATTAGGCAAAACTTGGGATACCGAATAGGGGGTACCCCTTAAACGGGGCCGCCAAAATTCATACTTTTTAACCGCACACGCTTAAACACATGAAATGTTCACGTTTGGTAAATATGAAAGAAAGATAAAATTTGACAAAATTTTGAGTACCAAAGTAGAGGGGTCCCCCTCTAACGGGTCCGCCAAAATTCAAAATTTTTAACTACTAACGCTAGACTGATGAAATTTTCAGAATAGATAACTATAAGTTTAAGGAAATATGTGACAAAAGTTGGGGATACAAAAAGGAGGGTGTCTTCCTCAAACGGGATAACTAAAATACAAACTTTTTAACCACTCACGCTGGACATATAAAATTTTCAGGATTGGCAAATTTTAAGAAAAAGATAAAATTTGACAAAATTTGGGGGTACCAAAATAAGGTATTCATCCTCAAACAAGGACTCCAAAAATTCAAACTTTAACCACTTACGCTAGACTGGTGAAACTTTCCGAATAGGCAAAAATTAACGAAAAAAAATTTTGACAAAATTCGGAGATACCACAATGGGGGTCCCCCTCAAACAAGCAAGCCAAAATTCAAACTTTTTAATTTTTTAAGCTATAGACAACAAAATTTCAAGATACGAAAGCAAATATTAAGGAAAAATAAAATTTGACAGAATTTGGGACAACCAAATGGGAGTCCTTGAAAATTCAAACTTTTCAACAATTCAAATTAGACACATCAAAATTTTAGAATAAGTTAATATAAAAGAAACGTAATATCAGAAGAGTTAACAAAATATGACTAAATTTAGGTGCCACAATTGGGAAGTCCTCTTCCAACGGGGCCTTTAAAATTTTTAACCACTAAAGCTAGACAAATAAAATTTTCAAAATAGGTAAAAATATGATATGAAAGAATTTGGGGATCTCATACTATAGAGGTCCTCCAATTGTCTTGACACCTTCCCCATTAACTGCAAGAGCTAAGCGAATTGAAGCAATTGGATAAGTTAATATGAATCAAAGATCAAGGATAACAAAATTTGGTTGGCCATATTGAGGAGACCATGCCGAATGGGCCCCTTAAAGTTTTTAAATCTTTATTACAAAGTTCTCCAGCTGAACAAATCAAATTTTAAGAGTACCGGTATGCTAATACAAGAAAAAGATAAAACATGCCAAGCTTGCAAAACCATGTTGGACAATTAGCACTTAAATAGACCTTCAAACTATAAGATGAATTCTCACAATGAATTGGTGTCACAGAAAAGTAGAAGAGTCAAACTTACAAGATTACTCCAATATTTAAGACGTTGAAATACTTGAGCTAAATGGCTTTGTAAGATTTAAGATGGTTGGCCGAGCTTTTTTACTAAACTGTCAGTTGTGATGTTGAAAAAATCCTCTACTTGTTCTTCAAAGTATTTGAACAAAGTTTTCATGTATTTTATCATAAGAAAGCTTTGGTGCGTAATAATGAATATAATATAATGCACTGTACGATATCCAATACGCTGGCTTTGGGTCGCACTGCTAAATAGCATTCTCAGAATATTAATTGCTTAAAATGTGTGCATATTTCTAGCCGTGGTTAGTGTTACGTTTTGACTAACGTAATGTTGTTTTTTTTTTCTAAGTATTGCTGGAATTTCAAAGATGGGTACCGCGTTCATCTCTAGAGTGGGACGTCCAAGGTTCAAATCTCGGCTCGGTCAAATCGGACACTGTGTTGCCAACGGCTCGCCACCGCTGCGGCATTTCTTTGAAAGAACTTGTGTTGCTTGCAGGTGCATTGACGCGGAGATTGGCCCTGCCAACTCATCACACGCTTCCGCGTAATGCAACGAATACAATGAAAGATTTGATTTGACTCTATGTTATTTCATAATAAAGTGAAAAACTGTTAAGAACTTCTAATAGCTTTTTGATTTACGGTACTTCATTATTTTAATAACTTTTTGAGACCTTCAAACTTTG
This sequence comes from Trididemnum nubilum, assembly GCA_963965965.1. Lineage (NCBI taxonomy): Eukaryota > Metazoa > Chordata > Ascidiacea > Aplousobranchia > Didemnidae > Trididemnum > Trididemnum nubilum. The sequence goes on along the minus strand of OZ014479.1, from coordinate 21,098,176 downwards.
AGAACAAACGAATAACCTCAAAGCTGTTAACATGAAAAAACTTTTTAACGGATTAACGAGTTAATGAAAAAGTTAGCTTCGTTATTAACGGATTAACGATTAACGGACTTGTGCCCACCTATGTCATTTATCTTTGATTTATTTTAACCTATTCAGTAGATTTAATTTGCCTAGCTTTTGTTGTTAATGGAGGAGGTGTCAATATAATTGGAGGAACTCCATTTTATAAAATCCTCAAATTTTTTCGTAATATATTTTTCCTATCTTGAAAATTTTAATACGTCTAGTTTGAGTGGTTAAAAATTTTGAAGGGCCCGTTTGAAGAGGACTCCGCAATTGTGGCACCTGAAATTAGTGATGTTTTATCACATATTCTGATTTTATCTTTCTTTTATATTAACCTTATTCTGAAAGTTTCATGTGTCTAATTTGAATGGTTCAAAAGTTTGAATTTAAAGAACCCAACTGGGAGACTACCCAACTTGGTATCCCAAATTTCATGTATTTTGTCTTTTCTTCACTCATGCTTGCCTATCCTGAAAATTTGATGTGTCAAGCTTAAACAATCAAAAAGTTTGAATGTTGGCGTTCTCATTTGAAGGGGACCCTGCATTGTGGTACCTCAAACTTTGTCAAATTTTATCTTTTCTTCGTATTTATCTATTCTGAAAATTTGATCAGTCTAGCGTAAGTGATTAAAGCTTAAATTTTGGCGTCCTTGTTTAAAGGTGAATCTTTCATTTAGATAACCCCAAATTTTGTCAAATTTTATCTTTTCTTCATATTTGCCTACCTTAAAAATTTCATTTGTCGAGCGTTGAGTGGTTAAAAAGTTTGATTTTTAGTGGCCCAGCTTGAGAGGGGTACCCTCACTTTGGTACCCCAAAGTTTTGTCATATTTCATCTATAACTTATATTCATCTAAGTTTGAATTTTAGAGGGTGCATTTGGGGAAACCCTATCATGGCACTTTCAGTTTTTGTTAGATTTAGTTTTAATATCTACCCGTTCCGAAAATTTGATCCAACTAGCTCTAACGGTTTAAAAGTGCAAAATTTTGGACAATTTAATCGAGGGGGATTTTCCAACCCGGCACCCCTGATTTCATTCGCAGAAAAGTCCTACCTGGTATCTTCAGTCGCTTAAACTTTCAATTCAGGGAGTTTAGCGGTTTAAAAGTGGATAGCATGGAAAGAAAAACAAGAAAAAAGTACGAAAAAAGATGCAAAACAAGAAAAATGGTATTCAAGTTGGGGTAAACGAACATAACCAAAAGAAGGCGGTTGATAGTTTGTTCAAAAATCACCAACCATTTTTCATCAATATGAGTAATTACCGAGATATATCGGTTTAAACTCGTCAACTTTTTACCCAAGTTTGGCCTGTAAAATTTTGGTCTAGCAACGGGGCGCCCCCAAACTCGATTTGCATAAAGCATTCATAAACACCCACGCATTGTGTCCAAATTTCAGATTTGCACGTCAAATGGTTTTGAGTTATAAGAGAATTAATAAATTTTCATGTCAAAAATCGCTGTTTTTTAATGTTTTTTGGTGTCTCAATTCACGATCATCGGACCTAGGATCTCCAAAATCGGCACACATGCCGCTTTTACTGATTCTTATGTTGAGTCCAAATTTCAACTTTCTAGGGTTTACCGTTTGCTAGTTATAAGCAAATCAATCCTCATCTGCCAAAACTCGCAAACACAAAACAAACGTACTACGCGCTCACGTGCGCTTGTGTGAAGTCGCAATGATTCGCCGTAACAGACTCTAAGTGAACGCAGTTAATTTGGTCCTCATCTTGCTTTTGATTCAAAGCTACAAAATAATGCAGCATTTCTCATCATTGGTTTTTTGTTCAACGGGATTAAATCCACGCAACGCCCAAACTGCTTCATAAAAAATATTTCGTATCCCCATCATCGTCTTGCAAGAGCATTCCAAATATTTCACGGCTTTTATCTTGCGCGCTAGTTCGTCGCCCATTCTTGTAGTAACGATAAAGAGTTCTGTTTTTTCTGCCCACAACTCACGCAAAGCAACATAATCTGTCCTCAAATGACTTCCATTTCCAACAAGTAAAAAAGGAACATTAGAACAATGAAGTTTTATTTCAGGAATCCATTTCTCTATAACATTGTTGTAGGAATTCTCATCAACAATTGAAAATAGAACAATAAAAATGTCTGTTCCAGGATATTTCAGTGGTCTCAATTGATCATAATCTTCTTGGCCTGTTGTGTCATAAAGTTCAAATAAAATTCTTTCGTTATTGATTTTAGTAAAATATCGAAAACCAGGTTCAAAAGTGATACGAGTTGGAATATCTTCCGCAGGTTTTCCATCCACATAGCAATTGAGCAATGTAGTTTTATCGGTGCAACGGTCCCCCAATAAAATGATCTTCTGGGTTTTCATTGCAGGGATGAGGGAATTACGATAACGAAAGTATAAATGGTCAAAGCAAAGTCACTAAACAGCTAAACAAAAATAATCAGTTGAAAAAAACGTCAAAACTCAGAAAGCAGTAAACTAAAAATTAAACAATACGTATGCCGCTCTCACACTTTAGCGAATTTGACTGCGACTCCACTGCGAATCAATTCGCAGCGCATTCTCAGCGCATTCGCGGTGCAGTCTCCGTAGAGTCGCCGAGCATGACGAATCCTCTGCGAATGCGTTGCGAATTGATTTCTGCTAATGCAGAAGAAAAAAACATTATTCATTTTCACGATAATAAAGCAGGTAAAATTAAAAAAAAAAGATTATAAAAAGATTAATTAAGCTTAATTTTTTCTTCTGATAAAGATATAAATTTTAGTGAAAGCTTTAATTTAGCAGCAAACAAAAGGCACGAACGTTGGCCGAAAAATCAAAATCGAAAAGAAAAATGACTAAAACCAGTTAGTCTTCGCGACGTAGCTATGATGTATTACGACATACTTGAGCGGTAACGCGGTAGTTTTTCAATGGAACCGTTGGTTCATTATCGCGATACTTTACCATTTAAAGGCGCTACTGGTTCTTTATAGAAATGCAAAAATTTTATTTAAACCAATGTGAAAAATAAATGTTGAATGGGTATGTAATTTATCGGTAAATTTCAACATTTACGCTGGAGAAAATCTAATAAAATCTTTCAAAACTTTTTAACAGCAAAATTTTGCACTAAATATAAACCAATCAAATTGTTCCTCTTTTTTCAACGTTTATTGTCGTAACTTAATTTCAAAATCGCATAAGCAATAAAGTGGTGAATAACCTTCGAATTACGGTAGCTTTATAATAGCGTATCACTATTATTTTTATTTTTGTTCAAGTCTTTATTATTTCGTATTATTTCTGTGATAGAAGAAGATATATGCTCTGCAACTGGGCATAGTTTTCGTTAAACAGATTGCCCTCAAAGTCAATTTTACTAAAATATGCAACTTTAACCCATCAATGCCCAGAAAAAAAATGTTTTAATTTTGGAATTTTTTTGTATAATATACAATGGGTATCAAGTACTGAGTCATCAAGCGTTGATAAAATTTTTGCATCATTTGAACTTGACGAGATTTGACCCGTGCCATATACGTTCCACTGGGCATTAACGTGTACACATTTTGCTTTAGTGAGCCAATAGTCTGCATTCTAATCGCACAAACGACTATATTTACGCAGTCATATTACAATAACTTGGTTTTCTGTTTACATTTATTTAATCCCTTTGCAAAGCAAACAACACAGTACTGTGTTACGTACAAGATCGTGTTACGCACAGATACAGTGATGCAAAATAGTACAAAATATAGAGTTGTTCGTAGGTTTTTAAAAAAATGATCATTGCGATATTGTTCGCTTTTGTATAGCTTATACTTTTATGAAAGGACAATTTACGCCCTAAAAATAAATCAACATCGCATTTAGAGCATTGGCTAGAAACACGTTTAGTACAATTAAACCCTGCTCATCTTCTCCGCAATTTTGCGAGAGTCTCAATTAAACAGTGATCAATGCCATTGCACTGCAGATCATCCACTACATGCTTTCTTCCGCCGCTATGACAATATTTTGTTCGTGCTTTGATCTTGGTGATTAGTTCCTCCCATATGCTTGTTATAATCGTGAAATAAATAAAGTATATACTGGATTTCGTACCAGAAGTAAACTGTCATGTTTCCAGTTTAGTTATTTGTAAATTTGCTCCGCATCGATACTTTTGTTGTTTCGGTCAGTTTGACAAATTTTTATTCGCCGTCCATCTGAAATCAAAGCTTCAGCTGGTGGATTGAGTTGACTTCCGGCCAAATTGCCAATCAGACATCCATCATTTTCGTTAGCAGAATCTTCATCTGAAGCACAGCCATCATTCGGCTTCATAAAAATTACAGCTGATGCGTCTTCATCTTCCAGAATAGATACTATTTCATGGCACGTATATCGAAGAAAGTCCAGAAAAATGTACTCGTATCTGCCCATTGGTACATATATGTTCCAGTAAATTTAAACGCAAATACCGGAAATGCAGAAAAAATAAATATCAAATTTTGGTATTGGTTAGCATTTGATATTAGTCTTTAACAATATTCAAAAACAAAAAATTCGAAATGTTATTCTAAGTTTGAAATAATAACCAAACACTAAAATGTACCTATCTGTAGCGGCCATTTTTTCTGAAAAATTTGCTTCAACTCTATCTGTCTGACTGATTTCACACTACTACTTGCAACTACCGAATAAAACCATAAAAACATCTTAAATGCAGTCACAGACATTCCAAAAACTCAATAGAATAGTTTTAAAAATTTTAGCTGAGCTAATTAAAAGCAATTTAATTCGACCGTTCGTAATGGAACATATATGTTCCACTGGGCTGATTCGGGTTAATGTCGTTTGACACTGCTGCTACTTTAATGTTCGTTTTGTTGCAAGCATAAAACTTAAATATATCCAGTTTTAGAGCAGAAAAACTGGACTCAGGAATAGTTTTGCCGAAAATAAAATGCCGAAGCTGTCTAAAACGTTTTATTTGAGAGACGTTTTAACGTAGTCATTAATTATCAATATGCAAATAACGCGCAAAAGGATTAGATGTCCTGCAAAGTGCAAGTTTAACAAAAAAGCAAAATAAATCGGAAATTAACTATTTGTTGTTCTGCGGTATAAAGCATTATTGCTTTCAAAAACAAGCACAAACCAAACGGGTAAGTAAATAATTTTATGACTATATTGCAACACTACTCTTCAACACCACTGCATTCATCGTACTACTCGGCTGTTAACAGCTGTAGGTAAATTTAGCGTTTTAATTGGATTCTAACATTTTCGGTGTTGTATTGAGCACCCTTATTAAAAAACTAAAAACATGGCAAATGAATAAAGTAATAATCAGGGCACTGTCAACATTAATTCAAAATAGTAACAGCATTTTACGAACATAAAATTTGGATTTCCAACTGCATCCGGCTAGACTGCCATTTTACAGCTCAGGCATTTCCTAGTAATAAGATAAATTACATAAGAAGTTCAATTACATATAGTTAAAATATAAAGCTATAGTCTAGCTTGTAGTAGCCTTGTAACATTATAACAAAGTGGTGTTTTTGCACTGTGCTGCAATATGGTTACTGAAAATAAGCTCTCTACTGAAACTATAAATTTTAGAATTGCATTACTACAAATCTTATCAAACGACACTCATTCATTCAACCTAAATTATCCACATCCTGATGCCGTCAACTACAGTCTACGCTTGATTAAAGACAAAGCGAAAGTCAAGCCAGCACTACGAAAACCCAAGCAGTCACCCATCAATTGAAATGGATCCCAGCAATCAGTTATCTAGCGTATCACCAGCGCTATATTTTCTATCTACTAACTGTATTGCCAGAATCAAACAGTGGACCCCGATTTCAGACACACTACTTGATCCAAACGTAGCCCCATATTAACGTAGACATAGTAGCTGACATTTGCGTGGTCAACCGCACCATCTCTGAACTGTTAAAAGAAAATTTGAAAGCAAATTCCAAAATTACTAAAATTACTAAAAGTTTCAAAATCATAGAAAATACTGACTACGACTATTAAAAACCCAAGTTTTTGTGTTATCCAACTCCGTATTAACATTTTGTTAAAAAGTTTTCCGATTGTATTTATTTTGATCTAAGTTACTTCATCAATTTTTATCCATATTTTAATAGTTATATTAGCTTCTGGCAAGAATATTTTAGTTTTTGACCCTACTTTTGCCTAAAGCTGACGTTCAAGGATTTTTTTATTTTACCATTACCTTTCCACCACTCATTATTACGCAAAATAAAATTTATTACAAAACAATCAACTACGTGATTTCCGTTATACCTAATATGATTCGCAGCGCAGTCTCCGTGCATTCGGCAGAGTCGTACTGCAGTTTCTGTGGGTTCGCAGCGCATTCGCAGCGCAGTCTCCCTCGATTTGATGGCGAATGCACTGCGAACCCACGCAGACTGCAGTACGACTCCACGGAGACTGCGCTGCGAATTGAAAAATTTTAGAACCGGTTGAAAAATTTTTACTCGTTGGCAACTCCACTGCGAATGAGCTGAGACTCACTGCGAATGCACTGGGAATGCGCTGAGACTCTGAAAACTGAAAAATGTTCAATTCGCAGTGGAGTCGCCGTCAAATTCGCCAAAGTGTCAGAGCGGCATAAAATAATTTTATCTTTCTGCTTGAATTGACAGGTAATCATTCTGTTGATTTTGCATGTTTTAAACTGTTAAAAATTGAATTTTTTTACGCAGAAATCTGAACAAGCATAATCCTAAAATAAATTATTAAAAATATTGTAAAACTATTTCAGCAATCAAGGCTGCATACCCAACAAACTCCCGGCTTTTGTTCTTTATTTCACAATCTATAATGTTTTTTGTTCCACAAAAAGCCCTTTTTTTCAAAAATTCCTGCTGACGTCATTGCATTGATGTGCGGTCCCCCCCCAATCAAAAATCTTGGCTATAACTTTGAACTAACAATACGTTTCAGCAACTCAATAACCTTAAAATTGGGTCGTCGCATTTTTTCCGACTTCACGACTTTCTCTTTTTTGTTCTTTATTTATTTACGAAAACAAATATGCAGCAAGACAACAAGAACTTATAAAAAGTTTATTACAACAATTTTTGATTGCATTAAAATTCAATCAACATTTCAAACCAGACAAATGACATCACGTCAACTGTCTTACCTCCGGTGGTGATTTGCCAACTTCACTATTGCAGTTTACTAGTTCAATTAGTAGATTCGTCAAGTGATCAGATCAGCTGACTTGTCACAGGCCTACGTCTTGTTTAAATTCTAAGTCCGAAGCAAACAAATAGGTCATCAAATTAATGCTGGTGCCAGAAAAAAAATTCTTCTGAAACTTATGGTATCCTAGGTTTATTGAAGTTAATAATTGACTGCATATTTACTCAAAATAATGTAATCAATTTATTGAATAGAACAGCTGCACGTCTATTCATTCTGCTAGGACTATATACATGCCCAATAAAGTTTGACAGTAATTTCAACGGGTCTACTTTATCAAAGCCATCAGTTTTATCAACTTTGAGAAAGTACTGTACTGTAATTGCTTCAATGGGCAATAGAAAGACTACTATTGGTGCAAAACGTTAAGTACTAAAGAACAAAAATGTCCAATTAAAAATAAAACGTTAAGGCTTTCACTTCACAATGATTAATTCATTAAATTATTTAGTTAAAGGAGATAAAGCATCCAAGTAAGGAATACGTGCAAAAGATAAAAAACAATTGATAACACAATTACCTTTAGCAAATTTCTGCATTCTAATGTTTGTTGCTTTAGAGGTATTTTATCACGAAATTTTAGAGATCTCTCCTATATTGTTAGGTACCGACTAAAATCTTATTTTCTACGAATTGGTGCATCCCAGCTAACTAGTAACAGTAGTTCTGTTTTAACACTAATTCATATTGAATGAAGCCTGACTTTCAGGTCCTTTTACCAGTTGTGAAACTTATCTTAAACATTATTTTAGTTTAGATAAAATTTTAACTGGCAACGTTGTTGGTGAGATCTTTTAACAAGTTGTGGTGACCGAGTGAATTAATATATTTTGCCCTAGTGTAGTTTTGTCTGCGGTAACCGGTTATTGGCACTTATCGCTCATTGCTATGGGTGGTATTGCATAATGAACGGATATTGCGAGACAAAAGGAATTTAATTAATGTTGTTTTTGTTCTCGCTTTTCTTTGTTCTCTCGCTGTATATATACCGCTGCTTTGCTTTATGTCATTATTATTAATATTTTTATTATTGTTATTATTATTAGTTTATTAAATTCCACTTGTGCATAACGTTGTGAGACTTATCGCGTACTCCACCAAATTGGTGCCCGTGTGAGGAGCGCCCGAAAGGGCGCTCACTAAATTGGCACTTTATTGGTGCCCCGTGTGAGGAGCGCCCGAAGGGGCGCTCACCAAATTGGCACTTCGTCTAAGAGTCGAAAAAATTGCTCGAGAAGAGTCGAATTGCTCGAGAAGTCGAATTGCTTAATTGCTCGAGAAGAGTCAAAAAAAAGGTTTAAGCAGAATCGGAGAAGAGTACGAGAAGAGCCCAGAGAACCGTTCCGAAACAGGGCGAAAAGCGTTTTTCAAAACGGTTCGAGTGTCGTTTGAAAGTGCCCGGAAGTGTCGTTCGAATGCGTCCGGAAACCTGAAAAAGAAACTTCGGAAAAATACACGATACAAACTTTTGATTATTTTCGGCACATCATTGTTTTTGCCTATTTACGTGTAAATTTTTTTTCAGAATCTTACAATTTGAGAAAACGTAATTTATTAAAGCGCGTAAATTAATTAGTTGAGGCTGGAGTATTTTTCTGTATAATGCAAATCTTATAATTTGAGAAAGCGTAATTGATTAAAGCGCTGTATTTTTGCATTAAGACTAAAGTATTTCTCTGTATAATGCGAATTTCTGAATATGTAGCGAGTCAATTATATTATCAAATTCTGATTCCTTATCTACCACAGTTAAGCTGTGCAAGAAATGTAAACGTAGTTGTACTGATAATGGGTGTCCGATAATTGACCTTTCCAATGTATGAATTGCATTTGCGTATTTTCCTCTTACGTTAGAATTAGCTGAAATTTCTCGGGTTATAATACATGTTATGGCTACTCTATTTCTGTTCGAGTAGAAGAAGTTTAAAGGATAAATAGCGACAGCCATGACTCAGTGAAATATATCTTGTGCGACCAGCAGAGTTACTGAATGTTTATTTTATATTGTTGTTTTTGTGTTTTTGATATTATTTGATTCCGAGCAAAGACTCGATGATTATATATTATGCTAAAGGGCCAGAGAAAAGCCCTCTATATTGTGTTATTTGCATTTTCCGCGCTAAAATGCGCTATGTCATCCTGCGAGGAATGACCAAGTGACTCATTTTGGTCGCACGGACGTAGAAAATAGCATTTCTACTGTCATACTTCAGATTTTAACGCGTTAAGCATTTTATCTCCAGTTTTGGTGTTTCTGCTTACTCCTTTTTTAATCCATTATTGGTTTTCTATGTTGCAGTTTTGGAAGAGTTACGTGTGTTTTTTGTCATGTTTTTGGATTTGACTCGACTCCACATTTCTTTTTGTCGACTGATGCGTATGCTGGACAGCCTTTGGGAGCTTTGTCGTCCATCATACTCATCATTCTGAGGGGAAGGTCTGTGGTGACTGAGTGAATTAATATATTTTGTCCTAGTGTAATTTTGTCTACGGTATCCGGTTATTGGCACTTATCGCTCATTGCTATGGGTGGTATTGCATAATGAACGGATATTGCGAGACAAAAGGAATTTAATTAATGTTGTTTTTGTTCTCGCTTTTCTTTGTTCTCTCGCTGTATAGATACCGCTGCTTTGCTTTATATCGTCATTATCATTATCATTGTTATCGTTACTAGCATATAATATACTACTTGTTGATATTAAAGAACTAAGAGTTGAGACTCATCGCGTACGAACTCACTTCAAAGTCATTTAAGCCAAGTTTTTCACTATTGACTAAAATGTTGGGAAAAGCCTAAAATGCATTCCCAACTAATTAACGTTTCTACGTCTTGCCGTTTTCAAGATATTGCTGTTCAAAGGTAGCAAATTTTGTTTTATTTCTGCGTTTCCTTTTTGCCAGTATTGTGACAAAATAATAACTTTCGGAAACTTGGCTTGAATTTACTTGAAAAGCAGCTAAATTGTGCTTCTAACCCTTTATATACTTTATTTGACATCAACACTGCCGAAAGCATGTATTGTCATTGAGAGCTACAAGCAGCGGTACCGAAACCCGGGAGAATGGGGGGATATATCCCCCAATAATTTGACTATATACCCTCTCCCCCCCTTCCCCCCCCTGGCTACGCCTATATATTCGAAGCTTTTCGTCTGACACTTTATTGTCAAGAAGAATTGTCAGAATGGAGAGTGCAAGAAAATGAGCGGCTATTTAGAGGAAAAAGCCGAGCCGTGATTGGCTGGAAAAGGACCAATGAGAAAGCGTCATTAGTGTACAATTTTTAAGCTGTGTACGAATTCAATCCCTGCAAATTTATACGATCTTATTCCAACCCACTGGCTCTCAGCGGCCGCGCATGTACGGCCTTCCCAAAACACACAAAAAAGATGTGCCACTTCGACCCATTTTGTCTATGACCGGTTCAGCGCAACACCAGCTGGCCAAATACCTCTCTTCTCTTCTCGAACCTGTTCTCACTCTCTATTCGAGCAATTGCATACGGGACTCTTGCACCTTCGCGGACATTATTAATACTTCAAATTTGGACTCTTCCTTCATCTTTCTCTGCTCTTTCGACATTTCGAGTTTATTTACTAACGACCCTCTAGCGGAGACTATTCAAATCTGTGCTGACGCTCTCTATAGTTTGGAACACCCTCCTACACCTTTTTCACGGCAAATCTTCGTCGAACTTATGGAGATGACTACTTCTTCAGTTGAGTTTAGCTGCAATGACATCATGCATCGCCAAATCGACGGAGTCGCCATGGGATCACCCCTTGGACCAGCCCTTGCCAATATTTTTGTTGGCTACTATGAATCTAAACATTTTCAGACCACTTCCAAACCCAAACTGTATTACCGCTATATGGATGACACCTTCGTAGTATTCAGCAACGAATATGATCTTTTCTTAGACAGCCTCAACTCGCTTCACCCTTCTCTCCGCTTTACTTTTGAAAAAGAAGCAAACCTGGCTCTCCCATTTCTGGATGTTCTTGTTGAAAAATCTCCTTCCAAGTTCATTACTTCCATCTATCGGAAATCCACATTCACCGGTCAATGTCTACGCTGGAATTTCTTCAGTCCTCGGAAACGCAAAACTAACTTAATCCTGACATTAACTTACCGGGCTCTTGCCATCTGTTCTCCTGAAAGATTGCCATCGGAAATAGACGACATCAAGTTTATTCTACTGACCAATGGATACCATGAGCACGTTATCAAGTTGTTTATGACTATGAAGATGAAACAATTTCACGCTCTGCCCAAATTTGGACTCGAAAAATGCCCCGTCTGTTTACATCTCCCATGGCTCGGTTCTGTTTCTACCCCGTTTGAAAAGCAAGAAAAATCTGCTGTCAAACAGTGCTTTTCCGCTGTGGAACCACGTGTTGTTTGCTCTACCAACGAGCTTCTCCCCACTACCAACAAGGATGTACTGCCTGCTTTACAGAAAAACAACGTGATTTATCAATTCTCATGCCACAGTGACAGTCGGTATGTAGGCCGCACTTCCCAAAGGCTGCAGGACAGAATTAAACAACATGTCTCCAAATCTATCCTTTCTTGCTCTTCTTCCCTAAAACACTTCCTGCTCGTCGGTGCAAATCTTCCACCCAGACTAACACCCAATCTCTTGCTTCTGATTCAGCCATTGGACTTCATCTTTTACAAAATCCTCCCTGCTCTCAACATATGACGAGAGCAGATTTTCTATTCTTACCCACGGCCGCTCACCTTTTCATCTATCTGCTCTTGAAGCCACTGTTATCAAAACTTCTACCCGGCCCTCTGCCGACAAAAAAAATTCGTATACAGCTTAAAGATTGTACACTAATGACGCTTTCTCATTGGTCCTTTTCCAGCCAATCACGTTTTGGCTTTTTCCTATAAATAGCAGCTCATTTTCCTGCGCTCTCCATTCTGACGATATTTCCGTTCTGACGGTTCTTCTTGACAAGTGTCAGACGAAAAGCTTCGAAGATATAAACATATTAATCAAAAAAATAAAGCTCATGCTCTTATAAAATTGTTCTTATGAACCACTCTATGGTAATGAAAACAGTTATGACACTAGAGAAATGAAAAGTTGTTCTTTATTTTTATAAATTGAAAAGCCGTTCTCTTTTCCTAAATGCCATAAAAAGACGTGATTGCTCTTGAGTAAATACTAATGAGTAAAATTCGAAATAAAACTTCCAGATTTCACTGTGATAGACAAGCCATCTCTATAATCAACCGTGTCTCTATACTTTTTAAAATCTCATTGATTTCTGAATCCTCTGGTTCATTTGGCAGTAATCGAGTTTTTATGTATAACGAATAGCGTTTTTTTTCTCAAAAAACCGCTTTTTATTGTATTATAACTGCAGATTTCACCGCATTCCAAGTCCACGATCAGCATACATTGGCCTTAATGTTGCATGCATGATTCACAAGAAATAGATAACTTTGTACGTGCTTAAGACGAAAATATAAAAATCGTGTGGGTTTTATAATTGCCAAAACGCTAAGAAAGAGAAATCATTTTTCCTTTGACTACATTCGGAAAAAATTACGTTAAGCATCTATCATTTTATTAGAGCAGTATTTGTTTGTGGGCTTTGACGGTGAACTGTAAATTCGTATTTTGCTTAAATTTAAAATATATGCAAGGCCATCATTGTCTATAACGCCAATTTATTCATATGAAGACACGCTATGTTGGTCCTAGATCTATTTTTTGTTAATGATAGCATTCTAAGCTTATTACGTCGAACATACGCCAAATAATACGTTATTTTTCGCAAAACCGCTACAAAGTTACACACAGGGATGCCGAAACCCGGGAGGGATAGGGGGATATATCCCCGCAATAACTTGACTGCACCCCCTCCAATAATTTGACTATGGTCTGCATCTGAGCGCTGGATGATCTCTGCGCTTTTGTTCTTGGTCTGCACTAGATTTCGGGGACAAAAACGCTCAAGTTTCGTTGAGGACCTTTTGTTGGTCTTCACTTAATTTCGGGGACTTTTTTTTGGTCTTCACTTGGCTTGGTTCACGTGAAAAAATAGTGGTCGAGCTTTATCACCCCCAATCTTGAAAACAGGGCAAAATTGGGGTAAAATTGCAAATTATCCCCCCAATGCTCAAGATAAATCGGCACCACTGGTTACACATTTTAGAAAGTTTTGCTTTGATATTTGGGATTTCAAACTATAGACACTAACCTATTTCGACACAGTCTTATATCATCTTCGCGGCGTTACATTCAAAAACATAAGCAACACACTGAAAATAATGTAATATAATACGCGCTAAGCTATCCCAACGCGTTTCGACCTTGCTCAAGGGTCTCATCATCAGGCGATAATCACACAATATATACATTCCTTAAGCAAAATATACACACTGTACGATTGGGTTAAAATTCAGATTGAAAATTATAACAGTATAGGCGTTAGTTCAGTCTATATACAATTCCATGACGACAAGCACTTATGACCATAGGTGGGTACAAGTCCGTTAATCGTTAATCCGTTAATAACGAAGCTAACTTTTTCATTAACTCGTTAATCCGTTAAAAAGTTTTTTCATGTTAACGGACTAAATTAACTTCCGTTAAGTTCTATTAACGGACCAAAGTAACTTCCGTTAAGTTCTGTCAACTTCCGTTAAGGTTTTTTTCGTAAATATCTTGCACCATTTATTCATCGGACTGGTACAAACCAGTTTGCACTGGTAACACTTGTTGCGTATTAGCACGAGTTTTATAGAAGAAAAAGCGAAGGAAGGAACTCTTTTTTGAAGCAAATAATAACCTGCAGCCTCATAGGTCTATCATTTATCGCTGTTCACAATTTCCAAAGATTTTTCGATCGCAGCTTCGTTGTGCATTTGAACTTATTTTTATCTTGAAATTAGATTAGACTGTAAAATGTAACTTCCAAAACACGAAAAGACTACTACAGCAATGTATAATTCCTTACAATCAGCTCAACAGCGTCAATACATGTTCTAGAAGGGAGTGAATCAGAAAAAATGTAAATTACACGCAAACTGTTAACGAATTAACGGACTTTGTTAACTTCCGTTAATTTAAGCTGAAAATAACGGATTAACGTTAACGGAGGTGTGAAGTTGGTTAACAGACTAGTGGTTAACGAAGCTAACGTTTTGCATTAACTTGCCCACCTATGCTTATGACAGTACATGAAAAAGCACAGGGAGAACTCTACTCTGGTAAGTACAATAGGCCTATTTAGGTACTGGTATAGTCTTATTATGAGGTATGAGTTTGTTCTTTGTAGCCTAGTAGCAAAAGCCTTGTTGTTATCGGTTAGACTATTAAGTGAGAGTGTTAGACTGTAATGTACGTGACAGCTTGATTTTTACAGAGATCACTAGGCTACCAAACAGCCTACTCTTTTTACCAGTTCGGATCTGTTGTAATGACAAGATCAAATTGATTAGTGCACAGCGAAACAACTTAATGCAGTGGCCTAACAGCGGCGTTGCTTTGGGTTAGAACTGGAATGGCATCGCTAACGAGTAATGACGCCAGGCTATATCAACATCAGAGATGCTAAAAAAAGTTGTTAAAGTTTGTAACGTTTGAGGCCCCCACATCGTGTTTAAAGTAGAATATCTCGGAAATGGCAGGGTCAAAAAGAATGAAGACAACGCCAATCTAGTCTAATACGATTCGCCAAATTTTAGATACTCCCTCTGATTTTTTGTTTAGTCCTCGTTTAAATGACGGTATGAGACGTTTTTGTAACGTAACCAACTTGGCTTAGGAATTTTGTGATTCAGTATGAAAAAACACTGTACAAAATTTGAACCGTCTGTGACGTCACTGCAAAAATGGCTTCATTGTTTGAAATATGACCGTGTCTTGCAGTGATGACGCCATCAACTTAAAACTGCTTTTTTAAAAAATTTTCGTAAACACCCATTGCATGTCGAAATTGGTGTTCCCATGACTTCTGGTTTAGGAGTTATACTGGGGGGCTTTTTTGCCTCTCTTCCTTCGCCAACCTATTTACACTAGATTTTGATATGGTGTTGATGAAATTTTTCTACACCATTTCGTCATAAATATTGGCTATTGCATCATGAAAGTTTGTATCACGAATATTATTATTGCATAAAAGTCTTCATAACAACTGTGATATCTCTTATAACAAAATGGTGTTGACTTTTTTTCATGAACACCATTGCAAAGCCTCATGTAAAAAGGCTGCGAGTAAAACGCGTTAGTATGCAAAATAGCCGTTGTTAAATAGAGTTAAGCATTATTAGTGTGTTAATTAGGTGTGAGAACTAACGTTTGTCCACGATGGAGCTAACATTTTCCTACAGACCAAATCGACAGCCAACTTTTATATCGCCCCGACGCTCTGCATTTTACGAGGTACAGGCTGCGTTTCATTTTTTATGCTTGGGAATCTATGGTGATCAACCGTTTTTGGCTTTCGGCTCCCTTCAAAAATAAAAAAATAATCCCCACGCTTGTACGTAAAAGCTACTAAGATGTTATAAATGAGCAGCTAAATGAGGCTCCACTGTCAATTTTCTTGCAGTAAAACAAATATTGAGATTTAACATCAGGGATAATATGGCAACACCACAGATTCCTCCCTCCTAATAACATAGCAGAAGCCATACTGTGTACAACGTTTTACGGCATCAAGGAATGCAAATGGCAACTCGGTTGAGAATCACTAATGTACGACTAATTTATTTAGAATACTATTTAATCATGACCACAATCAATTTATAACTCATTAAATAATATACGAGGGTTCAAGACTATATTTAAACAGCGCTCTTCCGCGTGTACCTTCTATAACATAGAGTGGGCAAACTTATTGCTTAATTGCGTAAAACGTATGAAGAAAAAAATCAAAGATTCAGATAAACTCAATCTTCTGCTTAGCATAGACCAATATAAGGCTTATAAATTGTACAGTAGTTGCAGTAGGTTGTGTATGTTGCACAGTTGTACGTTATATGCAATACTAAGGTAGCAGATGGCCAATCAGCGGGTCTTTTCATTGTTCTTTCCATTTTTCCTTTCCACGCGAAAGTGTTAACTTTAGAACAAAGTTGATTTTTTGAGAACATTTTTTAAATAATTGATAAATATAATCGCCAAGTTTATTTTTCATTAGTCTCAAACAACAGACCCTATTTCAACTTACGACAAAATGAACGCTCAAATAAAAATTAGGTTAAATCAAACCAACAAAAATTTTTGTTATATTTTCTGTTAAGAGCAGTGGCCAGCGAACTCTCGACCAGGGCGCGGTGCCAGTTCATGATAAACTGGTCTCCGAGCCTCGAGTTTAACTTAATGGTTTGGATTTTTTGCGACGCCAAAATGTTCTTCTACAGTATCACAGCATCTTCAAGTTTGAAATGGATTTTCTTGGCGTAAAATACAATCAGTGCCGACGCTTTAATTTTCAGAATGATGGACAATTTGCACTTGAAAATATGCTGTGCTACTGTTGGATCATGATTGCTGAGTTGTCACGTTTCTGCACTTTTTAGGAAAGGTTGTGAGGAAATATTAAGCTTGGCTTTGAGGAATAAAGCTAAATTTGCTGATGGGCCAACAGCCAGGCTGTGTTGGTTATTTCGAAAACACTTGAGCCTAAAGAATAAGTTTTTCATTGACGAGTCATAGAATTTGCTGTTGTTAACTTTTAGTAAGTCAAACCAGAACAAAATACATGCCAGTTCGTAAAATATGTAAGTTTTGGTTTAAACCGATCCGAATTACAAAAAATTTGGCAACACATGTGCTTTGACTTTTAGAGATTTTGATTAATTTTTTAAATCAATTTGAACAACTTTTTATTAGGGAGTTCATTTTTCCCTAAAATTGAAAATTTGATTCCTCAATCAAACTAAATAATTTTTTTTACAGTGTATAAAAATTACGTACACCAAGGCATTGCAACGATTTCACTTAGATGCAAAGGCAAAAGGATATCCCACTAAAATCCCTTTCCCACCCAAATCGGGAAAAAACACTTTCGGAAAAAAATTTTCGCCAAGCATTGATGCCTCTATTATCCTCTTCAGGAAATTCTGAACCATTCCGAAACGCACTTAAACCTACATCGCCGTTTCCTTCAGACGATTTATACATTAATGATGTGTCTCAATCCAACTTGATTCAGAAGAGGCCTTTGCAAGACAACAAGTACGTACAGCAACCTTCGCAGAATGATTTGAGCTCTGAAAAAGATCTGGCCCCAAGCGATCTTTATACCGACATAGATGAAGTAACAGCTTTGGCAATTTCTCCTCAAGGAACAGGTGAGCATAAAGGTAATTTTGTTAAATATATCAAAAAATATATTACAAGTAGGAATATAGGGCCAAAGAGACATAAAAAAGCTATTTCAGTACAAGAACGATTTTAACAAAAATTCTAATGTTTATGAAAAACTAAAGCCAGTTGAAAAACAAATTTTTTTGAAAAATTTATTCAAAAGATTAAATGTTTTTTTTGAAGATTTTATTTGCATAAGTCTAATATCAGACTCCAAAAACTACTCGTATAAATGTAATGTTGAGTTAGGGCAAAAATTGCGAATAGTAACGTAGTTTTAAGACATTTAAAAAACTAATTAAGAATTTACAGAAAGCAATCTATGGAATTTGTTTCACTCAGGATCGGATCACGAAGTCTAGCGTTACAGTAAACGGTTTGATTATCTGATTTATTAGTGAAACAAACTGTTAGGTTTTGAAATTTTGGTACAGTATTTTAGCACTGATGTGGGTAAAATTTTATAAGATTTCAATAATAAGTAATTTAATTTCAATAGTAAGTAGTTCGATTTCAATACTAATACGTTTTCGCATAGCTTGTTTTTAAGTAGTCGCCGTTTTGGTGGCTCTTTCCTAGGCTTCCGCGCTGGTAGCCTTTAGGCCAGATGGCACGGAGCAATTAAACATTTCATAAGATTCTATTTGAATGAGATGTCATTGTTATCTTACAACCTACCCGAAACAAACGCTACATGGTATGGTACCTTTAGCTATGCTCTTGTACTTCCTTGGTTATTGTAGGGTTAATGCATCAAATGTTTACATCAGGCATATAAACTTAAGTTTACGTTAATGATTGATGGGAAAATTTGCTCGTGATTAATAAAAAACTGACCAGTTTTGTTTTTGATTACCAAAATCCGTTAGACATATGACATAATGAATGCCAAATATAAATACTATCAGTTGTCTTGAAGATGACGCTTTATTAAAAACAAGCGTGATTTTTTCCTAAGTGACGCACTGATTTATATAGATTTTAGCTAAGAAGTTAATTACAAATTTTTTCCAGTATGTTGTATGTACATTGACGTGATCTCACAAGTTTATCGAGACTATTAAATTTAATGAAGTTTATCCATCCAACCGATCAGTGGTCGAGTGGATAAAGCGTCTGCTACTGAAACGGTAGTCCTGGGCTTGATTCCCGGTCAGGTCAGCTGTAAAAATTGGTTAGCTTCCCTGCTTGACGTTCAGCAAAAAAGAAGAGAAAATGCAAAGCCTCCACTATGTGCGGTAGGCTGGTGGACAGGTGGCAGCTTGACTAGAAGATCGCAAACGTCCCTTCGCTGAGTCCCGGCAGAGGCAACTTGGTGAATTATTATGTAATTTCCAGATAATGAAAAACTGAGAAAGTCTTCTGAAAAGTTTTATTATTACAGCAAAATTTAACTTATTTTTTCTGAGTAAATATACGAGAAGTTTTTTTCCAATTGCAAAGGAAATAGTGCTTATAGTAGCAAAATCGAACACCGACGACACTGTTTCAAAAGGTTTTTTGTCCGGTTACAAACGAAATAACTTATAAGAAATTTCCCAAGTTCAGTAATTGCCTTTTTAAGTCGCTGTGATCAAAATTCTGTACGAAATAAGTTTTCAAAAATCTATGCTCTGGAGTATTATCATATTTTTCAGAGAAAACATCCAATTCTTCTTCGTTTAGAAATAACGTTCTGAATGTGATGGCGGGAGTCAGCTTTCTTACAGCCGTGGGAGCAATTGCTTTTGCAGTTTGGATGTACATCGTAAGAATTTTGCACTTGCGAATGGTTTAGCGGTTAGGAGATCGGACTCTCAAGCACAAGATTAAGGGTTCGATTCCCTGCCTTTGCAACTTGCACAGAAGCATAAAATGTATGTATTTAAAATGTCTTCCAGCTAATCGGACGGTATTACGTTCGCCTCAGGAGTGGCAGGTCTAAGGTTCAAATCTCGGGCCGATCAAAACGAACACAGTGTTGCCAACGGCTGCATGCAAGCGCAAAGACGCGTAGATGGGCCCCGCCAACTCGTTGCATGGTTCAGCGTGGTACAGTAAGTATAATGAAAGATTTGGTTTGATGTTTTCCTCCTTGTAAAAAAAACAAAAAAAATTTGCCTTGAAATAGCCTCTAATTTCAATAACAACTTAGTCTACTTCATTACATTTTATAAATTTTTTTCACAGAAATCTTTGGGGTTATATATGCCGTCCGATTGAATGCGGCATAGAAAACTGTTTTACAGTTACGTTACAATCAGTAAATTAAAAAAAAAACGAAATTTCTGTAATATATTAAAAATGGGAACCCAGTATATTTTGACTCATACATAAAAATTCAGATCGTTACCAAGACTCCGCATAACTAAATCTTATCACGTCTATAGATTGTTTTTTTTTTAGAATGTGGAAAGATCTCTTGATACGCTTCAGAATAAAACGAATGAAAACTCAGGTGAATCATGTTTTCCAGACTGTAAGTTGGTAAAAACATTACTGCACTTACTCTACGAGTTATAACCTAGCACAAAACTGTAAAAAAGAACGTCAATCGCGGCCGACTTCTGGTCTTGGGAAACCATAATGACCTTCCAATTCCACTGGTATTTCGATGGCAATAACAACAACCCCTTCGGTCACCACACGTACAATTGTACAATTCTTTTTGGCGTTGTTTTTTTTGTCCAGCTGTAATAGTACAGCATTTGAGTCATTAGTAGTTCAATTGCTATGATAACACCATCCAGTGACAGCAGTTCTGGCGTCAAGCGTGCAGCGTTAAAACAATATGGCTGCCAACATGCTAGCGGCAAGTGTCAAACAAGATGGCTGCCAACATGCTAGCGGCAAGTGAAAGTAAGCAAAATATAAAGTTTGAAAATACGTCCAAACCAAATATGTTAATAAACAACTAGGCTAGCATTTTGAATCAGTTATTTTTTTAAATTATGTAGGAAATATTTTTGTTTCGATGTTTGTTGTAGATTAGCCTACAGAATTTTTTGATCAAAATCATGTACAATTGTACATTTCGCGTCTCAATGTAGCTTAAGCAGCAAAAGCTAATTTAAGTAAGATAGATTCATTTTTGGTAAAATAACTGCAATTTTTCAGCCACTTTCCCTCCAAATCATTACAGAAACATATCAAACAAGGATTTCAAGTTTTAGTGTCCTAATTGCATATTAAATTTGCATTTTATTGGAAATAACAAAGGTCTGGGAATAACCCAGGAAATAAAACAAATAACAAATAGCAAACAAATAACAAATTTAATACGTGTTTGATAATTTAATTTCTATTCGACTCTACTGTACATAAAAAGAGAAAAACAAAAAAAGTTTCTATCAAAGAAACTTGGTAGGCCGAGCCTACCCCAAACGGCCGAGCGTACCCCAATACTATACAGTGTACAGGTTTTGACCAGTTGAGTGACAAACCGTACAATTGTACAGCCAAGGCAGTCACAAGTTATACAATTGTACGCCCCCCTAATTTGCATATTAATAAAAGAAAATTAAAAATTACTGTAAATATTTTTTGAGTTTGGTGGCTCTAAGAACCTATTAGACAAAAAATGAATTTTTTACATAAAGAACTACTATATCGTGTCCAAAGGGGATAAAATACCAACCACCCTGCAGCTGCAAGAAGCTCGAGTCAAAACTAATTAAGCTTAGTTACAATTTTTACAAATTAGTTACTATTACGAAACTACTGATTATATTTCTCATGCTATACAGGGTTCGAAATTAACGCCTGCCCGCTTGCCCGAGGCAATCTGATATTGCCTCGGGCGAGTTATTTTTCAGCTTTACTTGCCAGACGGGCAAGTTAGCAAAATACAGCGTCTTAACCAACATCAAGAAGATTATTTCGATACGTAAATTAAGTCCGCTTTTGTTGCAATAAAATAAAAATTAATGCAAGTAAAGAAAGCTTTTGATATGTTTTAACGCTTGGTAATCATCCCTATTAACACTTTGTTTAATCATACGCATATCATTAATCGCAATTAACACTGCTTAATCGCACGCAGATTCTTTCGATACTCAGACGCTCTTTGCAACTTTTTGCCATAAAATGCTGCGTTTTTTTTTCTGAGAAATATTTTTCCACATTTGCCGCGTTAACCGCTCTTTCAGATGTCAAAAAGTACTACCCGGCGCTGCATATAAACGACGTCAAGAATTGTACATTTTTCATTATGATTATTTTAAGATCTATTAGGACTTCTAACTTTTGCAAAAAAAATCCCGGCTTTCTTGCCGGTGTAGTTTCTAAAATATTCGCGATGAAAATTCGTTTGAGACAAAAGGGCAACGTTAACAAATATCACTATAACGTAATAAATGAAATAATTGCAATAAAAAAAAAATAATTTTTTGCCTCAAGCATGATTAAAAATGTTACTTATTACGTCACATATACATATCAATCACGCACAAAAGCGTCATTCTCGAAGATACGCGAATTTTGCAAATTCATTGCTTTTTGTCAAAAATAAGTAGAGTTTACGAATTTTTTGAAAGTGAAACAATCTCAAAACTTCTAGTGCCTATTTGTTTTGGGCAAGTAATCATTTCATATCACTAGCCCGATGGGCAGATAGATTAAAAAGTTACTTTCAACTCCTGCTATAGCGCTAGAGAATGACTCACGTAAGAGCATCGTCGGCAGCGTGGCTAAATGAGCAAAAGCGTCGTTTTTGCGACAACCAGATAGCATGATCTGGGTTCAACTGCCATCTTGGTGACTTTTTGCGTCTTTGGATTTATCTCTGCTAGGTACTTTACGATGATTATCTCTGTTCGATGGCTTCGAACAAGTAGCAAATTCAGTGGACAAGAATTCCAAGAAATCTACTGGAACGTTGGATCACAGGAAACTCCTAAGCTGGTGTTGATTCCCCCAAACTCGAATAGCTATCACATTGAAAAGTGCGAGAATCGTCCAACAAGCAGTTAGTGTTGACGCTGTCCAGTGACAGCTAGGAGGATTAATATCTCTACAACAAAAACATTTATCAAAGCAATCGTGAAATAGGTGAAATACGCAACAAAACCTATATTTTGGCCTTGCAGCTGCCTGGTTATGTGCGTAGTCGGAAATGGGAAATGCGTCACCATACCAAGATATTCCTGCATCATATAGGGCTCATCAGGAATTTAAGAACCAAAGCAGGCTTTGCGTTACCATTTGGGATTCCTCAGGCGCGTGATATATAGGTTAGAACTACGTCAGCATTAACATAAAAAAGGCGCAAGCATCATTTGAAATTTTTTTGTGCATCTTGCGGCATACTGTGTCGTGGTTCCACACATTTTCAAGAGATGCATAACCATTTCCATCGATTCTTCTCCTTATCATTTAGTTTATTGCTATTTCAGATCAACTTATTTTGTTACGTCAACAGTTTTTGGAAATAATTGACACCAATATCAGCACAGCTGGTAAGCACTTACGAAATAAAACGGAGTTTTTAAAGCCGCATGCGTTATAAAGCTAGCTTTTATTGCTGTTTACTGTAACCCAAAAATTAGTGAATGTATTATGAAAAATACTCTGATTTCACGTTTCTTCGTTTTTTAGGATAACTATCTAGTATTCTAGTACAATAATTTGACTAACGTAATATACTATCTTAAATTTAACCCTATATATACTGGGGTATTTTTACATCCTATTTGTACTGGGGGGGGGGGCAAATTTGCCCCCCTATCTAAAAACCGATTGGGAAGTGATAGAAGTAAGATTTTATGCATGTTGAAGCTATTTTTTGTAAAATTTTTAAAAATAAAAATTTTGAGGTTGTGACGTCACTCAAAAAATGATGACGTCATCAAAACCAGTAAATCCTTATAACAGCATGCAAATTTGTCTAAATGTTGCAAAATATTATCTTCAGCTGGGACTTTTGTTATTTCAAAGCCATGTCTGATAAATCCACCGCAGATGATGACGTCACATCCATGATGACGTCATCATGGATGGTGATGTCATCTTTAATGCATTGTGTTTATTATTATTTGTAATTTTTTGTAATTGAAATATTGCACAATTCACAAAATTTTGGAATACTGCAGTATTATTTTCATTATATCATTCAACAGATGATGAAAATGAATATTTTTTTATGCAAATGCAATTTATTTCGAGAAACAGCAGAAAAATCAATATTTTTGAATTATGACGTCATCAATGACGTAATGATGATGCAATGCATTTATCTGTAAATAAAATATTTTATTTCAGCTAAAGATTAGCATTGATGATGAATACGCAGTACAATGAATAGAATAAGCGCACTGATAAGCATGCATTGTGCTCAAAAATGCATAAAACTCCTTGGGTGCCTCTAACAAAAGCAAAAATGACGTCACTTCCGGTTGTCTCACTGACCCCAAACTTTCTGAAAATGTGTGTTATTAAATTTGATTCAAAGTCAGGGTGCATTAAAGGAAAACTTTTTTTTAGTTTAGGAGCTATATTAAAATAACTAAGAGGGGGGCAAATTTGCCCCCCCCCCCCCGGTACAAATAGGGTTAAGTAAAGTTAGCGTAAAAAATTTAACAAAATTAGCTGAGCATGATCATTAAACTGAATTAACTTCGATCCATAAACTTTACAACAAGTCAGACACCAAAATTTTTCAGGAATATGGTAATCAAATTTGTTCGAATATAAGCGCCCCCAACAAAAATATAAAAAGTTTTTAAGGAGCAAGAAGACATCGACAGCAAAAAGTTTTTTAACCCTACAAAATTTAAATTTTAGAGCATAGAAAAATCTATGTTCTTCTCTACACGAAATCTTGCGACTAAAGTTTTGTTTCTGAATTTTCATCGACCTAAACTTCCGTTATTCAATAGTTGTCTTTTTCGATCCAGTTCTCATAATTTAACTTCTCGATATACCACAAGGGATTCGGAATTGCCTTTTCCTATTTTCACTCTAGAAGTTCTTAACTTAAGAGGATTTTTTTGTTGCTACTCAACTACACGCAGCTTCATAACGAAACCCGGAAGCTGCTTAACTCGAAAGACCGAAACGTAACTTTGCTGCTCCCAATTATACAAATTAAATTTTGGGTGGTGACCATTTCACCGAAACGTTTTGATAGAATAAAACAAAAACGAGGACTATTCATCAGTCTACTTTTCATTTAAATTTTTAGAGGGTTAAGATTGAGGTTTGCGTTAGGTTTGGGGCTAGTTTTAGAATAAGGATTTAAATTTGGGCTAGATTTAGGCCAGAATTAATAAAAAAATACATCAAAATTTCCGGTGAAATATTCTGCTTCTAAATTGCTATTGCCTTACAGTATTGTCGGAAAAACTGCTCAACTTGACAATTTGTCAGGATTATCTGATCTTGAGTTTTCTTTGCCGCTTCCTTATGCAAAAAAGCAGCTCTCAAAAATTCTTAACGTTTTAGTTGAACTTCGTACTGACGTGGTCTCGCTCCGTTATCAGGTGGAAGCGATTCAAAACAACATCAGCTACATTGGTGAGATGATTAAACGTAAATACCGGCAGCAAATTGCATCAAACTTTCAAGGATTTAATTGTTGCTCTATGTTAAGAAAACCTTGCAAAAACTGAACAGCAAATAAAACAATTTGCTAAAAATTAGCAGCAATTTAGAATTATTTAACTTTTATTCAATGATTGTCAACCTAAAACTATAGGTTTTTCTGTTTCGACCATCAACTTAGGCCATCTTCACGGCTAGCATTTAGAAGCATAATTCATTCATATATACAATTTATCATTATAATATACAGTGCGAGTGAGCTATCGCGACGCGTTTCGACCTTGCTCAAAGGTCTCATCAGGCGAAAAGAATAACACATATTTAAACATGCAATGATATAAACTGCAATTACCAAATTTGGAACTAAAAATTGCATCGATAAACACATCTGCTTTGTCTATGACAACTTTTCTATGACATCAAATAACTTATGACATGTTCATATAAAAATCACAGGGAGAGCACAAGCAAATTGCATATGTCACACATTGCTTGATGATTAAACACTTGACTAAAAATTAGCAGCAATTTAGAATCATTAAACTTTTATTCAATGATTGTCAACTTTTATTCAATGATTTAGCTCGAGCTCTCCCTGTGGTTTTTATATGAACATGTCGTAAGTAATGTGAACATGTCATAGAAAACATGTCATAGACAAAGCAGATGTGTTTATCGATGCAATTTTGATTTCCAAATTTTTGTTTTCAAAATTGCTTGACGTCATAGAAAACTCTGCATAGACAAAGCAGATGTGTTTATCGATGCAATTTTTAGTTCCAAATTTGGTAATTGCAGTTTATATCATTGCATGTTTAAATATGTGTTGTTCTTTTTGCCTGATGAGACCCTTGAGCAAGGTCGAAACGCGTAGCGATAGCTCACTCGCACTGTAGATTATAATGATAAATTGTATACATGAATAAATTATGTTTCTAAATGCTAGCCGTGAAGATGGCCTAAGTTACTGGTCGAAACACGAAAACCTATATATAGTTTTAGGTTGACAATCATTGATTAAAAGTTTAATGAAAACAATTTGAATTTTTAGAAAAAAATTAGGAATAAATCAAATCTTTCATTATACTCGCTGTAATACGCTGAAGCGTTCAACAAATTAACGGGGCCCATACTCGCGTCATTACGCGCGGGCAACACAGCTCCTTTCGAAGAAATGTCGCAGCGGTGGCGAGCCGTTGGCAACACTGTTTCCGATTTGACCGGCCCCAAGATTTGAACCTCAAACCTCCCGCTCCAGAGACGAACGCATTCCCGCTCGACCAACTGGCCGGTAAAAATTTGATAGTAAAAATTAGAATTCCGGTAAAAATTAGAAATGATAGATAAAAAGAAGGCTTTGTACAGATGTACACCGGTGTAACTGACAACAACTATGCCTTTCAAATTTGAGCCTCCTATCTAGACTTTATAGTGGGCCATCTTGAAGCTAGGGCCCCCAACTTTATAGGATTAAATCTTCAGTTACTCCGCAGGCTCTGCAGTATTCAGTCAACAAGGTCACAGCGATATACAAGATTACATTTGTTCACACAGCAGCAGTAATTCGACCATAGAATCATTCTGAAACTGCCTATACTGGTTCATCTACTAAAATGTAATGCTGCGAGTAACCACTGGAAAATCTGTGTGACAGTCAGAGTAAACTAATTTATATTCGTCACTTTGTTAAATATCGACCCTTTTGTAATGAGTCTGTTGTTTTTGGCTTGGACTTGCTCTAAGTCGACGGGGGCCAGGCAAGGCTAAGCTAACGTAATCGTTGGATAATCCGCACTCTCTTTATTCCGATAACTGCTTCGTGCTTGAAGGAATCAGCATCTGTTTAGGAGTTTCCTGGGTTGTTAAGCTTCTGTGGATTTCTCTGAATTCTGGTCCACCGAATTTGCTGCTTGTTAAAAGCCACCAAGCAGAGACAATAATCATAGTAAAGAGTCTTATCCAAAGACGCAACAAGGTGGCCAGGGTTTGGGATGAATCCACATCATGCGATCAGGTTCGTTGCAAAAACGATATCTTTGCTCTCTAGGTCACCATCTAGACATGCTTAGACTTGCTAAATATGGTAAGCTCTGCATTATTTAGCAAAGCTATATTTGAACTACGCATCTGGCTATAACTTCCGCTCTGGACTGTTTTCAATCCAGGTACTGTTTTCTGATGAAACTTGACAATCATTGCTCGGCAAAACATTAATAAAATTTGAGATCTTCAAAACGCTTCCGATTAAAAAAAAAAGGTTATCTTTTAATCTTTTGAAAGAACTGTCTATGGAGTAGTATTATTTTCGGAGAGACCATTTCACCGAAACTGTTTTAGTTAAAGAGCATAAAACGAAAACGAGAAATATTCTCCGCGCACTTTTCATTTAGCTTTTAAAAGGTTAAATTTAGAGTCCTACTTTTAGAATAACGATTTGAGTTTGGGTTACAATAGACTTGACCCAGAAAAAAGTAAATTTAAATTTTGGGTGGTCATCCATCCAAAAGCCACTAAACTATAGGGTTAACTATTTATTAGCCTTGAAAACAAAGCAAATTTTGTGTTTAGAAACGTCATCGATTAGAGATTTTAATGAAGAAATCAGCAACGCTGTTGATTACATAGCAACAGTGGAAGATGGTTGGATTAGGCTTTCTCCGTCTACCGGATATCAGTACAAAACCATCCAAACTGCACAAACATGGAACAACAGCAGAAAAACTTGTCAAAATTGGGGAGGTGATCTCATTGTTTACGGGGTTCAGCAAACCAAGATCAGAAAGTATGTGAGAAACATCTGTATTATAAAATTGAAACAAGGAGTATTTAAAGCCCGTCCTGTTTTGAAATATTATCCGGCCCACCTCCGTGGTTTTCATTTTTTCTGCAATCCAATTAAGCCAAACAACATGCTAATTTATTGGTCTATCAGTCTTCATTTTTTTGATATACTTACTTAATACCGTCGTCATAATACTACCTGTCAACGTTTTCACCTAAGATTTTGCAATGGAACAGGTGTTCACGCAAAAAAGCTACACTACTTTGTCATAAAAAATATTACGCTTGTTATGAAGACTTTTATTCGGCAATAATAGGAGTGATATACAAGCTTTTCTGATGCAATATAACCATTAACTATGGCGAAATGGTGTAGACATCTTCAGTTTTCACCAACACCATTGCAAAACCTTAATTATAAAGGTTAAATGCTTCAAAAGTTAATCAATAACGCCGCCATACTGACTGCAATGCAGAAACGTTTCAAAGAATTTTTCTTTTTAGCTCGATCAGTCGAAGATTATCTTTGCAAGACGGGTTGAAATACTGGATCGGTTTGATGCACCATGAAAGCGAAGGAGGTTTAGATTGGGTGAATGGAGAGGAAGCGAACTCCAGTGATCTGTGGAGCGATGTTCAATCTGATCATCGAGGAGATTGCTTTTGGTTTCGTCTAAGCGAATCAGTTCCGGAAATCATTGAAGATATATGCACTCGAGCATTCGACGCTATATGCGAAAGACTTCTATAAATTGAATTTATTGTATTTTTATCAAATTAATGAAAAATTTGGAAGCGTTGTTTCAAGTTTTCAGTTTTCTAATTAATCATTGAGCTGTGAGCATTCAAAATTATGTACAAAAATTACGCTGTGTATCTAAATATTCCACATTCCTCAATAAATATACTGCTTGAAAATATTTTATGCCCATTTTAAAAAGATTTTAAACACATTTTAATGTGCTGGTTATAGTGGGCAAATTGAAAATTTTTTCTTCTTCTATTGTGCTGCGGCTTCAAATGTCATAACATTGGTTAATCAGCCAATGCTTGTTAGTGGGGTCTAAAAAAAAATATGCCCTTTATGGGATGATTGCTGGTTTGAACTTGAAGTGGCTGGTCCGGATGAAATAGCTGGCAATTTAAGTATTTTCGCACTCACACAATGCAATATTGTTGCTAAACCCTATCGAAATATGTTAGAATAAAAAAACAACAACGGTTTGGAAACGATTTAATCTGCATGAGGTAAAACTGGGGAGGTTGCCGCTCATCAAGTTTTTAGAATGAGATGAGATTGCGAGCCGTAGCGAATGTGCTGTGTGATCATTGTTGTTTTCGTTTTTCTATACAAATCATTTTCTATTTTGAGGTGGTGCAGAATTTCAATATGACTTTCAATAAAGTCGATTTCATTTTGCTTTCGCAATAAGTTTTTCCGACAGAACTCTTCAGCTGCGATCTCTGTCTGGTTTGGTATGTGGTGAGCAGGATCTTTCAAAAACCAAATGCACTTAGGAAAAATGCAATTTACAGTAAGGAGAAATACATTTTAAGGAGATGGCACAATCAATGGTAGAAAGAAATGCACTCTATCCAGTGACAGCAGGCTCTGATCTTATTAAAACAGTTGAAGGGTAAATACGAACTGCTTTTGCCTGCACAAATCTGTTTTTTTTTTTGTGAAATATAAACCGCTTCCAATAGGCTCAAGTGAAACTGAGAACGAGCTTTGGTTAGGATTTGAAACCGCGAATCAGAATAGTTGCGTGCGCACTGACTGAATTCCAACAAATGTTGGCCAATGGCTGAATCGCTCTCTGATTCGAATTGAGTCTTACTGTTTGCACTGCATTTTTTATTTGGTTGAGTTTTGGTTGGTTGGGATCGGTAGGTTCCCAGCTCCTGAGTAGGAGTGGTTCTTTGCCTTATTGCTTTTGGAACATGCTGCTTAATGCGTTTCTGAAGCCTTTGGGTGTGCGACCTACGTATAGGCTACCGACTATCATAGTGGCACACGTATTCATAAATAACCATATTTGTTTGATTGGCAGGTAGCACATCCTTTTTGGCAGCAGATAGCATGCATTGGCTTGAGAAAATCTAGCGTGGTGATACTGCTCCGTAGCAATTTTGTACAGCACTTTTGATTTGATGTTCTAATTGCTGAGAAGCTGAGCCTATCCACGGGGCTTTAAGGTACACTGGACACTTTTCTGGTCCAAAAAGTTCGGCGGAAGAAAATTGTGCAATATTCTTGGATATGTGCTTAAGCACTATATCTTCAGGGTACCCGCCAACCGCATAAAAGACTCATTTACATTCGAACAAGCCATGTAAGACCTCCGGTTTGAAGGAAAAGATGTCTATTTGTGCTTATTTAAAATCTCCAGCTTATTCAACAATGTACCTCTCAAGGAAACGATCGGAAAATTCGCGGAAGCGTTGCACAAAACCCCTTTTTCCGCACCTCCCATCCCCCTAGCGGTATTAATCGAACTCCGTCATCCGCAGAGTTCAGCCTTAATGACACATTGTACAAACAAACGGACGGTGTAATGATGGGCTCACTCACCACTGGGCCCATCATTAGCAAACATTTTTGTTGGCTACTACGAGTCTAAATTATTTTCTGGTGTTCAAAAACCGAAAATTTGTTTTCGATTTGTTGACGACACCTTTGCCATCTTTAAACAAGAGAGTGACGTTGGCGATTTCGTGGTCACGCTTAATCGTCTATATCTTGCTCTCAAGTTCACGTTTGAAAAAGAACAGGATGGCAAACTTCCATTTCTAGACATTCTAGTGGAGAGAACTGAACTTGATTTTGAGACTAGTGTATACCGAAAGACCACTTTTTCTTGTCAATACATCCGCTGGGAATCCCTTAGCCCACGAAAACGGAAAACGAATCTAACCGCCGCGCTAGTATACAGGGTACGTATGATATGTACAAAAAACAAGCTTACGCAAGAAATTGATTTTATCAAAAAGATCTTGCTTGGCAACGGGTACCCTGAAGATATAGTGCTTAAGCACATATCCAAGAATATTGCACAATTTTCTTCCGCCGAACTTTTTGGACCAGAAAAGTGTCCAGTGTACCTTAAAGCCCCGTGGATAGGCTCAGCTTCTCAGCAATTAGAACATCAAATCAAAAGTGCTGTACAAAATTGCTACGGAGCAGTATCACCACGCTAGATTTTCTCAAGCCAATGCATGCTATCTGCTGCCAAAAAGGATGTGCTACCTGCCAATCAAACAAATATGGTTATTTATGAATACGTGTGCCACTATGATAGTCGGTAGCCTATACGTAGGTCGCACACCCAAAGGCTTCAGAAACGCATTAAGCAGCATGTTCCAAAAGCAATAAGGCAAAGAACCACTCCTACTCAGGAGCTGGGAACCTACCGATCCCAACCAACCAAAACTCAACCAAATAAAAAATGCAGTGCAAACAGTAAGACTCAATTCGAATCAGAGAGCGATTCAGCCATTGGCCAACATTTGTTGGAATTCAGTCAGTGCGCACGCAACTATTCTGATTCGCGGTTTCAAATCCTAACCAAAGCTCGTTCTCAGTTTCACTTGAGCCTATTGGAAGCGGTTTATATTTCACAAAAAAAAAAACAGATTTGTGCAGGCAAAAGCAGTTCGTATTTACCCTTCAACTGTTTTAATAAGATCAGAGCCTGCTGTCACTGGATAGAGTGCATTTCTTTCTACCATTGATTGTGCCATCTCCTTAAAATGTATTTCTCCTTACTGTAAATTGCATTTTTCCTAAGTGCATTTGGTTTTTGAAAGATCCTGCTCACCACATACCAAACCAGACAGAGATCGCAGCTGAAGAGTTCTGTCGGAAAAACTTATTGCGAAAGCAAAATGAAATCGACTTTATTGAAAGTCATATTGAAATCATTTTTTGCTCGAATAGCCGTAAAAACCTACAGCTAAAATCTATGCGGTTTTTGCAAAAAGCTTTCTTGATTTTTACCGCTTTGATATATTTCTTAACTTTCTCTTTTTTACAAGATCACGAGGCTAATTTTTGCTTGAAATTTATGAGCAAATAAACAACAGTGCCAGCCTCAGTAGCAAAAAATAGTTAAGAACAGATGAAAAAGCAAAAATCAAACGAAAAAGACAAATTTTGAAATGATTTAAAATGAAATTTTAGTTTTCTTTCCAGCGCTGTATTTGGAAACAAAATAGCAACAATTACGACATTGTGTAAAGCGAAGTGTCACAGTTGTACAGGCAACTGAGAACATTTTGAGCTGCCGTTGAAGTTGAAAAAATTTTGCTTTGTTGATTTTGCATTATTTTATGATGCTGCAAAGGCATCATAAAGGCCTTTACTCAAGCAAGCAGAGCATTGGAAATTAAATCATTAACGAACATGATCGCTAAAATTGACATCGATATTCTTAAATTTTGAGAACAAATTAAGAATAAATGAGGCTAAAAATTAACAAAAAATCAAGAACAGCCAGCCTCAATTCAAAATTTACTTGTTCTTCAAATAACAGTGTAAATTTTTGGTATTTTTTGTCATAAAGGAAGTATGCAAAAGACACACCCAAATCAACAACTGCGACTATTTGAGATATTTATACGCAACAAGTTTCTTTACACCAATGTTGTTATATTTTAGACATTAAGCGATATAATATGAAATATTTGCATGGAACAACTAATTGGCTAAAAAGAAAATTTGCTAAGTGTTCTAAACGCGTGGAATATTTCTTGTTTAAACAGTATTGTACAATGTTTTACGCTAGTCAACTGTGGTGTAAATATTCTCATTCAAGTATGCAGCATCAATGACTAGTTTACAATGACTCTACTGTACACTACATGGCTTACCTCGCAATACTAATGCTAGAGAACTTCAAAATTCATGATGATGTCACTTTTGATAAATCGATTTAACTTTTGAATGGATTGCATGTATGTTTTGTGTCATTGATCGGTGCCGGAAATCGGATCATTTATTAATAAGATATACGGTTAACACTTTACAGCGATTATTTTCTAACCAGTGAATAAATTCGTCTTTGTAATCAGTTACTAACTGTCTGGTTCAAGTGATTGGATTTTTAAAGGTTATGACGAACTAATGCACTAGTGTAAGCAGCAGTGGCGAACTCAGATTTTCTCAATGGGGCAGGATTTCAAAAGTTACATCAAAAATTTGTTCGCGATCTATATTCAGTACTTAAATTGTAGGGGGGACGCTGGGGTACACGCCCCCATCGAGAGTTGGCGTCCCCCCATCGAGATTTAGACGTCCACCCATCAAGATTTGAGCGCTGGGTGATCAAACAAAAAAGAGCCAGCCAGTACAAATAAATCCTACAAATTCCGGCCGAATATAGTCCCAAATTGCGGTTTCGAAAACCTTTTTTTGGTCTTTACCAGATTTCGGGGAAAATTTACATAATTTCCACTGAAGTTTGGTCAAGGCTGCAAAAGCGTCCCCCAATGCAAAACTTTACTATTTAAGTCCTGTCTTTTCTTTAGCAAAAAACAACTCAGTGCAATGTCTCAGATAGAATCACAGTCACACAATAAGTAATGCAAATATAACTTATATTACGCTTACATCTATACTTAACATCATAAGGTTTGTTACTGAACGATGAAGAAAGAATTGCTCAAAACAAAAGCTACGAAAACGCATATAATTATAAACAGTGCAAAGCTGGCAGGCACGTAGCCAAAAATTCGCAATTAGGGGCTGTGTTTGGAGGTCTGGGGGCAAAGTCCCCAGCGCTTAAAAATTTTGCATTTTTTTCAAAAACAACTTAATTTTAGGGCTTTTTTGATAAAAAATAATGCTTTCAAAACGTGGCATAAAAATTGTTAGTGCAAACCTGATTAAACTGTTTGCTTAAATGGGCTATGTGGGAGATGGCTAATGGTAAAATTTTAGCTCTCTTGTTTTCATGCTGGTAAATCAAAAAATCATAACTTGAAAAAACTCACAAGCAATTTATATTCTGTCGTTTATAGATTGAGACAGTTGGGGATGGGGGGGAGGGGGTAATCGAACGACATTTGAGTGGATTGATAATAACTAATACTAATTAGTAAACTAATACTGAAACCCCATCTCCATATTTTTGATGAAGCCAATGTTAAGCATTTTTAGCGGTTAAATTTGCTACTTTTGGTAAGTTTTTGAAGTAGTTACTGATTTGTAAGTTTTATCTTTGGCAAATTAACCCCACCCCCTAGAAACTCTAAATGTTTTAAAAGATGCTTTAAATCATTTTGGAGTCCATGTCATTGCAAACAAACAGGATCAGAAGTGCTAAAAACGTGATATTTTTTTTATTGTGCATTTTAGTCGACAGACCAATGGGGCGGGGGTGGGTGTTGAATCCCCAACCCACCCCTGCGTACGCCCTTGGTAAGCAGTGAAGTACGATACGTATGAGCAATAGCATCTAGTAGAAAACAGGGCTGATGTTGCAAAGACATGTTTTTTGTTTGGTGTATTTTTTTGTTTGTGTTGCTCTGGACCTACGGTTCAAACTAAAGAAATAATATGTACAGTAATTTGCTTTATTACAACATGATTCATTGCTTGTGACATTCAGAACATTCTTTTTTAGAAACCAATTAATATTCGGTTGAGGCTGGGTGTTGAATTTTCACAAATTTTCAGCTTTAAGCTATTCACTAACTTCAATTCACCATTGCATGTCAAGCCAAAAGCCAAGCAATTTTGCTAATTTCTAGCACCTATGTTTACCGGCCGCGGCATGTAGCTGACGAATATAGTGATGCTGCTGAATAACGAGTGTTAACGACAGTATAGAACATTAATACCGCTAAGCTGCTTGTTTCAAGAATTTTGAAGTAAAAAAATGTCTCTTTTTGACTCTACGTATTCACGCAGATTGCGTAAACATAGCTAACGAAATTTGACTCGCTTGAAATAGCTACTGTAGCTCATACGTGACAAGACAGAACAAAGAAGCTACAGTACAATCTACGAACAATAATTATTCAGCTTTTTGCAAGCGAACGCTGTAACATATCAGCAGTCAGGCTAACGCTTTATACAAAATTAGGTCAAAGTTTCTGTTGAGTACTGTAGGGCGGTAGGAATGCATTACAAGATTAAACTTGCAGCCAAGTTCCATAGCTTATTAAGAATTTAAAATGCGTTTTTGTCTAGACTTAAAAGTTGAAACCAGATATTTGATTAACTCTTATCCCATATTGTTTAGATCTTCAATTCTTTATGGTCGCGTTAGTATCACCT
This sequence comes from Trididemnum nubilum, assembly GCA_963965965.1. NCBI lineage: Eukaryota > Metazoa > Chordata > Ascidiacea > Aplousobranchia > Didemnidae > Trididemnum > Trididemnum nubilum. Next base: position 21,062,973 of record OZ014479.1, on the reverse strand, counting down.
TGTAAACCTAAAATAATGGACTTGTAGAGATTGAATTTGAAATCCGTAGTTTATAAATTTTTTAAGTGTTCTCAAGTGAAATATAGTCAATGGAAAGTAAAGTACTGGAAGTCGAAGCTCTGGTTGGAAGTAGCTCTGAGGATGGCACTGGCAGCAGGGTTGGATCCATTAATTTTTTTTTTTAATTCTTAAATTCAAATTCATTGACTTTGAAAAAACTAAATTCAAATTCAAATTGATTGACTTAGCATAAGTCGAATTCAAATTCAAGTTCAAATTCATCAATAACTCGTGAGCGGATTCAAATTCAATCAAATCCCCACTTTTCACACCAAAGATTCCAAGAGGATTTTGCAATTTTCACCTAGCAAGTCGCAGTCGCAGATGTGTATTAGCGCATCACCGATGCGTAATATACCAACAACTCAAGTTGCTTGAATCCAGAATTGGATCCAGTACGGTTGCCAGAGCAAACGAAGTGAGGGCACACTAGCCAAAAGTGGGGGAGGCACTAAAATTTGCTTATAAAAACTGATTTTCAGATCTTGTACGGCTACAATTTTGCGCAATTTTAAAATAAGGCCGGCCGCGTTTCTTAGCTCGTTTCGTCTGTGGCCATTAATCGCTAGAAAAATCTATCCACAGCAGTGAATGCTACCAGACTTGCAACCAGGATTTTGCTAAGAGAGGTGAACCAAAAGCAATTTTTTTACACAAAAACTGCCTAAATTAGCCCCCGTGCTGAACAAACTGATGCAACTCAAGCGTGTCACAGACGGACATAGACGCTAAATACTAAGTGAATGTGTACGGGGCCTGAGGACGGAACCCCCAGCCGCTGGGCTATTTTGAAGCAAAGAAAAACGCAATTTTAACGCCATTTTAATCATACTTCACACTTTTAGAAGCGATATGAATAACTAAATTCCTAAAATTCAAAAGTCATTTTAGAGAAGTGAATTGCTTTGCACCTCAACCCCCCCTACTTTTAGTCAAGTCTAAAATACGTTTAAACGTTCGTATTTTGAGATTAAATTTTCTAAGTGACTTTGCTAATGGGGTTTAAGCCCCTTCACCCTAGTTGCGCCACTGACTGTGACCTCAAAGTCTTGAGTGTGCTCTAAAAATCAAAACATCTGGTCTTTGAAAAAAAGTTTTCACGCATTGTTTCATGTCATAATCACTACCGACGTACCGGTAACAATTCTGCATGCTTACATATCTCTTCCGCGACACATCCATAAAGGCGTGTCATTTAAGACGGAATATTGCGTCAGATTAATGTACAGCACTTGGTTGCCAGCAATTTCGCAAAGAATCGAAAAAACATCAAAGGATAATTATGTTTAAACGTAATTATTCCTTTTTCCATCATTGTCTGTTGTCTTGTCGTTGCGTGATGTTTCAAAAGCAGTATTTTTAGTAAACCAAAATGGGGCACAAGCGGCCGATAGGGGGGTACGACCCGCTTTTGCCCCCCCGTAGCGACGGCACTGGTTGGATCCATTCAATTTGGTTTGAATTTCTAAATTCAAATTCATTAACTGTGAAAAAACTAAATTCAAATTCAAATTTATTGGCTTTGAAAAAACTAAATTCAAATTCATTGATTTTGCAAAAGTCGAATTAAATTCAAATTCATCAATAACTCGTGAGCGGATTCAAATTCAAATTTAAAATTCAAATTCAATCCAACCCTAACTGGCAGTATGCTAGTAGCCAGGATTTTGCTTAAAGAAGAGCGAAAATTTTAACGAAACAATGTAATATAGGCATTGGTGGGCAAGTTTGCTTCGTCAAAACGTTAGCTTCGTTAACCTTCGGTCCGTTAACAAACTTCACACCTCCGTTAACGTAAATCCGATGTTTTCAGCTTTAATTAACGGAAGTTAATAAAGTCCGTTAATTCGTTAATATTTAGCGTGTTATTTACATTTCTTTTTACTCACTCGCTTCTAGAACTCGTATTGACGCTGTTGAGCTGATTGTAAGAAAATATTTATCGCTATGGTGGTCTTTTGGTGTTTTGGAAGTTACATTTTGCAGTCTAATCTATTTTCAAGATAAAAATAAGTTCAAATGCACTAACGAAGCTGCGATCGGAAAATCTTTGGAAATTGCGAACAGCGATAATTACTAGACCTATGAGGCTGCAGCTTATTATTTGCCACAAAAAAGGGCTTTTTTCTTCGCTTTCTTCTATAATTCCCCTGCTAATATGCAACAAGTGTTACCAGTGCAAGTAGTAGTATTCTTTTATTGTCGAGCAAAAACAAATACACAAATTGCTAATTCAGCAAACATTAGACGACACGATTTAGCACGATGAGAAGAAGCGAAAGACCAAAATAAGAACGTCGCTTAATCAAGCGACACGGTCGCCGAGCAGCTCCTCCTCTTAGAAAAAGTACAAAATTCAGCTGTCGGATTTCGACACTGAAAGGAAGGTTTTACTCTGATTTAGGTAATTAGAAAAAAATTAATAAAAAAAAAAGGGAACAAAAGAATAAGACAAACAGAAACAAACAGATAGGCATTCATTTCTATACACACAAGTAAAAAATGATTTCGCCTATAAACAGGTAGGGGATTTCAAAAAGTAGAGTTTTAGTATCTTTGATGATGTTTAGTCACTGGAAGTTAAAACTTTATCTCTTATATGTCTGGATAAACTATTCCAAATTTTAACACCATTAATTTTAAGCGATTGATTAGTTTTAACCAGCGATGTTCTTTGCACATAAAAACTTTTGGATGAAACAGCACTTCGGGTCGAGTACGTACGAATAGAGGACAAAGTTCTAAAAATCGTTGTTTGATTGCTACAAAATACAACTAATTTATTTAAATCGACTTTTGCCATAAATTTGGCAACTTCTAATTTGTAAATTTCATCGATATTTAGGACTTGCAGTAGTTCATATAATGGTTTTAATCTAGTTTTTGTACCAAATTTGTTGCATAATGTTTCTATGATACGATTTTGTTTGACTTGTAGTTTATGCTTAATGGTTTTGGAAAAATTTTCCCAGCAGAATGGTACGATGAATAAATGGTGCAAACTGGTTTCTACCGGTACGATGAATAAATGGTGCAAGATATTAACGATAAAACCTTAACGGAAGTTATCAGAACTTAACGGAAGTTAATTTAGTCCGTTAACATGAAAAAGCTTTTTAACGGATTAACAAGTTAATGAAAAAATTGGCTTCGTTACTAACGGATTAACGATTAATGGACTTGTGCCAACCTATGAATATAGGATACTGTACGACTAGTAGTAGTACGAGTAATGAAAGCTTCTTTGTGGAATAAAAATGTGCTGTAATTAAAACTATTAAGTTGCTTTGGGTTTAGTTGAGCTGCGTGATGTATTCCGTTCCAATCACATCATGTGATCAATTCAATTTTGGTTCAACTCCCCTTTTTTTCAAACTGAGTTTGGGGAATGATTAACAGTTGATGGCTTAAATACATCTATTTAATCCTCCAAACCCAACTTGAACAAAAAATGAGGCATTTTATCAAAATATTATTCAGTCTATCTTTTTCCCAATGTCATCAACGTCAGGGTTGCCAAAAAAATCAAAAAATTTCTTGCACTAAATTAAAAAAAACTTAAAAAGTACTTTATATCAAATACGTTATATTTAAAACTATCTTTGAGTTCTGTTGAAAAACGTGTTTTTTGTGTATTGCTAGTACCGGTACGAGAATAGCTCAATAAATTGATTTTAATTTGTTGCCAAAGTGGTTACATAAATGCAACACTTTCATGATGTTACAAGTTAACTACACCATTGCGTCTTTTAGTTTTTTAACCTAGAAAACATTCTTGTAGATATTTTCTCTGTGAACTAAGTGTTGTGTAGATTTCATGCTCTGTTTGTCATTACAGACGTCTTTATCGCAATTGTGAGTGAACAATGCCTTCTATTGCTGTGTGGCTTCTTTTTGTTAATTTTCGGCCTCTAAAGTTGCGTTCACGTGACTGGGAACCCCCAAACTTGATACGCATGAAGCCTTCATATGCGCTCATGCTCAAATTTCAACATTCACATGTAGCCATTTCTGGGTTATAAGCAAATGAATAAATTTTTGGCACGAAAACCGCAGTTTTACCCGGGTTTTGGTTTCAGAAATCAAGATCACGTGACCTGTGGTCCCTAAAATCAGCATTCGTGCCGTTTTCAGTTATTGCCATGTCGTTTCCAAAATTCAATCTTCCACGTTCATCCGCTTTTTTTGTTGTAAGCAAATCAAATAAATTTCGATGCTTATCTGCCAAACGGCTGAGTAAAAAATTACGTGTTAGGGTGAAAGAGCAGCTTTTTTATTACTGTAATGAAAAACTAGAAAATATAAATTTACTTTATTTGATTAATCAGTAATGCTTAGGGTTTTTTGATATCTAATTGTAATTGTAATTTCATTTTATTTTTGACAGTGAAGAGATCTTTTGATCTTCGAGTCAAGCTGCCATCAGCCCAATAGTCTGCCACACACGGTAGAGGCTTCACACTGTCCCTGTAATTGCTGAACGTCAAGGCTGTGAATACCAATTTTTTTAATCTTTGGATTAAGCTCACCCGAAATCGAACTCGAGTCTATTGTTTCAGTGACAGACGCTTTATCCAATCGACTACTGATTGGTTAAATCTAGCTTGGGATTTAGATAGCTAAGGGAAATAAATTTGTCCCCTTCGGTGAAAAGTTTGTAAAAGCGACCCAGAAAAGATTAATACCCCAAATCAAATTAAGGCTTACAAACTTCCTGAAAACCTGCATTTTTTGTAGCGGTTTGGGCCAAAAATAAAGCTTAAGCTCAGTTGTATATAGCTTTATGATAATGTATAAAGTAGGTTTTCTAAGATGGATGATTTTGGAATATCACATGCACTTCCGAAAATAACTGAAGAAACCAAGAACAAAGTCCTGAAGCGACTGTCGGAGCTGGAAATTGAAGATGACAGTCAATTAAAGTTCGTAAATGCAGATGACTTAACAGAGAATAATCTTCTACCAAAGATCCAAGCTCGCATATTGGTGGATCAATGGAAAAAAGGTTAGCGAATATCATTGGTCCTAAAAAAGACCATACCATTAGCATTTAACATTACTGCTATATATCTAGTGGCTTTGGCAGGAGTTTGAAAAAGGAGGAGGTCCTGGGGAAAAGATTAATCACAGGTAGGAGGTCTGAGGGCAAAATCCCCATCCGTCAGAGGCAAGTACCTAGAAATTCTGGGGAGAGAGCTACCATCAGCGTTCGGAGATTTTTCCAATTTTTACAAAAACAACTGTACTTAGAGATTATTTTCTTCAAACTTCTGCTTAGAAGCCAAGCCCCTTCACTCTTTTAGCAGGGCCATAACTAAGAAATGAAATAAGAGTTTTGAGAATGTTTGTTAGTGACAATTCGTTTGCAACGACTACGGCAGCAAACGTTGCAACATTGCGGCGTTTACTGAAAAATATCTCATGTATAGAGCCCTCAGCTGCAGCTTCAAATACATGCTATTGCAATTTAACCTGTGTTTCTATTATTATGTCATGACCAAAATAAAAAAAAGATACAGTCTGTCACAATGACTTCTTAAAACCTTTCGCGGTTACAGATCTTTTTTCAGTTTTTATGACGTAGTACAAAATAATAAAAAAGACATAGCGATTTCTTCCCCTCTAAACATGATTGGATATGAAACAAAGCTAGCTTTTTCTTTTGCTTCAGATTTGTGTTCTTACGTTGGATAATTTTCAAGGCATTGGCATGCTGGGCTATAAAAATGCACTATATGCCTGATTCTAACCGCCCCATTTTTTCAATAGCTGCAACAGCAATGCGGTTTTAATACTAGAAAATGACTTCACAAGCGATATTCGGGGACTTCGCGAAATTATCTAACTTTACTGAACTAAAGAACTTCACAATTGCGTTAAGCATGTTTATGGTTCTTGATAGTCAGATCTGCAATATTACATCGCTTTCGAATTTCATAATGTTTCATTAATTTAATCAAGTTTGTGGTAAACAGCTTTCAAAATTTATATGTCTAGAAAAGGTATCTATTAAATGTCCTTCAAAATTTTACTGCTCTGCTTAGTTCTCGTTCCAACTTTAAAGGAGTTTGTAGAATTTTCACTTAGCAACGCAGCGCAATTGGTAAAATTGCGGTTACAGTGAAAACCCTCGTTAAAACATACATATCGACAGTAACCTTTTGCTCCGAACAAAACGTTTTATTATGAAAATGCTAATATGATTTTTGGAGTTCGTAACTTACATTATTTTGACCAGAAATTAGACACACTACCTTAAATATCAAATCTACACCATCAACTAGCCCACTGCAACATTTTTTTTTCGAAGAATTTTTTATAAGCACATGTATAAACAATTAAGTAGTTCTACTAATTTTACTCAAAATTCAAAAACTAAATCAAAACAATGCCTGCCTTAGAAATCAGCGTGGAAAAAGATAAGTATAGTCAGTTGGGGCAAAAAAAAATCAGCGGGAGTAGTTCGGTAAAAAAAAGCACCCCATGCTCCAGATCACAATTACTAATAATTTTTAATTATGGCAAATGGTGTTGTTAGAGAAATACATCTGCATCTACGAATTACCAAAAAAGGTAATTCCAGTTTTTTAAATCATAACTTATGTAATTTTTGTGAAATTACATCAAAATTGCCGAAAAAATGTTTTTCAGCAGGTTTCCAAAGGTTTTGATATTTCTAATACTGCTGCAAAGTTGAGATTCAACTTGAGGTTGTGAAAGAGTGTGCTTACTGAGGCTTTATTGACAATTACATTGGGCATTATAACTTAACAGCAACAGGTAATGGTGAATGATTTTTTTACCCCAAAATTTTGCTGCTAAATGGGGCACAAAAAACTTCCACCAAAATTTGGATAAAATCTTTTTTCAGCAGTTTAAGTGTTTTTCCAAAGTGTGATAATCGTCTTTTACAAGCCTGTTTGACATTATGACTAATAACTGAAAATTTGAGTCTAACATTGGACAGAGCCATTAATTATCATTTCTCATTCTAGGCAACCACTTATTGCGTTTCACTGTGATTGGCTTGAATGAAACTGTTAGCTAAGACAAACATTAGTTTTAGAAAGCCTGCAGTGAAAGCTGCCAGTTTACTCAAATTTTTAGTACAGTTAAGTGAAACGTTAAAGCAGTATTGTAATTTCAAGTAAAAGTATCACATCAGAAAAACCAGAAAAGTGAGGGCCAGAAAAACCCACCCTCACTGAAGCATTTAGGGGAAAAGCATACAAGCAGTTTTCCTGTAAGAGCAGTGTCATATCCTTATTTAACTCTTTTAAAAAGCAGCTCAAATAAACTTTCAATTCTTCGGTGAATGGAATCAAAAGTGTTTACTTCTTTGTACTGCATTCAGCAAATTGCAAAACCCAGCGCAAAGAAACAAACACTTGCTAATTTTTTCACCAAGTGTAAACCAGCGTAACATGTAGCTTTAGTGAAGAGCCTGGTATTTGTAATGTGATTGCTTTGCTTTATGTAAATGCATATTATGTTCTTGCAAGTCCACCTTTCTTTTGTGCGAAGACATACTGATAAACGACAAACATCCTGTAGATTGTTACATTTTGTTATTAAGTCATATCTATTATACTATACAATACAGTCATGAACATTTCGTAGTTATACTAGTGTGTGTGTGTGTGGAAGTTTTTTTTATCCAGATAGAAACAAGTTTTAAGACTTCAGTGAACTACAATATTAGAATAATCAGTTAGCAGTTTTTTTGAAGATGTGTCAACACAATTTTCTTACTAAATCTGCACCCGCAACCAAGGATGATTATTTTAACATGTTAAAAAGCACGTATCCTTGCTTCCTACTTGAGGAAAAAGCAAGTCCTTTGTCAAAAATTTGTGATGATTTCACTATCTACCTTAACCTAAACTCAAAAACAAAGTTATGGCAAACGAATTGTTTTACCCTTATGGGTGATTTTTTTCCTTTTTGTGGGAAAAAAAGCACCCACATTTTTTATGAAAAATCCTAGCAAAAGCATGGTGAAAACAAAAGTGTACTGTTATATCAAGTACTTGCCAGAGTGCTTCTAACAAAACTCTGACTGAAGATTTTTGACTTGAAACTTTGGAGTAATTGCAAAGTTTTAGAAAAGTGCTTTTTTTGCCCCATCTGACTATACACAAACAAAATTTAGAAACAAAAAATCAAATTCTGATAAATTTATAAAAGTGATGTTGCAGAGTCTACATAAAGCAATCTTTAAAATTCCAGCGACTTTATTACATCAGCCAAACTTAACATTAACCACGGCAAGGAATATGCACGCATTTTATAGCTATTCCTATTCTAAGAACACTATTTAGCAGTGCGACCTAACGGCCTACATATTGGGTAATGTGCAGCACGTTGTATTACATCCATTATTCAGCGCCAAAGCTTTCATAATAAAATTATTCAAAAACTTTGAAGATCAAGCAGAAGATTTTTTCAACGTCACAAGTGTCAGCTTAGTAAAAAAACTCGGCCTTTCAGGTTAAATCTAACAAAGCCATTAAGCTCAAGTACATCATCGTCTAAAACGTTGGAGTAATCCCATAAGTTTGACTTTTTCACTTTTCTGTGAGACCAATTCACTGTGAGAATTCATCTTATAGTTTGAAGGTCCACTTAAGGGCTAATTGTCCAACATGGCATTGCTAAGTTTGGCATGTTTTATCTTTTTCTAATATTAGCCTACTGGTATTCTTAAAATTTGATATCTCTAGCTGGAATACTTCGTAATAAAGATATTAAAACTTTATGGGCCCATGTGGCATAGTCACGTCAATGATGTGGCCAAGGTAATTTTGTTATCCTTAATCTTTGATTCATATTAACCTATCCAAATGATTTAATTTGTTTAGGTTATGCAGCAATGTTGGAAGGTGTCAGTATAATTGAAAGATCTGTACGTGTCAACATAATTGGAATATGGCATTCTCACATTTTTTCATATTTTATTTTTACCTATCTTGATTATTTTATTTGTCTAGCTCGAGTGGTTAAAATTTTTAAAGGACCCGTTGGAGGAGGACTCCCCAACTATGCCACCTAAAATTAGTCATATTTAATTTTTCTATTCTGATTTTATCGTTCTTTTATACTACCTATACTGATAGCTTCATGTGTCTAGCTTGAATGGTTGAAAAGTTTGAATTTTGAAGGACCCCTATTTTGGTGCCCCAAGTTTTGTCAAATTTTATCTTTCGTTCATATTTGCTTTCATATTCTAAAATTTGGATGTGTCTAGCTAAACAATTAAAAAGACTTAATTTTGATGTCTTTCTTCATTTTTACTTTTTCTGAAAATATTATCAGTCAAGCATAAGTGGTTAAAGTTTGAATTTTGGCGTTCTTGTTGGAGGAGGATCCTTTTATTTTGGTACCCCAAAATGTTGTCAAAATTTATCTTTTCTTCATATTTGCCTATTTAACGTGTCTATCGTGAGCAGTCATAAAGTTTGAATTTTGGTGGCCCCGCTTGAGGGAGACACCCTCATTTTTGTATCCTCAAATTTTGTCATATTTCATCTTTGAGTTATTATTATTTCTTCTGAAAATTTCATCTTTTTTCGTATTTGCCGAACCTGAAAATTTTACGTGTCTATCGTGAGTGGTTAAAAAGTTTGAATTTTGGCGGCCCCATTTCGGGAGACCCCCATTTTGGTACCCCCAAATTTTGTCATATTTTCTCTTTCCTATATATTTACTTACCTTAAAAATTTCATGTGTCTAGCTTGAAATGTTAAAAAGTTTAAATTTTGGAGGGCCAATTTGAGAGGAACTTTCCCATCGTGGCATCCCCAATTTTTGTTAGGTTTAATTTATTTTTAATATTTACCCTTTCCTAAAATTTGATCCATGTAGCTCTTACGGTTTAAAAGTTCAAAATTTTGGAAAACCTGATTGAGGGGATTCCCCCAATCTGGCACCCCCAATTTCAGTGGCACAAAAGTCCTCCCTGCTACTTTCAATTGCTCAAACTTTGAATACAGTGCGTTTAGCGGTTTAAAACTAGATTGCTTGGGAAGAAAAAGAAAAAAAAAAGTAAGAAAAAAGATGGAAAACAAGACAAATAGTATTCAAGTTGGGGTAAATGAACATAACCAAAAGAAAGGTAGTTGATAGTGCGCTCAAAAATCACAAACCATTTTTCATCAATATCGATAATTACCGAGATATATCGGTTCAAACTCGTCAAGTTTTTCCCCATTTTCGGCCTGTAAAATTTTGGTCACGTGACGGGGCGCCCCCAAAGTCGGTTTGCGTTAAGCAATCGTAAGCACCCACATTGTGCTTGAATTTCAACTTTGCACGTCCAGTGGTTTTTGAGTTATAAGCGAATTAATTAATTTTCAAGTCAAAAATCGCCATTTTTTTTTGCGACTCATTTCATGATCACGTACCGGTAACTTGGGATTCCCAAAATTGGCACACATAATGCTTTTATTAATTCTTATATTGAGTCTAAATTTCAACTTTCTAGGGTTTACCGTTTGTTTGTTATGATCAAATCAATCCTCACCTTCCAAAAATCGTGAACAAAACCAAAGTTACGAGCTTGCGCGAAGTCCTAACTACGCGCTCGCGCGAAGTCCGAATTAGTCTGATGTAAGAAAGAGCTTTAGTTTAACTGAACTGCTGCTTGTAGTCACTCTTAAGTTACCGCATTTTTTGTTACTCCGTTTTAAATTTCAAGCATCAAAAAAACTAGGGTTTGTAAAATTGATTTTTGTTTTTGGAACGACCGCCGCTCATGTCGCGTGTTCTGTTGTTTTTACTCGTCCATTTTTAAACTAACGATTGCGAAGTTTCAGACTTTTGCGTATAACTTGAGAACGGTTAAGTATAGCTTCATAAATTTTAACAGTAACTTGAGATTAATAAGCTGCTTGTTTGTACCAAATTTCAAGGCAATAGGTCACGTGACTACGGTTTTAGGACCCAAAAACCGATCTTATTCAGAAAGGGCTGAAGTGCAGCAAAAAATATTTCACGTGGTTGTTTGTATTTCATCCTTACCAACCCACTTTTTGCTGCGATGAGTTTTTTTTTATCTTCCTAACTCTTGTACCGGTACGCTCTTCCCCTAAACCACAAAATATCGAACTCTAATTTTTATGTGAAATTGTTGAGCTACAAACGCAGTTTTGTTTACAGAAACTTTTGGACTCCCTCCCAAAACACCCCCAAAACGAGGCCCCCAAATATCAATTTTTTGAACGGCGTAGACTAGAAGCTATTTTTTTGTTCCCAGTTGATATTTTAAGTGAAACATTTGATATTTTATGAAAGCTTGAAGATGCCACCCCACAGAACTCCCCCAAACTGGACCACCCCTAAATCAAATTTTTAAACTACTTCTCCGAGAGATAAATTGCTTTTGTATCGGTAGGTATTTAAAAAATAAATACTTTGACATGGTTTAGAAGTGACATCCCCTCTCCAGAGACCCCCAAATAGATTCCCCAAATCAGTTTTTTATTTTTAATTCGAGCGGAAACAATATTTTTTCTTGATATAAGTAGATACTTAAAAGACATGGAATTAGAAATGAAATTATAGCTTTCTGTTCGAGACAAAAGTTTAGATTTGCGCAGTTATAACTAGGGGAAGTTTTAAATGAAGTTTATTAGTTCAACTGGTGGGGCAGAAAACTTTTTTGCCAATGTTTCGATAGGCTATGCTCAAGGCATGTACTACCTATCTTCGTCAGGGCTAGAATGCAAAGTTGAAAAACAAGCATAGGATAGATGCGAAAAATTACGTCACAAGTGAATCATACGTTAACGCAAAAATTATAACAAATTGGAGGCGAAAAACTGACAGATTGGCGGAGTGTGAAAAAACAATAATATTACGTCATGTGGTTTGAAGTAGAGTTGCCGAATAAATGCTAGGGAACTTGTCATTTTGCTTATCATTCATAGTGTTGGGAATTTGGTTAATGAAATACGACTCGATAAAACGGTGTTTTGTGAAGTCAAGTTCGAAATCTAGAATTTTAGCGTTGGTCCAATCCATGGAATGTTCGTTGTCAAAAACATGCTTAGGTAGTGCTGACTTATCGAATCGTAGATGCCGAATGTCTGCTAAGTGTTCTTTTTTGCGGATGGAAAAACTGCGTTTTGTTTCGCCAATGTACGAGAAGTCGCAAATTCCCTGCCATGACTGCGACTTCTCGTACATTGGCGAAACAAAACGCAGTTTTTCCATCCGCAAAAAAGAACACTTAGCAGACATTCGGCATCTACGATTCGATAAGTCAGCACTACCTAAGCATGTTTTTGACAACGAACATTCCATGGATTGGACCAACGCTAAAATTCTAGATTTCGAACTTGACTTCACAAAACGCCGTTTTATCGAGTCGTATTTCATTAACCAAATTCCCAACACTATGAATGATAAGCAAAATGACAAGTTCCCTAGCATTTATTCGGCAACTCTACTTCAAACCACATGACGTAATATTATTGTTTTTTCACGCTCCGCCAATCTGTCAGTTTTTCGCCTCCAATTTGTTATAATTTTTGCGTTAACGTATGATTCACTTGTGACGTAATTTTTCGCATCTATCCTATGCTTGTTTTTCAACTTTGCATTCTAGCCCTGACGAAGATAGGTAGTACATGCCTTGAGCATAGCCTATCGAAACGTTGGCAAAAAAGTTTTCTGCCCCACCAGTTGAACTAATAAACTTCATTTAATTTATATTCCTGGTGACAACAATTGAGATGTAGGGGAAGTTTTTTCAATAACGTCAATTTTTTGGTAGTAAGCTTGAATGAGATGCTTTTTTGCAAGAACTCTGGATACAAGAAGCAAGTTTTGTGTTTTTAATTTGAAAGGTCAATAAAAAGTCAATTTTTCACCGTTAGGTCAATTTTTTTATAGGTCAACAAAGTCAATTTTGTATGGTTATCATCATCACCACCATTATTTAAAATTTCCCTTTAGTATCGGTGCGAAAAAGTGACATTTTAAAAAATTATTTACACGTTCTTTACTTTGTTTTGCAATGTCAACTACTTGTTACACGGTAATAATGCAGATTACCATATCTGTCGCAATCAAAGGATTGTGATGCAATAGCTAAAATTGGATTAAAAAACATGCGAGTGTGCTGCAATTTAATAGTTGGTTGTGACTCGTGCGTCTTGTGGCTAGTTTAGCAGGAACAATATTGTTTAAGTTTTTTGCGAAAAATGATTGCAGTGTAGCACAGACAGGCATCTAGGTTGTTAGTTCAGAAACAAAGAGGCATCTGCATTGTTAGTTTGGACTAACATTTTATTATTTAGTCTGCTATATAGTAAATAAAAACAAAAAAGTGAACTATAGTTTATTTAAGCTAGTGCAGTCTGCAAGCTAACTAAGGCTATACGTTTGCATAAGGTCTTACTAACAAAAACTTCGAGGGTAATTAAATGCTGGGACTGCCAATTTTTGTTAACTTTGGCTTTCAAAGCGCAAAATGCAGGAGGCACCTTTATTCCAAATCGATGTAGTTTAATTATCAAACGGAACTAAATAAACAAAGCATTTTTTAGTCTTTGATTTTTTAGGAAGAGAAAAACAGCTCCTTTTCAAGTTTTTGTGCTAATGTAGCCAAACAGACGATAGTTTACTGTGAATTCAACTGTCAAACCGGTGAAGTAACACATTAAAAAAATTTGTGGTGCCAGTACTTCAAGAAGTGCTCGATAACATGTTAGAGCCGATTTAAAATTGAAACACGTAGATGCCCCTGATGATCGCTGAAACAAACTGTTCTTCAAGTATTTTATTAAAATTTTTTTACCTAGGTATTTCGATTTCAATTAATAAAGTATTCAAATTTGTCTCTAGATAGTGATTTAGATTCTTAAATAATGCCGAAAGTTAAAACTTCCTATGCGCATAAAATTCAATCTATAGTTAAAAAAGTCCCTGACGAATTAATGCAAAGTGTTAACAATAAATTATATTGCAATTTGTGTAACTGTGCGGTATCTCGCAACGAACGCTTTCTTGTTGATTTTCATCAAAATATGACGAAACATCAAAAAGCGTTAGGCAGCAGATCTGAAGATCTTATCCCCCAGACTTTGCAAATGTTTTTAAGCAGCAGTGACAACGATTTTGTTGAAAAGGTAACCAAGGCATTTTTGTCTGCTGATATTCCTTTGTACAAGCTTAACAATACGCATATCAAAAACCTCTCGTGACATTGGTCACAGATTGCCATCCGAAACTACTTGTAGACGAACAGCACTGCAATTAAGTAAGGATGAATTAAAGCAAATACGAAATGCTGTTCATGACAAACAAATTTTTCTTATTGTTGATGAGAGCACTGTTTTCTTACTGTTGATGAGAGCACTCTAAACCGAAAAGCGAAAAGTTTTTTTTTTTGAGAACCTCATTATTCAACATGCTTTGGTCATTCATTAGGCTTGCTTTTTAGCAAGACCCCATCTAGTTTTTATTTCTTAGCAACCCTTGCACCACGTTTTATTACTTATAGTACACCCGGTCTCATTATTTGAAAAATTGAAAATTTAGAGTGTATGAACTAGCAAAAATTTTACTGTTTAACAGAACCGGCAAGTTCGTCATCAGGTACTACATTTGGTGATGGAGCACAATTCGGTGGATCCCGGGACACCTATGGAGCACCTGTTGATCAAAGTCGATATAAAACGGAATATGCTGCACATGCGCAAGCTGGTGGAAATCTCATTTTGAACATTGGAGCTGGTTTGCTTTGCATTAATTATAAATTTAGTTTATCATCAAAAATTTAGGTTATCATTCGTGTTTTGGCCTACTAATAACTAGCAAAACACAAATCTACATTTTTGTTGCTGTAACGCCAAAGATTTTAATTTACACGTTTGATTGTCTATGGCTTTTAGTAGTTTATCATTGTACAGAAAAATCTCTTTGAAACTTCGGAAAAAATGTTCGAATGTGATTAATTTTCAAAAATTTTTATTTGATACTTATTGCTTATGCAAGCTTGCTTTAACGGAGTAAACGGGAAACATGCATGATTTAACAACATTTTAAGTGACTTACATGACACTACAAACAGACTAATACGTAGTTGCTATAATTATTAGGATCAAAGAGGATGTATTGTGACAAATTTTCAAATGTAATTTTACGTGACTATAATGAATAATTCAAGCCCTAAAACAAAAAGCGGAAACCTAAATTTTGCATATTTTTTAAACTATGTGTTTTTGATTGTAATGCATTTTTCCTACTTTTTGCTTTTTTCCAATGATTAATAACTATCTTGTTTAAACGCTTTTTCTCAACATTTTTTTTTTCTAAACGGCTAAATTGAGAAACTGCCGTTTTTGTAGAGCTATTGCGTAATTTACCATAAAGAAAATAAAAGTGATATAGTACCGGTCGTGCATAATACAGGGTTGCCAGTTGCCACATCCTGGAAAAGTCCTGGATTTTTTTTTCTGTCCTGGAAAGTCCTTGAAAGTCCTTGAATTTTGTTTATAAGTCCTGGAAAAAGTTTGGAAAGTTTTCCCGTGATTTACCCGGACAGAATGTGAAGTTTTTGTTGTTGTTGTGATAACTGGTACCTTGTAATTGCACAAAGGTATTGTTGAAATAATTTGCATTATGAAGGTCTGTAGTATTGTTGAAATAAATTGCATTGTGAAATAAACGGGTAAATTTAAAAGTTTATTTTGTTAAAAGACAGAGCTTATTTTTATGCTGGCGCACACATAAAAAAGTCGCTATCCTAGCCATAACCCAACCCTAAATCTAACCCTAACTGTATCGCAAGCTCCAATCCTAACATTAATCTTAAACCTGTATAACCCTAATGTAGGGCTACCATACATTTTCTTTTAAGAGGATTTGTCGTCTATTCTGTAGGACACCAAAAAAGTAGCCAAATGTTTTCTGTTTTTAATGCTCAGCACTAAAAGGCGGGATTCAAAGACCAAACCGACCAAAAACGATATACTTCCATCCACACTCGCGTTCAGCTCCCGCCGACCTTAATACAACCCTACTGACTGCAGATCTTTTTTTTTGAGATCACCATTTTCATAGGGAAGAATTGGTGCAAAAACAAGTGGTCTCCAAAGAAAAAAACGGTCTTCAGTTTTTGAATTTTCTCTTGGAAAATTGTGTTCTCCAAAATAAAAAAGTCTTTAGTCAGTCCAGTCGGCCGGTATATACCTTCAGCGTGTTTGGTCGTTTGGGCTTCGATTTTCGAAACTGTCCTCTTTTTGGTCTATGAAAATATGGCACCCCTACCCAAACAATAATTTAAAAAATAGAAGAGAGTAAATGAGTGCCTATTCTTCTGCTCTTTGCTCTCTTATTTTCTTTAAGCAGTTCTTGCTTATTCGCCAGTGTATAAATAAGCACTTTCTTGTTGAAATGCCAAAATTTGCACTTTGCGGTGCAGTATGTATAAATTATTAAATATTATTAGGAAGAGTGAATTTATGAACAGTAATTTATTGCAATGCGATTCTCTAGCAGCAGAAGTGTAGTGGGTTGTACGCCCTCCATTGGCCTGTTGGCTAAACACAATAAAAAATGTAACATTTTTCACCCTGCGAGTATACTTATGAGGCAGTTTTTTGCAGTAATATGGACTCCAAAGTACGGTAATTTAAAGCCACTTTTGAAACAGCATTTAGGGGGGGGGGGCTAATGATGGTCAAAAATAAAATCAGCAACAACTGACAAAAATGGCTAAAAATAAACAATCAATTTGATCGCATAATGCAAAATACTTAAATTAGGCTTTCTAAAAAAATTGTAAAGTGTCTATTTAGTATTTCATTCAGTTAATTATCAGTCATGTTTTTCAAATCTTGTTTCATTAGCCCCTTCTCCTAAATTTTCTAGCGTTATAAAATACAGACGACTTAAATTAATACTTGAGAGTTTTTTCAAAGGAAGCGCCCATTTGCACTTTAGGGTGCTTTGCTTATAGAGAAAAAGAGAGCAAGAGTGGTGGTCATTTATGCTTTTTCAAAAATTGTTATAGTTAGGGTGGGTGCCCATTTACGCTTTTTTAAAAAATTATTATGGTTAGGGTTTGGGTTAGAATTAACATTAAGGTTATAGGTAGGATTACAGTTAGATATGTTATGTTTAGGATTGGGGTTAGGGCTAGGAGAGCGATTTTATATTTGCGCGCTGGTGCAAATAAGCTCAGCTTTTTTCAAATGAAGGGATTTTATGGTTTACCTGCTTGAAATAAAGCTAGGACAGAAGTTTTACCATTACCATCACCCACATACTTTAGCCCATTTATAAAACCAGTTCAACCATGCTTTTGCAGTGCTAATTTCTGCGCTTCATTTAAAATGCATTAATTTTTACCAAACTGGGCCTAAGATTAAGTTATTATTGCAAAAATTATGTACGGTAGTCTTTTGTGCTGGGGGCTTTGACTTCGGGGCTCAGACTCCCAATGGCCTCCGGCAGCTGGCAACTTCGTTCCCATACCCCAAGCCAAGCCCTCCCATTGCAGATTTCTGGCTATAAACCTGGCTAGTAGTCATTACTAGAAATCCAAATGCGTGGCATTAAAATTTTCTTTAATGACGAGTAAAAAAAGTGGGTGCATAAAAGAGTAATAGTGAAAATTAAATTTTAAGTCCTGTAAAAAAATCTTGCACAGTCCTGGAAAAGTCCTGGAAAATCATCTAAAAAAGTCCTGGAAAGTCCTGGAAAGTCCTGGAATTTGATTTTGCAGTTTCTGTGGCAATCCTGATAATAGCTGTAGAAACTCGTTTTCTAACCATTAAAATGCATCTTGTTGCAATTGTTACAGGTGATAAAGTTACGTCAGAGCAAACTACAAAGGACTGTAAGTTTGTAATTGAATTTTCTTTTTACGTAGTTGGGCTGATTTTCTCTAATTCCTTTCTTGTCTTTAGCAAATCATTACCCTATTGACTCTTTCATTTTCATGGACATTATTTTGTGATGCAAATATTTTTGTTCATGCGCCCATCATGCCCGTGTGAACTTTTGGATCAAGCCGATTCGAAACTTATGTCTGTCTACAGAAATCGTTTCTATCAGCATGACAGAAGTACTTCGACTTGAAGCGACTGCATTACGCTGCAGAACAAGCTAGCAATTATAAAATAAAACAAATTATAAAGATCAAGCTTATACATATTCTTTCATACGCGACACTCTGCGTCGTTAGTTAATTGCCTTGCTTGCATTCTTAAGCAAAAGTTTTTTTTTCAAGATGACAGGATGTTAACTTTGTCAATTGGTTAGGAAAATTTCTTAAAATAAAGTCAAAAAATAAATGAAACACCCGATGAGTTGCACCACCTGACAGACATGTAGTGTAGCTCATCTGATGGTCCATTTGTTTTTTGATTTCTTAAGCAAAATAGTACCTTTCAAAATTATCATCTCATAGAACTAAGCTGTTAAAGTATCAAAAATACTAGGATATCAAGCCAAACCAAAGTATTATTTCTGTTTCCACTTGAAGTCAAGTAATTCTGACTAAACCCGATTTTGAATATTTTTTGAAACTATTTGAACTGGAAAATGTCTCAATTTTAAATATTGTTATAAAGTTGTTACTTCAAATTTTTTCATTTTGTTTGCTTTTTAGGTGAAGAATTGAAGCAACAGCTGCTCGTTAAAGCAAAACAAGATTGCGTAATCGATTGGTTAAACTGTCTTGAGGATCGTAAAAAAGAGATCAAGACAGTCCCAGTTCAGCTGACTCAACTGCGTCAACCTCCTCTGCTGGAAGACTTAGATACTATGTACGACTGTCGTCTGAGAAAAGAGTTTGTGCGGAGGAGCTACGCCAAACCTGTCGGAGATGTTGCTGCAGAAAATTTTTTCGTTGACGCCATGAACTATGCCAATGAAACATTATCAGGAAAAGCTATGGAAGCTCAGCAAAACATTGTCGCTGTGATTGGGCATCCAGGGGTTGGAAAAACAACTTTGACAAAAAACATTCTTCGTCAAATGTTAGAAAATGGCTTATATGATAATCCCGATTTTGTGTTTTATTTAATATTTCGTGATATTGATTACTCCACTAAAACTGATTTGCTCTCTTTTCTCACTGCTAATTCTTTAGAAGTTGATTGGAAAAGCAATCAATCCCGACGAAATGCTGTTTTATGTAGACTCAAAAACGAAAAGGTTGTCATAATTCTTGACGGTCTTGATGAAGCTGTGCTGACTGAATTCAATGCCAAGATTAGTCTTGAGAGTCTTGCTGAACCGGAAACTTTCATAAAAAGCATTTTGCGCGGACAAATCTTTTCTAAAGCTAAAAAACTTGTTACGTCACGTCCAAGGCAGCTGTATGAGCTCTCGCGGGACTTGATCCCGAAATTTGTTGTCAACATTTCCGGCATTGATGAAGATGCACAACGTTTGCTTTGCCAGTACGTTTGCGGAGACAAAAGCAACGAAGTTTTTGAGATGATTGAAAATCAACCAGACATTGTTAGCTATTGCTTTGTCCCAGCCATTTGCACTTTGGTGATGCACTGTACAAACCATCTTCTATTCAACAAACCAGCTAATTCTCCAAAGACTATAACTAGCATCTTTATGTACGTTCTTGCTTTGTTCGCTGAATCAAAACTTTTATCTAAACTTGACTTGCTTCGTTTGCAAAAATATGCAAAGCTAGCCTGGCAGCTATTCAGAAACAACAAATACTATTTTTCTCAAGCAGATCTAGACAAAGCTGGTATTGAACCAAACGAAGTAAATGCGTTTTTAGTGACCACATTGGCGAGAGGAATGCTTGCTCTGGCAAAAGGCGACCCTGCCAAACGCATGTACTTTACTCACTTGTTATGGCAAGAGTTATTAGTTGCAATCCATCTTTTGTTTTTTATTTCATTAAAAGAGTTCGAAGATTTGTTGCTTGGAAAAGATATGGATATTGACTTTATGGAAAGCAGAATGGAAATGGTGGCCAAGTTCCTCTTCGGAATCTGCAATCAATCTTGTGTTAAGATTATGGAAGAGAAGTTTGAACTTTCCATTTCACCTGAACGTAGTCGAATTTTAAAACAATGGGCTCTGAATCAATTGCAACTACTTTTGTATGGAGAAAAATGGAACTTTCAACTTTTTCTGCCTTTATTGAGTTGGGCGTATGAAATGAATGATTCTATGTTCAGTCGCGATGTAGCGAAGGCTTTACCCTCAAATATTTCCATTGAAGGAGAAATTCACCCTATGGACATAACAGTTTTTGACAATCTTCTTGTTGCTCGTAATACTTTGCTTAGAGACCAAGCACCCTTTACCATTATTTTTGACAAAGGAAAATTTGTGGTGTTTGTTGGAAACAGTTTAAAAAGCTTTTTCAAAAAAATTGAAATTTCAAAAGCTGTTGATAAGGTAACCTTAAGTTGTCTATTTTAGTATTAAGTTATGGCAACCTAGAACTTCTCCCCACAATACATGTCAGCGAACGTCAACTGATCGCGAACAAGCTGTCAAGAACCAACTGGCCGCCAGCATTTAGAGTTAAATAAAGTTCATTGCCTATCGATTGTTTTGCGGTCAGTTGTCATGTACCTTCTTTCCACCAGGTGTCATTTTGATGCTGATGATCTGAGGTAAATTCAGCTTGAGTTGTAATGCTGCTTTTTTATAGTTTCAAGTTTAAGTTTATTAAAGATTTAAACACTAAAAACAATAAACAGATTGTTACACAAGAAAAAAAAGCAATTAGACTAGCAATGAAAAAAATGGCCAAAGGTCCAAAAGACATCTAATCAAGCGTCACCTAGACTAGCAACTTGAACTTAAGTTTAAGGTGCCCTAAACTTAAAGTTATAGCTGCCATATGTGCAGCTATAATCATGGCAGCTATAATCAAATCACACAATTTTGACGAGGCATACCCACCGAAAACCGTGAAAACCAAACCGGCATAAAATTGCAACTGTCGAAACAAATCTAACTGCCCGCTAAATGGAAATTGCCTGAAAAGCTGCCTAGTTTACAAGGCCACTATCTCGTCTGGAAACAAAAGGGACGACTATTACGGCTCGTGTTCAACTGCTTTCAAAAAACGCTTCAGCAACCACAGCTCTTCGTTTCGAAACCAACGCTTAGAGAAAAGTACCGAACCACCAAAACAAGCTTGAGAGCACAAACAAAGGCCACGAACACCAAATACAACGAAGCATCATGAAAAAAGCTGCTTCATACCGCTGTGGTGCAAAAATATGCAGCCTTTGTGTGGCAGAAAAGCTGCAAATCTTCAAAGGGAAGCCAGAACACTGCTTAACAAACGCTCTGCGTTAATTTCAAAATGCAGGCCCAAAAACAAATGTTTGCTAAAAAATGCTGAGTTAGCTTTATGCGCTTGCGAAACTTCCCTTTTTCGGTTAAATTATAAACCCACTGGCAGTGCTACTTTAAGTTTTTGCATGAGTCGTTTTAGTGCTTCAACCCCCTACCTTTCAAATTTAATCTAATGGAAGTTACCCAATTGTGAGTCACTCAAATTTGAAGCGTAACCGACAACAAACCCATCATGAGTATTAATATTTAAACACAACGTTGTCCACCTTTTAACTCGCAAATCCTATAACAACTGTTCTGCAGCTTAGTTTTTTGAGTTAAAAGGCAGGCAAAGTTGTGTTTACATGATAATACTCATGATAGGTTTGCCGTCGGTTACGCTTCAAATTTGAGTGACTCATAATTGGGTAACTTCCATTAGATTGAATTTGAAACCCTTCCGCTTCCAGCTCCACTTGAAGTTTTATGCTACAGAGTTCGGTTCTGCTTCCTCACCTTTGGAATTTTTTGCTTCTGCTTCCAGCTTCGGATAGAATTAGTCGCTTCCGAGTTCGCTTCCGCTTCCAGTCTCTTTCATCAAAGTGCTTCCGCTTCCACAAAAATTTAAACGCTTCCAGCTTTCGCTTCCACATCCTTTTTTGTAACAGCTGCAGCTGGCTAAGTACAAGATTTCATAAACTATACGTGACACTGCTAGGTTTACTTGGCAGTGCCACTTGCCAGCACGTGCAGAAGCTACAGCAAACCGAGAAGGAGCCTAACATAAACACATGGTGGCCACTGCTGGCCACTGTAAAACCTCGAACTCTGATGCCATGGCAGTATTGGTAGTATATCACATATATCACACCATGATCTCTCGCAAAGACTTTGTGCTCATGGCTCTTTATTAATTACGATAATTTAATGCAGCACAAACGGTAGAAACTACGGCAGTGACTAAAGTGGAAATTTTGCACACATTGTTATGTACCTAAAAATAATATTATTATAGTTACATTTTACCCCAAACATTGCATCCAGTTTGAAAATTCCGTAGCGTCTGATTTTGAAAAAATTGCTTCCACTTCCATCACCTTTTTAAGACTTTTGCTTCCCTTTCCAACCTCTTTCATCAAAGCGCTTCTACTTCCACATCAAATTAATCGCTTCCGCTTCCAACTTCCGCTTCCTCATCCCTTATTTGAAAGGTAGGGGGTTAAAGCACTAGGCAAACCCATACACAACGTTGTCCGCCTTTTAACTCAACAATCCTGTAACAGCTGTTTTGTAGCTTAGTTGACAAATGTTTCGAGGCCAAGAAAATGCATTGTTTTGTTAATAACTGCTAACAAATCTATGTTTCAAATGTAATTGATCAATTTGTTTTTATATATGTTGTTTCGAAGGTCTCTTCTGATGATCCCGTTAAGGGTAAAACAGACTGTTAAGGGTTTCTAAATTTGACTGTGAATTAGTTTATGAGTAAAATTATAAAAAAAAAATGAGCAAAATTATTAAAATAATAAGTTTAAGGTTCTGCAGTGATCTAATACCGAGTGTTTATGCCTTCGAAGTTTTCGTCTCACACCTGTCAAAAAAAAATAGTTAAAGTGGAGAGCACAAAAAAAGAAAGGTTATGTATAGGAAAAACGCCGAGTCATGCACGGTTGGCTGAAAAGAAAGACAGAAAGACAAACCAATGAAACTTATCATTTGTATACAATGTTTAAACTATAGACACGACTTGTTTTAAATTTTGTTTTGTCGGCAGAAAGAGGAGTTAGAAGTTTCAAAATAAAATTGGCTTTAAGAGCAGGTATACGTGGAAGGGAGAGCGGCCTTGGCAAGAATAGAGAATCTACTTTCATTGCAATATTGAACACTGGCAGTATTTTGTAAAAGGTAATGGCCAATGGTACAATCAAAAGCAAGAGGCTGGGAACTAGACATGGTGGAAGATTTGCTGTGACTGGCAGGAAGCATGCGTTTTGGGGAAGAAGAAAATAACGGATTGATTTGGGAACGTGTAGTTTTATTCTGTTCTGCTGTCTTTAAGAGATATGGCTTACAATATGATTGTTACAGAGGCATGGAAATTGATAAATTACGTTGCTCTTTGGTAAAGCAGGCAGTACTTCACAAAAAACAAAGTGATTTATAAAAATCGTTGTAAAGCACATAAGCTCCACACCATGATGAAAACGGTGTATTCAAACATAAAGTGAATAGTGCTCAATATTGTCGGCAGCTTGTTTGAAAGTCGAAACTACAGTAGCTTCCGCCAAGTAGTAGACGGCCAATCTCCTTCCGTCTTTTCCACAGTAGAAAGACGTTTAGTTTCACGTAATATTAAAGTTATGCTATGTTGCACACATAGCAGGCCCACTAAAAATGTTTCCGAAAAACTAAACTTAAAGAAACCATGTGAGTATAATCTTCGGTTACCTGCTGACTGAAAAAAAAAAGGTACTTCGAACAGAAAGCGACTTTGGACGAATGCACAGTGCAGACCTATAGCAAAAGCAGTAACTACTGTCAAGTACGCTATTTTGTTACTCTCCTCACAACATCATTCTCAGTGGTATAACTTGGGCTGTTATTAACAGATAGCAAGTTTGGATCTAAATTTTATCAAACCTGGTGACTCTGGATTGGTTGCCATAGCATCGTGCTTAAGCAAGGTAGAGGAACTAAGTTTCGACGAAACACTGTACAAACCCCCACCAAAACATGAAATCACAACGATTGGCATTAGAGCAGTTTGTGAAGGTATTGGGAAATGTGAGAGATCAGTAAGTATTATGAAATAAAGCCTTGATCTTTTTTGTTTCCCGTTTTTGTATGGTAGTAAGTTGCTGCGTGGCAGCAATAGATTATTTTGAAAGCCTTTCCCCAGGCTACACCATAAATGGCCATAAACAAAGCTGATCCCATCAAACTTAACACGATGCCAATGCTGATTATTAGAGAAACATGCTACCAAAGATATTAAAATACCAAAACTTCTGGACACTAATTGCTGATTTTAAAATTTGCGAAATTATATAAGAAGTATAACTATGCGCACAACCAGTAGCGTAGGCAGAAAATTTGAAAGGGGAGGGACTTGGGACGAAAGTTATAACACAAGCCGGGGGTCTGGGGGCGTTTGTCAGATGCGTTGTCGAATAAAAAGTCTTTACGTACTGCCCCGAGCAAGTTATCCAAGCGAATAAAACATAAAAGCTCTTCACCAGCTCGACTATTTCCGATTTCTGAACGTTTTATTTATTTTTATTTTTTTGTTCTTTCATTTTTTCCTACTATGCTTCTCATGTACTTCAGCATCTTGCCTTCATATCCATTATTATTATTATTTTGTTAATATTTTTCTCTCCTTTTTTAAAAATATTTTCATTTTTCAAAACTTGTTTTCAACTTTTTGAAAATTACTCGGCGTTATCAGAAAGCACCTTGACTGGATAACTTTAAGATTTTTCGGTATTTCCTGGCGTAGTGGTAATATTGTGTTGTTGCGAATTGCTTTGTCTGTACCTGAAGCGTTTTATTTACCATTGAGCAAATAGATTCAAGTATGCATGCATGCATGTATACAGAACTACAAAAAGCACAGACACGTTAAGAGCCCCTTGATTCTGTCAAAAACATAAAAGCCTCCAATAAGTAGGAAGCTCCAGTAAATTTAAAAGTTTTGTAGTAAACAGAATCCTAAATGATGGCAAATATGTCATTAATTGACAAACTGGTTCAGTTTTAACGAGTAGCATTTATCGCAGATAGAGATGCATCATTTTACGCTGAAAATGCCATAAATGATCTTAAAACTTTTGCGAGTTTTTAATACAACGAAGTCTAGCAAATACGTCTCAATGTCCTCCTATTTTACAATAAGTCCAGTCAAAGGATGTTTTTCTTATAAATTTAAATATAATTCTGCAGGTGAAGCGTATGCACACAACATTCTTGGAACTTGATGACGACAAATTAATTGCATTAGAGCCTTGTCTAGCTAATATCGAAGAACTTGTGCTTAGAACGCCTCTAAATTCAAGAAAAAAAAATTGGACAAATGGCCTTAGAGCATTATGTGAAGGAATTCGGAAGCGCTCAAAGCTAGTAAGTTCGTTTGTTCCCGGCACTCTAGGTCTGTCCGACCACTCTAATGCAGAGAACTTTTGTGGTTCTGTTTGCAAGTCTTTTGTCAGGGTGGGCCACCACAAGGAATAAACTGCTTGGCCTAAATGAGAAATAGGTGTAAAGTGTCTTTCCCAAGAACATAAAGCGCATTGCCAGCTCGGGAATCGAACCATCATTCAGCAACCTCTCGATTAGTAAATGTATTGGTAAAATGATCAATGCTTTTGCATAAGCATTCGCATACAATAAATCAACATAAAGAAATAAATTCGGATGTACAGTAGAAGTAAGTCTTCCAAAGCAGCAGTGAAATATACTGTAATAGTACGGGAATGTAGTAAAAGAGTTGATTTACCTAGTTCAAAATGATTTGTTTGATTTTTCGAAACGGCATTTTTCAACCATTATTTTTTTGGAAAGGTTGTTTGCAAGTGAATGAATTAAACGCTATATGTTATGAAAGTAGCGTTTATACGATATCTGCAGAGAAGCAAAGGCCCGGCCATGCCTTTCAGGGTGAGCTGGAACCTATCAAGCGGAAAAACTAATGCCTTAAATTTACTTAAAGGCTTATAGATCCCCATTTATTAACAACTCTTGTAGCATCTCTGTGATCACAAAATTTGGATTGGAATATCTGTTCGTGCGTTTTTCATTTTGTAATTTTGTAGATGGAGTATATGCTATTAGAAATTGAACTTTCGGACGATGAATTGAGTTTGATAGGGTTGTGTGCCTGTAAAGTCAAAGCACTAAACATTGGAATTCATCATGGATTTCCTGCAAGTACTACAGCAATCAACATCCGAGGATTTTGTGAAGGATTTCGGATGTTTGACCAACCAGTAAGTAACTGCAAATTAATTACTGCCGTAACGAGCGCAGTGAACATAACTCCAGACGTGAAGCAAAACAAAAACTTTAATTAGTTTTTGGCGTTTTACTGGCTTTGTCTCTATTTAGGCGGCGATAATTTGCCTTGAACAAAATACGATATAACAAGCAGCTTGTGATAATATGCAATTTTACTCGTTTTTTTTTTTTATTGAATTTGAAGGTGTTGCTGTCTCAACAATCAAATCATACCTTAGGAAAACCTCGTGATAATTATAGTACTACATTGTTGTTTCCTAGCAAATATAGGAACATTCACCAACCTTAACAATAAACAACTAAAAGTTTCATTTATATAAACACATTTTTATGTCCATAGGTGCCATTTTAATTTGCTCCTTTGTCTAGCTGAATAAAAGCTCATAATGTAGTGTAACGCGATTGTCTGACAGGCTGTTAGTAGTGTTTCAAAACGACATTGTCACATGCATGATAGTTAAAGCGGTTATGAACCTATAAGTTAAAAGAAACATTTCATGCATTTGGATAGAATTTTTTAGGCTTTGCTCGACGCAGACCTTTCGAAGAATAATTGTGTGACCAAAATAAAAACACACAGCAAATTTTATTAATTGTTTTGATGAAAACTGGTCCAAATAAAATATACTAATAATTGATTGAATTCTAAACTGCAGTTACAAATCTTATCCAGCAACTACAAACAATTAAGAAAAGCAAAAAAGCGCGTAAATTTGTTTGTCATGGTAAATGTGACCTCAACACAAAGTCTCCGTTTTGAAGAGTATTTTGGCTAGAAACCTTGCCGCCTAAAGATTCCGACGAAAAAAGATACCATTCTGCCTTTGTTGACCAACTCCACGCATGATTTTTATTTTTGTTTCAAGTTGCCATCGAAAGTACTAAAAAGAAAACTATACCAAAGTCTTTCTCGCAAAACCCGTTTTGTTGTTAGTTGTAACTTCCAAAGGTGGAGTCGAGGACACAAGGCTCGAGGCCAAGGCCAAGAATACAAAAAAAATTTCGAGGCCAAGGCCAAGAAGCAAGGACACAGACGCAAGTGTTCTACAAAAAAAAAAGGTCTCAAAATTTTTTTTCAGGCGATCTCAAAAAAAAGATCTTCAAAATTTTTTTTCAGGCAAAAAAGGTCTTCAAAAATTTTTTTTCAGGCAATCTCTACTTGAGGAAACCAAAAAAAGGTCTTTGCAGATTTTCCGCAAGGTTTCTAGCGTTTTCCAACGAAATTTCAATGGTTCAAAAATAGTATTGTCCTCGAGCCGAGGACAGGGCAATTTTCGAGGACTTGAGGCTTTAAGGCCAAGGACTTCAAAATGTGTCCTCGAGGACTCCACCTCTGGTAACTTCATTATTGAAATGAAATCTTTTAGTACACTCGCCAAAGCGTTTGACTGATCAATGGTCGAGTGGATACAATTGCAGTGCTACTGCAATTGTATCCTCGGTTTCGATTTCCGGTCTGGTGAAACCAACGACTATAAAAAATTGGTATTCATAGCTTCCGTGCTTTACGTTCAGCAATTAAAGGGACAGTGCGTACTTGCGTAGCCTCCATCTTGTGTGATGGACAAGTGGGCTGGTGGCAGCTTGGCTCGAAGACTGAAAGGTCCCTTCGCTGTTGCCTGAAAGGGCAAGTTGGTAAATAAAATGTACTTACAACCAGGCTTGGAAATATTATAATTGTGATTGACAAAATTGTAATTAATTACATGATTTTGCTGTAATTGTAATTGAAAATTTTTCTGCCTATTTTCAATTACAATTACTCTATTATTCACTAAGATAGATGATAACAAAATGTATTTGAATAATACCAATTTTGCTCCGGTTGCAAATCGATATCGATATTTTCTACCGGTTGCAATCACATCTGACGTTACAAACCGAACATCAAAGTAGGTTAGGGATAATTAAAGTTAGTTGTAGAGATAGAGTCAATCATATTCATAACCTAAACTTAGCACCGACTCTAATCATAAGTAGCACTAACTCGAAGCCAAAAAATTGCCTAACATAGAATTGGCCTACGACGTCAGATGTGACTGTAACCGGTGGTAACTAACCATTGTAACCATAGGTGCAGCCAGGATTTTTGATTGGGGGTGGCCCAAACCACAAATTACATGCAATGACGTCATCAGAAATTTTCAAACGAAAATTTTTTTGGGCAAAGATATCGTAGAATAAAAGATCCAAAGCCTTGCTTGTTGTTGGCAAGTAACCAGGATTTTGCTAAAGGTAGAGGTAAACTAATACCTGAAAGATCGTACAATTGTCTAACTTGGGAGACGTGTTGAGTAAGCTAATGTAACTCAAACGTATCACAGACGAGGGTCTGGGGGCGGAGACCCAGCCGCCGGAGGCTTTAGGGGTCTTGGGGCGAAGCCCCCAACCGTTGGGCGATTTTTTGTAATTTTTTGAAATAAAAAGCTATTTTAATGCCATTGGATCACATTCCGTACGTGTTCAGAGCAATTTGAAAGAAATAAAGTTTTAACATTTGAAAGCAAATCGAAAAAATTAAATTGTTCAATCCTCACTTTTACTTGCAATTTAAGTCTTAAACACGTTAAAAATCTTGCAATTTGTTGTTGAATTTTGATTGTAAGAAATTTATTTGGCCCAGATAGGGGAAAGTAAGGAACATTACCTCCTGCAATATTTTAGTTGTAAATAATAATCCACTCAAAGATTTTTCTAAGAAATTTTTGTTTTGTCATGAAATTAACCAGTTATAGGAGTACATGTAAGGCCAGGGGGCCCACGACCCCTAAATTAAAGTTCAACATTTTGTTCAATAAGCATTTCACCTAGCTAATTTTCTTAAAAGTGTTTTGTACGTAAAAACTCGCAAGGTGGAGATGAATTGTTATTGAAAAATGGTACATTAGATGGTTACGTAAACTAACCATGTTATTGCCCGGGCCGGATTTACATTGTACGGGGCATTTGGTACTTTCAGTGTTTTTGCAACATCTTTCGGCCATATATAGATGAAGACCAAAAAAAGTCTTACCATCTGAGCGAGGGCCCTGGCATTGTGCCATATGGTAAATCCGGCCCTGGTTATTGCATTACGTTCATAAAAAGTAAATGAGGGCCTGAGGTAGCAACTTTCAGGACAAAACCCCTTATTAATTTCACCTGGGTTATACATTTCAATTCTTTGGCAAAATCGTATTGATGGGGCCCCGACCTCCTGGTCGTGAATATTATTGGCAATTACTGTTGTACGCGAAGATGCTAAAAGAAACTGAAAACGAAGAAACAAGACTTTTTTGTCACATTTTTATCATTGGTGGCATTTCAATTGGGGGGGACCCGGACCACCTGAGCCCCTGTGGAGGTTCCCATAGAGGGATAGGGCTCTCGGGGGTGGTATCCCCAAACTATGTCAAAATATTTCTCCGTCAAATATCTACTAATAAAAAAAACTACCGCCCTAGCTTAAGCCGCTCAAAAAATTGATTTATTTGGGCCCCATTCTGAGGGCATTTCTGGGGAGGAGCCCAAAAAAGTTTTGGGAGACAAAATTTTGTTTGAAGCTCAACTCCTTTACACAAAAATTAGATTTCGATGTTTTTGGGGAAGAAGAGCGTACAATATTTAGGAACAAAATAAAGGGAAAAAATCTCATTGCGCCCAAAAGTGGGTTGGTAGGGATAAAAAGTTATCTTAAGACATATAACCGTGTGAAATATTTTTTTTCTGTGCTTAAGCCGTTTTTGAATGAGATCGCTTTTTACGCCAAACTTTCCGAACGGTATGCGGCTCCTAAAATCGAAGTCATGTAACTTATTGCCGCGAAATTTGGTATGAACATACAACTTATTAATCTCAAACTACTGTGAAAATTTCATGTTGCTAGACCTAACCCACAAACCTTTCTCGAGTTATAAGCAAAAGTCTGAAACTTCGCACTCGTTAGTTTGAAAATGGCCGAGCAAAAACAAAGGAACAAGCGATGCGAGTGTCGGTCGTACCAATTACATGTTTGCGGGGACTATCTCCGCATCAGTGCCCCTGCGGGCACCAAAGCTCTTTTCAAAGAAATGTCTCAGTGATGGCTAGCCGTTAACAACACTGTGTTCGATTTGACCGATCGGAGATTTGAGACCATCAGACTTCTCGTTCCAGAGACGAACGCCTTGCCAACTTCTTTATTCGTTTGTAATTTACAGATGGAACACTTGCAGTTGTATGAAATTAAGTTTGATGAAGAAGGATTGATTGCGCTAGGATCGTGTGCAAACAGCATTCAGAAACTAACGTTAACTTCGTTTGTTCTTCACTCACCTATTATACCAAAAACTGGAATTCAAAAACTTTGTGAAGGAATTCGAAAACGCAAGCAGCCGGTAAGCAGTAACGAATTTAAGCCTGTAAGGTTTTATAGCTGCTTGCACAGTAGTATTTTTCTAACTTCTATATCGTTCAGTTTACCTACTGTATTATGTAAGCATTCTAGCATTAAGTACTGATGCTGTTATGGTTCCCAGTAAAAAACTACCATAACACTTGTACAGTACATTGGTTATAGTTTTTGCTTTGAGAAAGTACGGTATCTTCGGTGGATCTTGCACGACCATTACCGGACTCTGCCAAGTTAATTCTGAGATTCACAACGGACATTATTGTGTGGTATCTTCGGTGGATCTTGTACGACCATTACCGAACTCTGCCAAGTTAATTCTGAGATTCACAATGGACATTATTGCCTTGGCTTAATCTTTTTCTCATTTTATTCTCCGAATCAGAATGTTGCAAAATTAGTGATTTACCGTTTAAAGAACAAAAAGTTGCACCCCACTAATATTTTTTTATAATACGAGCGCCCAATCTGTTAAATCATTAACCAATTCGTGACAAAACCATCTTCAAAGTGTTTGCAACTCAAAAACGGCTGGATGTTAAAAGGTGAAGATTGGACATAATATGGGAGTAGATGAAACGCTGTAACGTAAGAAACGTCACATTCAGCGTCGATTAGCACTGCAGGCGGTTTGGCAATAATAGCGTAGCAAGACCCAAATCTTAGAGATGGAATGTTCTTTCAACACACAACGACTAAATAAGAGACTCTTTGATAACCAATCGAAATATAAATCGGTCTAAACAGAGCAAACACTCTAAATATCCCTTTTCTCTCCCCTAAGGGTGCGTTTAGACTGGACGCGAAGCAACGCGAAGCGACGCAAAGCAACCAAAATTTGACGTCATCGACAGCTCGCGAAAGGTTGCGACCGCTCGCAACCTTCGCGAGCAGTTGCGCAACAGCGTTTGCTTGCAGGCTGTAGTAAGATAACCAACTAATTCACTGATTTGATTTTTACGATCGCAGTTTGCTAGAAAATAATATAAATAGTTCATTTGTATGGTTTAGCGCCTATTTATCAGCCCAAAGAGTAGGCCTAGGTTGTTGGCAAAGTTAGATTCGCGATAGCCCTAGGCTAGCCAAGTTAATTTGGATCTAGACAGCTAAGGCTGTAAATCCTAGAGTGATTTTTCATAGCTGTGCTTGATCTCAAAGCTTCATTATAATGAATGCACCAAAGCAGTAGGCCTAGCCCCACGACATCTAGCTTTTAAACCAAAACTTTTTATTCTGTGCAGCATAGCAGAAGACCAGTCCAGTAGTTCTTTTGGCTGAGCAGCTTTTGCTTTTTTGTCTTAAAGTAAACTTAAACTAACATGATGTTTTTTTTTCAGAATATAAAATAACCCTCCAACAGGCTAGTTTTGAGTGTGTTGATAGTGTTTTTACCCATTGTTTGTTAGCTTGTTGTTTTAAAAGTAACTACAATTGAACAATTCCTTGAATACTGGAAAACTCGCAAAAGTTTTTTCACTGCCTTTTTGACCAAGCCAACTTGGTGAAAAGAACTGTATTTAGAATTGGTTTCAAGCTACACTGCTACATACAAGAGCTAGATAGATACAAAAAATCGAAAAATTCCTATGAACTTTTGGATTGGCCTAATTAGTAGTCACTTCTTTGAATAGCTACAAACATGGAATTTTTTCTTCTGAATGTCCTCTTAAAAGTCTTCTTGTTTCTGAAGGTTTGTGACCGTGATCAAGTTGAACTGGAAGCAATGGTTTTGGACTACCCAAGTTTTATAATTATGAATATTGTAGTCTGGTAGTGATTTTTCACTCCAGTCCTATGTGATGAAAATAGAAATGTCAAGTGTGTTAAATATTCATTTACTGTGTCTTTGTGCAATATCTGAATTTAGTTGTTTGTGAATTTCAAAACATTTTTACTGTCTCTTAAAATTTTTACTGCTTTACATGGTGAATAAAGTGACAAAGTAAACAATTTTAAGTCTGAAGTTCAATAATTGCAATTGCAGTCAGTGTATTTAGATGAACTAGAAAGCCAATGTATATCTAACCTGTAGAAAGTGAGTTCTGTTTTTTTGCTGAGATTACTATTATTGGTAGAGAAGTACCCGCCAAGCAAGTTCATTACTATTGTTCCATTCTCTAAACTAAACAAAAAACTTGATACAGCATTTATAATAAAAATAATTGGACTGGGGAAGGAAGCGTCAGTTACATTAAAATGTGAGAACTAACAACACTTTTATTCAGATGCTTGAGTAACAATTTTCAAATGAAAAAATCTAAATTTTTTTTTTATCAGGGGCATAACCAAAAACATGCTTAGAGGGGGCTTGACCTTACTGCTATAAATTTGTCTGTATCTTACAAAGGGTGGTTTAAAGCGAAGCCCTTTGAGGTAAACGCAACCGTCGCAACGTAGCCTACTGGTACCGCAAGAAAATGCAAACTAATAAAATGCTCTCAAAAGCATTTAACTTCGCACTAAACATCGATAAGCGCTCCGATAGCGAATAAAACACCAAACTTAGTTTTAGAGGCTGACTTTTCCTCAAAGCAACTGCTGATATCAGGTATCACTGTGCTAAATTCTTGTCCTTCGATGATAGTGTCAAATCATGCAAAAACTGCTATGTTTTTTTGCTTTCTCCAGCAAATCAACACAGCAATCCATTGCACAATAAGCAAAAAATCCACTACATAACTGATGACAAATCCAGCTTTCAGTGTCACTCATAGAGTTAACATTGGGAGTCTTCATAGACAGCACTAAATAACACATACAAACAACTGTTTAAGCTTACTACAGGTATCATAACATGCTTGCCTGAAAAAGAAAAATCACATCAAAAAAACAACATAGTTAATGATTTAAATGAACCTGTAGACTAGCCTATTGGCACTATTGGTTTACACTCTACAAGATACCGGTAGATCTACCACTACCATAATGAGACATGGATGGTGAAAGCGTTTAAGGATTTGTTAACTGAGTAAACACCTAAAGAGAACTTTTGACATCTGCTTTCAGCTTTTTGCGTTTCTGCATTAAAACCCAGAACTGTCATCGTCAAAACAGATTAGGGCAAGTTTTCAGTGGAAGGATCTAAACAAATCATTGATAGCTAGTAAATACGCCAAGTACTACTACGTTTTTGAAGAAATGACTTGTCTTTTCATTTCCAAATTCGATCTACTGTACTTCGTTTTTCACTTAAACTTTACAAATTTTTTCTCAAGATTGTTTTGTTACCTGAGCTATTACTCTAGACTCTTCTTCACGGTTATTGCGTAATACCATAATATAAACTCAATCTTCGTTTTACCGGTAATTCCAGCGCGCTATGACGAAACAGAACCTGTAATTACTATAATAGCGCTTCAATAATAAACTACATAAAGCTTTCTGCTCATTGAATACATTTTAAAAGTAAGTTGTTAAAATTAGCCTATGAAGCGACCAGTCGCGAAGATTAGCAACCACTCGCGAAGACTCGCGAAGGTTGGCAACCTTCGCGAGTGACGTAATCGACCACTCGCGAAGGTCGCCAACCTTCGCTTCGCGTTGCTTCGCGTCCAGTCTAAATGCACCTTAAGTAATAAAAATGACAACGCACACATAAGCCAAATATGCGGGTGCTAGGATAAATCCAAAAAAACTTTAACCCAAGAGCTATTTAAGTGAGTAAAGTTGCACGGTATAAAAACAGACACTTGCAGTGATATATCCTAACGAGAAAACACATTTGTGGCTTCCCAAAGCAATGAAAAGTAGAGCAAAAAAATCTCTTAAATGGATGACAATTTAACTAATGAGAGTACTAATTTGAGCAAATGAGCGGGGTAACGATTCCAAAGCAAAGCGTTTGGATTTAACTCATAATTTTTGTGCGTTAGAAATAGCCCTCCAAGCTTTGTCACGCATTTGCTTCCTAAGTTTTACAGTATATCAACTTAATAAAGTAATCTTATTATCTTATCCTTCAAATTAGGTTTGTTCTGAAGACTTGTGTTTCGTGCTGGCTGATTTTGTGACACGTAATAGTTTGCTGCGTATTGCTTCCAAGTGTTGCTTTGCCCAAAATCATAGCTAGCTTTTCTCTTTTGTACTATCTAAATTGGTTAAACCGGAATGAACCTTATGATGGTCAGCGTTTTTGGAAGATTATTGTTTTGCGTTAAATTTAGGGGTCTCTGAGTCACAAAGACGAAGCCAGGAATTTTGACTGGGGGGGCCCAAACCACAAAAATAAAAGTTTTCACAGTCCCATATAGGACTTTTGATTGGGGGGGACCGAAATGTAGTTGAAGTTCAATTAGGAATTGGGGGGCCCAACATACAAGTTACACAGTGAAGATCTAAACAAATACAGAAACAAAAATAAGGTCTTCACGGATCGAAGGGCCGATTTTGTCCCAGAAAGTAGGTGAGGACCAAAAAAGATCTTCGCGGTCTGATGACAATCCAACGGGAAAATCTAAAGCTTTAATGACCTTTTCCCTCTCAAATTTTTCGTTGTTGGCATTGCGATTGGGGGGGGAGGCCGCCCCCTCCCCTGGCTACGTCAAGTTGAGTCATTTATTTTTGCCGTCGTTTCTTTTTTTGTGTAAAAATCTATCATTTCGAAGCTAACATTTTTAGCTAAGATTGTGCCAGTAGATCCGAGTTATCGAACATTAGAAATTATTGTAGTTGTTGCTTGAGTTTCGATTGTAATTGTAGAATTTGACAGTACTGTTTGATTGACATATTTTTCGAAGATTGACTTTTGGTGATCTTTTTCTAAAATACTTTTTTTTACTTCTAAATTAATTAATGTTTTATATTACTTTATTTTTACGCTAACTTTGCTTTTGTTTATAAAATTCTATTTGAATAAGATTCTATTTAAATAAATTGAATAAGGTAATTAGTTTAGTTATAGATAGATAAAAGATAAGAATAGCTTGAATAGATGCATGATTGATTATAGCCAAGCGATAATAAAGCCAGAAGACTTTGGTAATTGTCGCTTTTGAATAAAAACCTTTAGAACAAGGTTCAATCAATAAACTGATTTTTAATACTTAATGTCCCAATGATTTGAAATCATTTCAAAATTTTATCGTTAATAATATAATAGCGTTTTCTACTGAACAAGACCGGATCGATAGAAGCGCATGCAGTATCTTATACTTTTGCAGATGAAAGGTTTGAAGTTTTCAGGCGACTTTCTTGATAACGATGGATTGCTTGCCATAGCGTCGTGTGTATGCAACATTGAAGACCTAAAAATTTGTGTTTGGTGTGGCGTGGAAACATTTTCGAAAGGAATTCCGCGTGATGGAATTCAAGCCCTTTGTAAAGGAGTCCTGAGTCGCAACAGACCAGTAAGTGCAGGGATTTCTGTGGAAGAATAATAGCAAATTATCGAACTATAACTTTTCAACATAAAAGCAAACGTTTATGGTTTCAAAAGATGAAACAATTTATTTCCTTAGAATTAATTTACAACTATATAGTAACTCCAAAACTTACCCGAGTCCAGAATTTTAGTTTGAATCCACATTAACTGGTTCTTAAAAAACTTTTTTTTAATTTTTTTTGGTCTGAGGTGTTTAAAGTGTTTCTCGGGGTGAAAATACAATACGCATAAAACATTTTTGAAAAATTTTGCTATTTAGGGGTAGCTCAACCTCCATACATTTTCCAAGTGGGGCCAAATAATTCCAACAGCCATAACTCGAAAACTACATGTTCTAGAGATTTGATTCAGATGTCAAAAGATGCAGAATATCTGATTTTCTATTCAATTTTACTACATTCATATTGACCTATCTGGTCTAGATTTTACGTAAAGTTAAAAAACACATTTTTAGCAAAATGCAATGCAATGTCGGTTTTACTAGTAAAGCTACAATTGAGCTTATTGTAATTACGCGCCATTGTGTTGCACCTGTGTGGTAAAGTGTATGGTTTAATTTGGTTGTCTTGTATTACGTTAAAACGCCTGCAACGCTTTTTTGTTATTTCGTAATCTTAATTGCATTTTCATCTCTGCGTTAAACGTAAACATTTGCTTGAAAAGTAGTTGCCACTGTGCAGTTGAACTGACTGTAGGTTTGCAGTATAGCTAGAACAGTATGGCCTGTGTATTAAGTTGCAATGTTTATTAACCGTAC
Source organism: Trididemnum nubilum (assembly GCA_963965965.1). Taxonomy (NCBI): domain Eukaryota; kingdom Metazoa; phylum Chordata; class Ascidiacea; order Aplousobranchia; family Didemnidae; genus Trididemnum; species Trididemnum nubilum. The sequence continues at coordinate 21,026,109 of OZ014479.1, read as the reverse complement.
TATGAGTTTTACAATATGTTTTGCTATTTTGCTTATTGTAGATGTAGTTATGTTATAGCTTGTTAAAGCCTATAAGTTTGTGAATTGTATATTAATAAATGTTATATTGATGATCGGCTTCATTACAATTTAACAAGCTATAATGAGAAAACTTATGAAACCTGAGAGACTAAGTGTGGATCCTAACAGTCAAGATGCTGCTAAGCAATGGAAGCACTGGGCGCGAACCTTTGACAATTATTTGGAGTCACTAGAGCAAGAGAGACGAGACGGGGATCCAGCTATTAACAAGTTGAGAATTCTGACAAACAGCGTTGATTATAAAGTATTCGATTACATCGAAGATTCGGAGTCTTATGACGCGGCTATCGCCACATTAAAAGCTCTGTACGTTAAAACTCCAAATACAGTGTTTGCCAGACACAGACTCGCAACGGCGAAACAACAGCCAGGTCAAACGCTTAGCGAATTTCTTCAAAAGTTACAATCTTTAAGTAAAGACTGCGAATTTCAAGCTGTCACGGCTGAGGTCCATCGCCAAGAGGCCGTCCGTGATGCCTTCATCAACGGCCTACTGTCCAGTGCAATTCGTCAAAGACTCTTGGAAAATCGAGAGTTAAACTTAGACACTGCGTTTACTCAAGCCAACTCTCTCGACTTAGCTCAGCAACATTCTCAAGCGTATGATACGTTGAAAGGTGCTCAAGTGATGGCAGTTCCTACGCACAATAGTGATGAAAACTCATCTTCATCTGATGAAAAAGACCATACCGCTTCCGTTTCGAAACCAAAGAAACCTTGCTATTTTTGCGGAAGTAAGTTACCACATTTACGAAGAAATTGTCCTGCTCGAAATGCTCTTTGTTTTAAATGCCAAAAAAGGGGCCATTTTTCCAAGTGCTGTAAAAGTCAACGCTCTCCTGCAGCAGCGTCCCCTTCATCTTCTCAGCAGATGTGTGCAATCAAGACTGCGCCGTCTTGTCTGTCATATTCGACCATAAAATCATTTGTTCAAGGACACGAACTGTCTACTATAATTGATTCTGGTAGCTCCATGAGCTTTATTAACGATGTTACAGCAAAGACTATAAACTTACCCATTGAATCTTGTCGAGACGAGATATCGTTAGCATCTCCCAGCACACGAGGTCAGATTGTGGGACATTGTGTAGTTGATTTGACAATTCAAGGCAAGAAATATGAACAAATTGCCCTCGGAGTTCTTAAAGATTTGTGCGCAGATCTGCTTTTGGGCGGAGATTTTCAGAAACAACACAAGCGTGTGGTCATTCACTACGATGGTTCAAAGCCTGATCTTGTAGTATCGAAAAATCAACATTTAAGTGTAGTAGCGGCATCTGATGTTAAGCCGGCTAATCTGTTCAACAACCTGGCTCCGGAGTGCCGCCCGATTGCAACTAAGTCCCGTCGTTTCAATGCTGAGGACCGGAATTTTATTGTTGATGAAATTGGCACTAAAATCTCGTGGTTTGGACATTGCTAAATGGGAACTTGTGTTGCCTGAAGTATTGCATTCTCAACGATCATTGCTTTGCACCAGTACTAATGCTACACCGCATGAGTTGTTTTTCAATTTCTACCGAAAATCGTGCTGTGGTTTTACACTACCGAGCTGGCTTGCTGAGCCGGGACCTGTATTGCTGCGTAATTTTGTGCGTACACATAAGAATGATGACTTGGTGCGAAAAGTCGAATTAACTGAGGCAAATCCTTCATTTGCTCGGGTACGATTTCCTGATGGACGCGAGTCTACTGTATCTTTGAAAGATTTGGCACCTTATCCGGCGTTAGCTGACGCTCATGATAGTGATAAAAGTATTGACAATTCTTCTCTTGAAGAGTCATCATAGGAGCTTGATAAATCAACTGTGTCTAATGCTGACAATGTTATTGTGTCTGATTGTAATGTTGATAGTCGTTCTGAATCGCCAGTGAAGGACCTGCACAAAACTCCAAGTAATTCTCCATCTGTTCGTAGGTCTACAAGAGCTAATAAAGGAGTACCCCCACCACGTTATGGAGACCCAGTATCTTTTTAAGAAGGGGTGATTGTGGTAAAGTGTATGGTTTAATTTGGTAGTCTTGTATTACGTTAAAACGCCTGCAACGCTTTTTTGTTATTTCGTAATCTTAATTGCATTTTCATCTCTGCGTTAAACGTAAACATTTGCTTGAAAAGTAGTTGCCAGTGTGCAGTTGAACTGACAGTAGGTTTGCAGTATAGCTAGAACAGTATGGCCTGTGTATTAAGTTGCAATGTTTATTAACCGTACTATGAGTTTTACAATATGTTTTGCTATTTTGCTTATTGTAGATGTAGTTATGTTATAGCTTGTTAAAGCCTATAAGTTTGTGAATTGTATATTAATAAATGTTATATTGATGATCGGCTTCATTACAACCTGGAAGTGGCTACAAAGTTCATCATTTCTGTTTGAAAATAATTGATTGTGGTGACATGAATCTCAGTTCAAGACAACCAGCTTTTATTAGTGCAGACATTGGAAAACCTGTGGCTTCATAATTAAATGAAGTGTAAATAATGCTAATACATTGCTGGTGCTCTCAGTCTCTGCTGAAATACCTATAGTCGTAAATAGGAACAGTCCAGGCATAGCAGCAGCTTTTCATCATTTCCGACTGGCTCAGCATACCTAAATACTACAAAAGTTTTTTGCACTTGAAATGAGGCAAGGAGCATTACAAAATGCAGCAAGAGTATAGAAATAAAGCGAAGCTTCTCAAGGAAATTTGCATCAACTTGTATTAATCATTTAATCTTTACAGGTATATTGTACACAGAGCTGGACAGCGCTGTTTCGAGCTTTTAGCTATCATCGGCAGCCCTCATCTTCTCTAACAAAGTTATTCCCCAGTTGGAGAAGACTCTTGACCGAACTGGACAAACCTTAAGAGGTTGCACAGCGGCAGAGGCTTTATAGGGAATAAACGATTTTTCACTTGTGGTACTTAAAATAAACAAGTGAAAAAATCGCTGAACCCTTGCAGTAAGGATAGCCATAGGCTATCCCTACTACAAGGGTTCCTCTTGCGTGACCACGGAAATCATAACCGACAAGTTTGATGTCCGTCGTGGTCGACTCCTGGGAAATCATAACGACTTCCACTTGTTTATTCAAATCATAACGACTTCCACTTGTTTATTTTAAGTACCACAAGTGAAAAATCGTTTATTCCGTGCAAAGCCTCTGCCACTGTGCAACCCCTTAAGATTTGTCCAGTTCGGCCAAGAGTCTTGTCCAGCTGGGGAATAACTTTGTTAGAGAAGCTGAGGGCTGCCGATGAGAGCTGAAAGCTCGAAACAGCGCTGTCCAGCTCTGTGCATCTTATGACTCGAGCTGCTTTGTAGCTGCAGGGTTGGTGGTTGATCTGGCCACCTAACTGCCAATGGAAGTCGGTATGATTTCCCAGGAGTCGACCACGAAGGACGTCAAACTTGTAGGTGTATGGTAATTAATTGCTAAGTACGGCTTATGATAAACGTAAAAATGTGCATATTTATGGGAGGTATGGAGATGATACAAAAGGAACAAAACTCCCCTCAAAAGAACAAGTGCTATGCTTCTTTCTGTATAACCACAACAAACCGAATTTAACTATTAAAAAATCTGCTGCTAAGACAGTTGAAAAGAGTGATACAATTTTGGGATAAGGCAAGGATTCCAATTCGCTACAAGTATGATTGCATAAAAAAAGTAATTGGACTATTTGAAAAGTGGAAAAATATCAAGAAAAATGCGGGAAGACAAACAGAAACACAAAAAGACAAAGAGGCCAACTGCAAATCGGAGTTCAATAATTTGTTCAATATATTGCCCATGCCAATGCATCAAATCTGATTACTATAGATGAAAACCGTCGATTTTTGCTGGCGCAAATAGAACCAGGACGTCGTAAAGTAATGACAACAGTAGATATCACATTAAAACACAAAGAAGCCAGAAAACGAAAAAAGGATGAACAATTTAGACAACAACTAGAAAAGTCGAAAAGAAATGAAAAAGATTCGGCAATCTAAAGCCGTTTCAGAGGAAAGTACACGTGCAAGTAGTGCTGAAGAACAAGACGAACAAGCTGCAACACGCAACTTCTTTGAAACAAGGACGAAAACAAGTGGTAACTTCAGTCCTTGCAGCAACCTTAGATCGCAGTATGATATCCTATAGAGCTACTGTATATGTAATTGGTGAAACTGTGCTCAGTCTAGTACAAAAATTCCAACCCCTTGCTTTGAAGCGATCCAACGTCAGACGAGATTGTAGCAAGCATCACAAAGCCATTGCTGCACAGATAAAAGATGATTTTGATCCTCAGTTTTCATTGATAGTACATTGGGACGGTAAGCTTATACCTGAACTCGTTGGTGCTGAGACTGTTGACAGATTGCTAGTAATAGTGACCAGCAATGACCAGTCACAACTACTTGCTGTACCAAACCTACAATGTGGGACAGGAGAAGCACAAGCTAAGGCAATCTTTGCTGTGCTAAGAAATGGAATTTAGAAGAAAAGGTTCAGGGAATGTGCTTTGATACCACTAGTTCTAATGCTGCCAACACAAGAGGAGCTGTACGCTCTTGGAGCAACTTATTGGTCGTAAGCCACTGCACATTGGTTGGCAACATCATGTCTTGGAACTAATTGCTGGGGCAGCATTTGCTCAAGCCATAGGAGCTTTATCAGCTCCAGATGTTCTTTTATTTAAGCAATATAAATGCAAATGGCAGTTTATTGATCAAACTGTTTTTGAAGACTATTCAACTGATGATTACACTAAAAATTCTGTTGCTCAATACAAAGACGAGATGGTGAAAAAATTGCAAAGTGCAATCAAAACCAAACAACCAAGAGGTGACTACACAGAACTGTTTGAGCTTTGTTTGATTTTTCTTGGAGTTGTTTCCCCTCAAAGCATTCACGTTAGAGCTCCTGGTGCCATGCATCATGCGAGGTGGATGGCAAAAGCCATTTACTCATTAAAAATGTGGATGTTTCGATCCCATTTCAAGCTAACAGCTACCCAACAACAAGGATTCGGGGACAATTGTATTTTTTTCTCCTGTGTATATGTGAAAGCTTGTTCAGTTGCTAGTATTGC